>JAMWET010000159.1:352500-422500 GCA_024036415.1 Prochilodus magdalenae | reverse complement strand
CTTTCAGTAAACCCCACCTGGCCCCCTGCCTAGCCACTTGGAGTCTGAATCAGTCTTAGTCCATGTTGCCGGTGGAAGTGGAAGGAACAGCCACTCTTTGATAGTCTTCAGGCTTGTTTGGCCTTTGCATAGCAGCCCACTAGCCTTTAGCGTAACAGTGCATTAGCACTAGTTCCATGAGTCAGCTGCATCACACAGTATAAGAGTGGTCTTGTGGCCTGTTTCTTCAAACAGGTGTACAAGGCCGTACCAATGAGACAAAAGATTGGAAGTTTGGACACGAGTCTATATCGTTCTAATTCTCCTGAAGGTAATAGCCCTGGGTGATGTATAAGTTGGACCACGTCCCAAGAACCTTGCTTCACTCGTGTGCCACAAATAGCTAGCACAGCATACAAACAGAACCAAACTAACTACCGGGGGCTCCTTACCCCTTCTTTCAGTAAACCCCACCTGGCCCCCTGCCTAGCCACTTGGAGTCTGAATCAGTGTTAGTCCATGTTGGTACGGAGGGAGTGACGAAGGAACATCCAATCTGTGATAGTCTTCAGGCTTGTTTGGCCTTTGCATAGCAGCCCGCTAGCCTTTAGCGCAACAGCGCGTTAGCACTAGTTCCATGAGTCAGCTGCATCACACAGTATAAGAGTGGTCTTGTGGCCTGTTACTTCAAACAGGTGTACAAGGCCGTACCAATGAGACAAAAGTTAGGAAGTTTGGACACGAGTCTATATCGGTTAGTTCTGTTTGTTTGTTTTTTCCACAACTAAAGATTTTAATTTGATGTCATTTGTTAAATTTGGTCCTTAAACACCAGTGCCACTGTAGACTGGGATTTTTGACACTGCTGTGTCCTTAAACACCAGTGCCTTTGCCATTATTGGGCCAACACTGGGCTGAGTTTTGCTCAGTGTTGTCTGGGTGGTGCGCTGGTGGTTAGGTAGAGTATTAGACAAAATGATATTTTTCATCACTCGCTTTCCACCAACAATCCTATTTATTTATTTGTCCTTCATTTCTTACTCTCATTATCCTTTCTAAACTACAAACCGGATTCCAAAAAAGTTGGGACACTAAACAAATTGTGAATAAAAACTGAATGCAATGATGTGGAGGTGCCAACATCTAATATTTTATTCAGAATAGAACACAAATCACAGATCAAAAGTTTAAACTGAGAGAATGTATCATTTTAGAGGAAAAATATGTTGTTTTAAAATTTCATGGCGTCAACAAATCCCAAAAAAGTTGGGACAAGTAGCAAGAAGTGGATGGAAAAAGGAAATTGAGCATATGATGAACAGCTGGAAGACCAATTAACACTAATTAGGTCAATTGACAACATGATTGGGTATAAAGGAGCTTCTCAGAGTGCCAGTGTCTCTCTGAAGCCAAGATGGTAAGAGGATCACCAATTCCACCATTGTTGTGCAGAAAGATAGTGCAGCAATACCAGAATGGTGTTACCCAGCGTAAAATAGCAAAGACTTTGAAGTTATCATCATCAACCGTGCATAACATCATCAAAAGATTCAGAGAATCTGGAACAATCGCTGTGCGTAAGGGTCAAGGCCGTAAAACTCTACTGGATGCTCGTGATCTCCGGGCCCTTAAACGTCACTGCACCTCAAACAGGAATGCCACTGTCAAGGAAATAACAGAATGGGCTTTAGAACATTAGTTTATGTTCTAAAATGACCGGCTCTAGACATTCAAAATCCAATTGAAAAGATAAAGATCACAGTGGTTAGATCTTGTACAAGGACAGAAATCTGAGTGGACCAGCTGTTGCAAACAGTCTGCAACAATTCTGAGATGCACAAATTGTAAACCGTTGTATTGTAAAGAATGGTAAAGTACAACTGCATGTTCTGTTTATGCTCTTATGAATAGCGGATATGTTATGAAATCTGACTTTGTAAAGTCTTATTCTCTTTAATGGTGTAAGCGGTTATACAAGCTTATAAGCTTCCAAGTTAAAACATTAGTAACTTTGGTAACACTTTCTATGAATCAGGTATACATAATGCATTATACGTGCATTCATAAACATCTATAAAGCATTCATAATGCTTTAGAATACTTGACATAAGCCTTTGTAACTCTACATAAATGTTTATAATCATGGACATGAAGCTTTATGACATCACCGTATAAGGCTTTATAGCACAAAGTGTTATAATGCATTATAATATATATATTTCCATTTCTTAATATAACTGCTGAGACTCGTATCATAAAGCTTTATAACCAATGCTCAGTTTATTTACATGATTCTTCACATCCACAGTGATGCCCTCTATGTAACTGCCATACTTTTTTTTATTCATTTATGAGTTGTTATGAGCTCATAACATATCAGTGACATCACTTTACCTAAAGTCTGTAAAGAGGCCTTATAGGTGTTCATGAAAGGTTACGTGCACTTATATACATGGAACCATTAAAAAGTATGCCAGTTACATAGAGGGCATGACTGTGGATCTTTAAAGCATCTTGTAAATCAACTCAACATTGGTTATAAAGCTTTATGATACGGGTCTCAGCGGTAATATTAAGAACTGGAAATATTATAATGCATTATAGCACTTTGTGCTATAAAGCCTTTATACTAAGATGTCATAACTTTTATGTTCGTGATTATAAACATGTATGTAGAGTTACAAAGGCTTATGTCAAGTATTATTAAGCATTATGAATGCTTTATAGATGTTTATGAATGCACTTATAATGCATTATGGATACCTGATTCATAGAAAGTGTTACCGTAACTTCATGCCACTGTAGATGGTGTTGCACTGGGATGATGGCTTGTTCCATGTGTGGAAAATGGCTCCAGAGCAGATGTTAATGATTGGCTAAAGGAGTGACTGAGCATGTGGGCGTGGCCAAAGACCATAGTGTGAAGGAAGTAGCTGAATCTGCAGGTGTAAGAGGCGTACAGTCATACGGGTCTACCAGCAGTGGCTAAAATCCCAGTCTACAGGAATTCTCCTCGGAATTGTGCCAGGGAGAGCATCCGATGTATGAGTGTCTGAATATTAATGTGGCCTACATCCAGAAACGTCCATGCCATTCCATGCCAAAGCAAAGTGCAGCTGTTACTGGTGCTCCTGGAGTTATTACACACTGTCAGGTATGTTTCAGTCACAGGGGAGTGATTTTTTTTTTGGCTGGTGAGGTTATGATGTGTATGTGAATGCGTTTTGAATATGGATACATGATTTATAGTAGCAGGAGCTGAGAAGTTTAAAACGGTTTAACTCTTTTCCCCACTCTTTCTTTGTTAAGGATAGCTGGGATAAAGAAATGCAGAGAGTAAATGAGTAATTAAGCCTCAGACCAGCAGGGGAGGTAACTTGACATGTGAGAAATCTCTGGAGAAGGCAGGCCCTGTTTGGAAGACGCTCACGAGGGAAGCATTCTTCAGTGGCTCTTTCTTTCCCTTGTACAGCCAATAAAAGCGTAAGCTCATCACAATCAAGATCAATCAAGACGTGCGCTTTGAGCGAGTCACAAAGGGAATTTTTCCGCACTCTGATCCTGGATGTTTTCTTTGTGGGATCCGGCCACCATTAGGAGCTGCTCGCTCGCGAGGTTGCGCTTGCTTTTAAAGCGAAGACCCTTTTAGGGATCCGCTATCTCAAATGCCTGGCAGTCTCTGCCGATGGCAATTAATAATGGATGACGTTCGCCGCAAAGTTAATTTAACTCCAACAAAGACTGGCAGCTTATTTGCTGATGAGATTATTAAACACACACTTAGAGACACACACATACACGCACCCACTTGCATGTCTTGTTGGCTGTCTGGATGGTTACGGCTGAAATTGGCCATTAAATGGAGCGATCACGGCATTCGTTCTCGCTCATGCTGAAAGATTGCATCCTGGCGTCTGATTGGTCCGGCCAGGAGACACGAGCGAACCGCCCGCTTCGTTAATAAATAAAAGCCCTTTAGCTCTCAGGCTCTCAGAGATTCTTCATCATAAGGCGCTGCTTTGCAAACAGTTAACCTAATATACCCATCGAGGTGAAAAGGTCACGCAGTGACTTCGGCTAGTGACCTTTTCGCCATTTACCTTGTCTTTCCAGTAAGATGGGCCCCGTTAACCCTTTCAGATCGGCATGAAGGATCTTTCCTTTGGTGCAGTGATCGTTGTGTGTGTGTAGGCGGTCTCATGTTACACAGTCGAAGTCTGAGTCAAGTCAAGTGGTCTATATTCCTAATACATACACATGACAATAAATACCAGACAGGACAACAACATAACAGAGTATATAAGAATGAGCACCATATACACTCACTGTCAGTGAGTCAGTGACTGTTGCAGTGCTGTTGGGAAGGAAGATAAAAGTGACCAGGATCAGTAACTCATGATACATTTACACTAATATGGGCAATATTTATTGAGCTACATGTACAGAATTAGCATCTCTCACTACTAACGCAACATGTTGAATGTCTCGGTATGGAGGTGTAGAGGTTCCTAATGGTGTCCTGTGATAATCCATCCAACGCAGCTTGAATATCCTCACACAGTTCCTGCAGATGGTGCGGTAGAGGTAGAAGTTGAGTGACCCCAGGCGTTCTGGACGTGTGACAGGTGACAGCAAACTGTTCATCTCGGTGCTGACCACGGTGCCTCCACACATTCGTTGGTCGTCTCCACCAAGACTAAAGCGGGACTCGTCTGAAGATGATCCGTTGCCATTCTGAGTCACTCCATGACAGTCTGGCACGACAGCTTTGTAGTCTTTGGTGACGGTGACGTGGTGTTAAGGACAGTCGTGGTAACGGCCTGTGTGCATGTAGTCCTGCATTGTGCAGCAGTCTGTCAATGGTGCTGGCACTAACAGGATGACTCATGGAGGACATCACCGCTCACTGAATGTCGGCAATGGTGGCTGTTGGGTCAGTCTGGTACAGTGAAAAAGCCCGTCCTTGCTCACGTCACATGTGCAGTAACGTGTGAAACTTGAATCATTTGCATGGTTCACAATGTCAAACCTACCCACCAAGTTTCATTCCTGTCAGTTAATTCTTTCTGGGTGCAGGTATTCTTAATTCATTTATAATAGAGTTCATATTAGGGACAAAAATCTATCTTTTCTTTTGTTTCCATACAGGAAATGATATAAGTTAGATCTAACATAAAGTAACAAAGATCTGAAAAGATGATTTACAGAACCACTATCAGTTAAAATAACCAAAACCCATATTTA
Organism: Prochilodus magdalenae; assembly: GCA_024036415.1. Classification (NCBI taxonomy): domain Eukaryota; kingdom Metazoa; phylum Chordata; class Actinopteri; order Characiformes; family Prochilodontidae; genus Prochilodus; species Prochilodus magdalenae. The sequence goes on along the minus strand of JAMWET010000159.1, from coordinate 417,277 downwards.
GTCTGGAGATATCTTGTTAAAACAAATGAAAGTTAAATAAAAAAGTAAATTGCTGAAAACTACTAACGACTAATCAACAGAAAACAGCTCGGAAGGTGCTACGAATTCGGTGATTGTTCCTCAAATAGAACATGGAAAGTACAAGTGACCATAAAGCCCATGGTTCAGAAATCAGACGGCCACTATAGCCCTGCCAAAGATCTGCAACAGAGAGAGCCTTGAAGGGCTTGCGTCGACCCCTCCTTGTAATCCTGACATCCGTCTCCAGAGCACATTTCGAGTGAGGATGTGGAGCGTTTACACGCACGTGCATCGTTGAGGGAATATCAGGGGGCAGAAAGACAGGAAGCTTCTGTTTGTGATTAGAGGACTGTATGGCTGATCTGATTGGAGTGTAAACTAAGCATGACCGATTGGCAGAAGCCCAATCCAAACCCAGATTCATGCAGTGATTATACAGGCTGTAATCAGTGCGGACCTCTGAATGGCGAGTTTGAGCTGTGGTTACTCCGGGTGTGTGTGATCTGACTCGCAGAGTTAAATGGGTTATGTTTGAGTGGGAAAGAGGAATAATGAGTTATTAGATTCTTTGTGTGTGTATTCAACTTCTCCAGAAACGTGCTTTGGATGAGGCAGACCGAGACAATGTCTTAATACAGCATACGCCCACCGTCCACTTCATTAGGCACACCTCCTTGTATAACAGTTTCCATTTTATCAGCTCTGCTTACCATATAGGAGCACTCTGTGGTTCTACAGGTACTGTAGTCCATCTGTTTCTCTGTATACTCTATCAGCCTGTTCTTCAATGGTCAGGACCCCCACAGGACCACCACAGAGCAGGTAGTATGTGGGTGGTGGATCATTCTCAGCACTGCAGTGAAACTGACATGGTGGTTGTGTGTTAGTGTGTGGTGCGCTAGTGTGAGACCTTAGTGTCCACCAACCAAAACAGTGTCCTGTGGGCAGCATCCTATGGGAAGCATCCTGTGACCACTGATAAAGAACTATAGGATGACCAGCAGCAGATAAGATCGTCTCTGACTGTCCATCTACAAGGTGGACCAGCAAGGTAGGAGTGTCTAATAGAGTGGACAGTGAGTGGACACAGTGTTTAAACACTCCAGCAGCACTGCTGTGTCTGATCCACTCACACCAGCACCACACACACTAACGCACCACCACCACGTCAGTGTCACTGCAGTGTTGAGGCGTGCTGGTGGTCCTGACGTTTTTGTCCAGTGAGCTTATTTCTTTAATTGTCTTATTGAATTAATTTCACCAAAATACATTATAGAGGGCTCCTTGTGCTGTTATGACCCAGTGTGCTCTATGCACATTATGCAAATCAGACCTCTTCCTTGTTGCTGCTGCTTCCTGCAGGTGTTCGTCTCACCATTTATAAGGTGTAACAGCACAATTTTCATTACTCTCTCATCTATGAGGAGACAGTAGGCACATCTGCGTGAAAGCCCGAGTGCGATTCCATTCAAAATGGCGGCTTAAGAAACTGGAATCCAATATCTTTTGGGAGAAAGCCCAAACAATGAGGTGAGCTGTAATCCAGACTGGAAAATGAGCTGGAAAGATGTTTATGCGATTGATGTCGCATGGCTTTAGCAGTGACTGACCTAACCTTTGCTTAAGATTAAGTCAGGCCTTCAGAAATGAGTCATCCACTCAATACCAATCAATATTGATTCACATGTTCACATAATAATAGTTCTGGGGAAATTCTCATTTACACAGTTTCCGCAATGCAGTCGACCAGCCAAGACATATGGTCATATTGGAAATATTGAATTCAGGTTATAAGCACGAAGGCCACCATGATCCCATATTTACTGGTAGGTGTTTTTTTTTTATCCCCCTGTTTCTGAGAAGAGGATTGGTCAAAAAATGATTGCCACCTGTATCGTAAACCGTCATTCAGTAGCCACATGTGAACACTGCAGGCTAAAACAAATATAAGCGGTTATGCTACATAAACCGACACTTTAACAAAAGAACAACAAACAAAACAAAACCAAAATAATTCAGTGTTTTCTTATTTCTAAATAAAAGCACTTAAACACAAAGTCCTACTCACAACCCGCAATTTGGAAGTAGGAACTTCCCTGCTGAAAACGCCCAAAAGTTCCAAGGAGCTATGAGGCTAAAGTAGCTAGCAATGGAAGCTAATACTGAACCAATTAGCACTGTGTAAACTGCGCATCTCAGTCATAACAACCCAAACTGTATTAGTGCATGACTCCTATTTTACCCATGTGATGTACTGTTGTACTTTTATTATTTGCTAAATTTATGAAACTCCCAGCTAAAGTTTCTAATGATGATATGTCCAATGAGAAACAACCATAATATATTAAATTTAATGCTCATAAGCCACCAATAACAATTGCTAGCACTTTGGGCCAACAGCAAAGCTTTCGGAGTAAACCATAGTCAATATTATAATCAGATATCCACTCTCTTTGATGTGGTCATTGTTTTTTGGTGGGTGATGGGCCTCTGGATGGTTGGTATTGCTGGAGCTCTGTCTGCTAGCTTCTCTACCGCATCTCGTTTCCATGTTGTGCGACAGACCTCATCACATTCTTTGTGAGACCCAATAAATGGAGGCTATATTCCCAACTACCTAATTTATGACATCTGTGCTAATGAAACACGCAGTTATGATAAACCCAGGCCTTCAGAAATTAGCCATCCAGTCAATACCAATCAATATTGATTCACTTGTTCACACAATAATAGTTCAGTACAAAATTCATTTACACAGTTTCCCCCAATGCAGTTGACCAGCCAAGCCATATGGACATGTTGGAAATAGCATATATCATACTTATTAAGTTAAGGGGTTGTCAATAAAATGGTAGCCACTGATATTGGTATCGTAAACCGGTATTCAGTAGCCACACGTAAGAACTACAGGCTACAGTTGCCCACATGGAAATACATCTACTGCTATAAAAATGTGCCTAAACAACAAAAAAAACATTACCAGTCCATCTAATCCTCTATCCAAAGCACTTGAACACGAAGTCCTACTCACAACCTACAATTTGCAAGTACGAACTTCAGAGGAAGTTCTTCTTTAGCTTTATACTGGACCTGTGAAGCTAACTCAGCTAGCAACGGAGGCTAATTCTGCACTAACTAGTGTTATGTAAACTCTTAACATATCCCAGTTGTAATATGCTTGACTCAAACAGTGACCTCAATCTTAAATAGAGATATTTATATGGTATCTAACAGCGTATGACTCCTGTAAATAGCCATGTGAGATACTTTAGTTTTTTTATTGTTTGGCACATTTGTGCATTTATGAAACTCTGCATTCTGGACACATTTCCAAAGAGAAGTCCCATAAGAAACAACCTAAATTTAGCAAATTAATGCTAGTTAGCCACCACTAGCAACTGGCAGCACTTTAGACTAAGAGAATATCAATTAAAATAAACCATTCTCACTGATAAGTCAGATATCCACTTCCTTTCATGTGACCACCTTGTTTCTTAGAGCCTCGGATTGCCTGTTATTGCTGCAGCACTGTATGCCTGCTCTTATGCAGCGGCTTTTTCTCCCATCATTGTCTGAAAAAATTATTTTCCTAACTACTTATTTTAGAGCACTAATGTGAAGTTATGGCATCAATTCTACTTCTAATGCAACGTTCAATCTGCATAAGTTTCCTAGTGGTTCTGGCTTCTAGCTAGCACTTCAGCCTTTATATCTGAGTATGAATATGTGCATGCTGGCTATCAAGCTGTCCAGAGTGCAGGGTAACTTTATCCGGACTGCTCCGGGCGATAAGACAGCCGAAATCACCTGATACCGAATAGGGTTTCCTAACTGAGACAAGCTAATCAACTCTCAATACCAAAATCCTAGCCTAAAGCAGGAAGACATTCTCGTGCGTCAGTTATCTGGCGGTCATTATGGCCCTAATTGGTGAATGCTGTGCAATGCCATTTGAGACTATGCAACATTTTGTGATAGCATTTAATCAGTTATGAGCCATATAATCTTTGGGGACTGGGGGGCAGGTCAGCCACTCGTGTTACCTTGGTCCAGGATGCAGTTAAGGAAGAAGCAGGGAACACCCTACCCCACTCAGACTGTGAGCATTACTGTATAAGGAAGTGATCTTATTAGCAACAGGCTAATGTATTTTCCAGGTCTTGAATCTAACTGTGATATTGATATTTCATTAATCCAGAAATGCCACCAGATTTCTTTACCTTGCTCTTCCATTCACTCACATAAGATATTCCAAGAAGTGAATTCTGCATTGTTGGTAATGTCTGCAAAACTGTTGTGCAAGAACCAGAAGTCACTTGAAGTGAACTGCAATCTTAAAATAAAAGCATCTAGAAAATCTAGTTGTAGAGGTGCTTGATTTGCGTTGGAAAGCCACCAAACCCTTTCAAAAGAACAAGAACAAAAAAACAAAACACAAGAGCAGTCGGCTGGGCGCCCCCGAGCATTGACAACATTACCGTGTGTAGCAGAAAGTGCAACCAACTTGTAAGACTGAACTTTGGAAAAGTGTAAAACTGATAGCATGTCTTCTAAAAAGAGTTACAAAGGTCTTTTGTGTAATTTCCTGATAAGTATATCGTCGCTGTCCAATGAAAAACAGCATCTTCACAATGGCAACCTCACAGGAGAGGCCAAAAACCTCATATCATTTAAATGGAAGTCAATGGAACCAGACATTTTTCCAATTGGTTTTGGGCCATTTCTGTTTGTGCATTCTTCATGAAATTCACAGACAGTGTAAACAGCAGCTCATGTGATCAAATGAGACATAAACGTTAAAATCAACAAAAATGGAGATACATGCTTTTCTTTGGACAGTGATGATATGTTTTTTTAAATTTTTTTTTATTGATGCTAATAGTCAGACTGACTAGGAATAAAATAAACAGTGTGGTCTTTGACCTTAGCACAATACTGTATGTGTTACAGATGCCTTAAATTAAGATGGCAAACATCAGAGTATGGAGAGGATGGCGTCATGTTTGAGCAGTGTCTGCACTGAGTCTTTGCTAACTCCAAAGTAGGAGCGTGAATACCTTAAAGGTGACCAATGATGCTTTTCTGGGTTCCTGTTGTCTGCAGTGTGTTTTGCAGCATGTGTCAAAGTTATAAAGCACAGTTATAAACACTTTGGTGAAGACTTCTTAGCTGCTTTAAACACTGTGTTGTAATTCTAGCACTTTTCTCTGTTACAAGATGACATCATCGTATTTTGCGGGTGGTGGTGGTGGGGGGGGGCGCAGTCTGCCCACCTACTGGCAAGCTTGGCACCCCCTCATACAATGCAGAGCAACTACTTGAGGCTGTGTTGGGCTGAAACCGCTCTGGCAGTTGGCCAGTCAGATCAGAGTGTGTGAGCTGACCAAGCAGAGGGGCTTAGTGGGAGGCGGGGCTTAAAGACACAGGACCTGGACACAAGGGTGGGCAAAAATGTGCAGTATGGAGAAAAAAAATGCGTTTTGTGAAAATTAAAGCAGGTAAACCCGATGTCATAGACCCCAAAACTAAAAATATTGAAAATGTTGATTACTGGAAATTAGCACAATACACCCCCTCTAGGATGCAAATGGTAGAGTCAAAAAGTGGGCGTAATAGAACTTGTAGGCGGCAGTGCAGCCCTCTATTCTGGTTTCTTGTTTGAGTGGCTGCACTGAAAACCACATCATCCCCCTAAGAACACTTTAGAGCCACTTCTTAAGACTTTGCTGCCCAAATCTTCTTAATGAGACCATCTGTCAAAACTCGGTTTCTTTGGACCCATCTCACCTGGCACCCACCATCATCACTCAGACACCCCCCATCATCACTCAGACACCCCCCTTGTAGGCCTGCAGTTCATTTTTTTCTGTTTTGTAAGGTGTTTTGTTCTCTTGCCCGTCGCTGATGGGGGATGCGGGGGGAGGGATTGTTGAAGAGCGAGTGGGAGTGTATAATTTGGTACGGAGTGTGGAGGGTGCTGTGACCCTGGAACAGCATTAATCCCGGCTTCACTCTGATTCCCTCCCACCTTGGCTGTCTCAACCACGCTGGCAACAATAAATCACCTCCCCCAGCGGCCTAGCGGCTCCACAGCAGAGCCGAATCGCGCAGCTGCAGTAATATCAGCCCTGCGCTAATTGAACCACCCACTACAACACTGACTCACTTAGCAGCGGTGCGGACCACAGTGAGGTCTGGGCTGAGGTTTCCACTCGGGCACCAAGTTGTAGTGTGAAAAGCGTATGTTGGTTAGCATAGCAGCTAGCGCAGCTCACTATGCAGCTTGAAGTGAGCATAGGAAGATGAAAGTGCTCTGTTTTGGCCTTTGTTGGTGCTAAATTCATCTAGAATTAATAGATGATGTAGGTAATGTTGAGGTTCCAGATACTGGGGTGGTCAGTCCATTGTTCGGACTTTCCTTTTCTCAGTGAGGAGCTTCTTGAACAGCTTCATACATCCTTTCAGAGTTCCACAGGGCTGAGGTGTCTGCTCACAGTAGAAGGATGGACAGGAACACCTGTGGATGTTCTCAGATCAAGGGTGGTGCTTGATGTTCTCCTCTCTCTCTCAAAGCTGAGATCTGTTTATCTTTGTTGGTCTACCAGGTGTTGCAGGTGGTGGTTAGGGCTCCTTTGTATTACTCTGGAACTCCAATTTTAGGAACTTTGGTTTTCTCCTTCTTTATGCAACCCAGTTATTAAGTGGATATGGACCACATCTGGGAAAACCTATGACACTGCTGGTCCACTGTCGGCACTGGCAATCTGCAGTGAACCAAAGGTGGACCACACATTTTAAACATGTACAGGGGTTGGACAATGAAACTGAAACACCTGTCATTTTAGTGTGGGAGGTCTCATGGCTAAATTGGACCAGCCTGGTGGCCAATCTTCATTAACTGCACATTGCACCAGTAAGAGCAGAGTGTGAAGGTTCAGTTAGCAGGTAAGAGCACAGTTCTGCTCAAAATACAGCAATGCACACAACATTATGGGTGACATACCAGAGTTCAAAAGAGGACACACTGTTGGTGCACGTCTTGCTGGTGCATCTGTGACCAAGACAGCAAGTCTTTGTGATGTATCAAGAGCCACGGTATCCAGGGTAATGTCGGCATACCACCAAGAAGGACGAACCTCCACCAGCATCACGTAGTGACCTGGCCACTATCCTGCAAGAAGAATGGCTTAAACTCCCTCTGACCACTGTGCAGGACGCAGTATATGTCATTCCCAAGACCAACTGACGCTGTATTGGCCGCAGAAGGAGGCCCTACACCATACTAATAAATGCTTGTGGTCTAAAACCAGGTGTTTCAGTTTCATTGTCCAACCCCTGTATATGGCTCACATGTTCCATAACCGATCTGGTCCTCTTCTGGCACAGATACAGTCGAGTTGCTTATTACGGGCTGAGATATGGGCCTACTCTTGGGTGAATGTGACCCACTTTATGCAAGGGGGTGCAGTCCGCCTATGTGCCATTAATCCATGCGGCATGTAGGCCAAATGGAAATGGGAAAATTTGGGCCAGAACAATTTTGCTATCTGAGAAATAAATTATGTTATATCTGATCTACATCTTATTGTAATGGTTGTTTTGACTCCAATTGTAGCCAGTTCTAGAGTTGGCTCCAAATCTGATCACACATGATGGAAATTTGTGGCCTGCACAAACGTAAAGACAAATACAGCTCTGGAAATAAATACGAGCCCACTCCAGTATCTTCTTCAGTCAGCGTCTCCACATGTACAGCAGGTTCTCAGTGAGGAACCGAAGGTTGGGTTCTAGCTTTACTGGCAGATACAGTGAGCGTCTGGTTCATAAGAACAAGATCAAGCAGCAAACACACAGGACAACACAGCTACAGACTGGCAGAGGGCCAAACCCACTCTCTACTGACCGTGATGAGCGCCACCTCATTCCAATGTCTCTTACCCACCGTAAGATGACCTCAGGTGACCTACAGAGAGACTGGCGAGCGGTGGCTGGGGTGAAACACACAGCGAGCATGGTTCTAAAAACAGGCTTCTGGAGGTCATTAGTGATTTTCTAAATAGACAGATCTAATACAATATCTGATCTGGAGTTTGGGAGACATGGTTCCAGTAGTGTAGAGAATCAAACAGAACCAACACAAACCCAGAACCTGTACACCTATAGACACTGATCATTTTAAGGTGGTCTCCTAGGTTTTTCCAGAGCTATATATTTTGTTGTTAAGGTGCACTTTAAAACATAAAAGGTGTCTTGTGCAAAAGTTACATTTCCAATATCGCCACTGGCCAATACAAAACATGTATCTAAATTATTTAAAATAATTTTTTTATATTTTTTTTACTTTTATGCATTATATGAACACAGCAGCTGCTGTTTACACTGTGTGAAATTTCACGAAGAATCAACCTATGGAAATGGCCCAAAGTCGCTTGGAAAGACGTCTGGTTCCATTGCCTTTCATTAAAGTTATATGAGGTTTTTGCATTCTCCTGCAAAGTTGCTATTTTGGAGATACTTGTATAAACAGCGCCTCTACAGGTGCATTCACTTTTTTGCAAGCCACTTCTGTAAGCCACTTTTTACTAGAGATATTACATTTCACTTTTCCAGAAGTAAAATACACACATATATATAATATACTGTATAATGATATATAAGGCTCCGTGTGCATGGGGTGCAGGCTGACTCGACAGTCACTGCAAAAAATCCAAACCTTTGAAAAAGACTCTCAATTCCCAAATGCCTGAAATTGCGCAATTGTCTCTCTTCTGGACTGACTTTCAGCCCTAACAGCAGATGCTTGAGGTCACTATCCAAAACTCAACATAGTAGAACAGCAGACTCCAGACTGAGCAGGTATTGTAAATATAGACTTATACTGTAAATACAGACTGTAATATTTCTTTTCAGGCTGAATTCTTTCTAGTAATATGAACTTTTGATACAGCCTAGAAGCCCAGTGGTGTGTGTTAGCCCTGCAAGTCCTGCCCTGCTGCCAAAGTTCAGCGGCGTGTGAAACTAGAGACATTAGGCTACCTATCAGGCCGTAGTTTGTCCATTTGGACCATTTTCTTCTCATCAAAACCGGAAAGACCTTGGGTCGGAAAATATGACGGGGCTTGTGAGAAAGTGCCTCATTTTAAAATCCTTCATCAGCAGAAATTCTGGATACAGATGACATGTAAAAGGCTGAGCACACTCTGCACCCATATGATCCAGTCAGCACCTCTGGAATTATTCATGAGGGAACGATGGCATTAGTACTTAAGTACTGTCAGTGGTGAGATGGTCACAAGGCCTTCCGTCACATGTCTGTGAGCGTGTCTGTGAGCGTGTCTGTGAGCGTGTCTGTGAGTGTAGTGATATGTCTGTTTAGGCTGAGTTTGTGTTCGACTGCTGTGTGCATGTTTGTGCCTGTGTGTTAACTGGCTGGTTTAGCGTTTGGGAAACGGGACGATCGTTGTGTCTGGGTTCGCTCTGTTTGGTCTAAGCATGTTCCACATGAATGTGCTGAGCATGATTTGTACAAGGCCTTGTTGTACATTTGCACTACTTGCTGGCATCTGTTTTAGATGATCTTAGCTAGGCATGCATTGATCAGCCACGCTGGATCAGTATCACTACCAATGCTGATCTTACTGAACAGATCAGGGATCAGTCAGATGTGACTGATCCACTATGTCTTAGACACGATCACACGAGAATGGAGGACTGGAACAGCAAAATGCAACATCAGATTCCCATGTTCTGCTTTCGTTAATAAAACTAAATGCTCAGCATACAGTAATATTATGAATGATCATGTTTCAGGCGAGCTGGAAATGGAGATGAAACACACACACACACACACACATAAATATGAAGTACATAACAGTGTGTAATACCTCCAAACGCATGAATAACACCTGTGACTGGATGTGGCATGTACTGGACAAGTCTTGGTGGTAGACCTGTATGACCTTACACTTCCATACACCTGCAGATTCAGCTACTTCCTTCACACTATGGTCTTTGGCCATGCCCACGTGCATTCCCTCCTTTTAGCCAATCAGTAACATCTGCTGTGGAGCCATTTACCACACATGGAACGAGACATTCCCTGCACTGTTGCACCTCTTCTCAATCTATGGATCCCGTAACTCACACCCCACAGGTATTTATAGCCCCATCATCCTCATGCAGCGCCATCTGCAGGGGCCTGAAGTTACTGCCACCTTAAACTTGTTTATGTATGTATATATATATACACACACGAGAGCCTTTGGAGTGGCTGCACATGAGCCTAAGGTCTCATGCTCAACCCCAAGCTTCAGCTAGACAGGTTTAAAGCCATTGAGATGCTCTCCTGGCTAAATGCAGTCAAATCACACCAATGTCCCAAAGCTTGGTGTAAAGCCTTCTCGAAGAAGTAGAGGCTGTTCTTCCAGCAATGAGGGAACAAACTCCCTTTTAATTATACCTGTCATTTCAGAAGAGCGGGTTTCAGAAGATGATTTGATCTACTATAAAACATTTTCTAGGATTGACAGTTTAGCAAAGCGGACAGGTGTCTGTCACTGCCATAGCTATATGTGCAGTTTTGCATTTCTCTGAACTTTTTTCTAAATCTAGGTTTAATATTAGCTACCAAGCCAAAACAGCACTGCAGTACAACCAATCAGCAACACCAGTGTGGGGTTTTGACGGATGTCCTTGAACGCAGCCTTAGATATGTGAGTGCACACCTACACGCACATTTGGAACTCAGAAAGCCCCACAAGCTCAGGACGCACAAACACTCACACACGCACAATCATGCAGGGACCGAAAGGCAATTTTCACTGCCGCGATGGTGAGACCCACTTCATTAGAATTGGAGAGAGAGTGGTGAGGCAGCTCCTTCAGCGGCAGAGAAGCGAGAGAGTGAAAAGAGGAGGGGGGAAAAAAGAAAAACTGGAAGAATCTGATGCACTCTTTCTTTCCTACCAGCCACTTTTCCATCCTTTTTGCTTGACTGAGAAGGAAAGAGGAGGGAGAGGAGCAGCTCTCTCATTACGACGCGTTCCCAGGGTCCCGTGTGCTGGGTTCTGAGCATAAGTGGCTACAGAGCTTGGGCGCTAGCTACTAGCTTAGAGCGGGTGTTGGCCCGTGCTTGCTGTCACTGTCGGGCTCCCTTTTGCTGGGTTGCCGCAATTGTTTCATGGTCTGAACGCGGCTCTTTAATGAACTCTTTCGGGGATTGGCGCGCTCTCCACGGGCCCTATCTGTAACGCCACAGTGACTGAACTTACTGTAGCTGAGTGGCTGCGGGAGGGGAAGCTGTTCAGCTAGCTGCCGCTCCCCCGTCCTGCTCACTCTGACAACAGTTGTGTCTGTAGCTGTAATGGTGTTGTAGGTTGTGATTTTGTAGTTTGGTTTGAAGCTTATGTTCTGCACTGGCTGCGTCTTTCATTGGCCAAAAGTATGTGGACAGCTGACCTATATGAGGGTGTTCAGCGCCCATTCCAAATACAGAGGCACTAATGTGGAGTTGCTCCTTGCCCTTTGCGGCTATAACAGCCTCTACTCTTTTGGGAAAGCTTACCACTAGATTTTGGAGTGTGCCTGTTGGAATTCGTTTAGCTAAAAGAGCATCTGTGAGATCAGGCACTGACGTTGGAGGAGAAAGCTTGGCTCGTGACTGACAGGGCCAATTCATCCCAAAGGCTCTGTGCATCAACTAAAGCCAGATTCATCAGAATTACCAGATTTGTTATGTTCACACTAGAGGACATGTTTCCACTGCTCTAGAGTCTAGTGGCGGCCTGCTTTGTACTGCTCAAGCTGACGCCTGGCATGGGAAGGTTATCTTAAGCTTGTGTGGAGCCGCTCAGCCACTGGAACCCATTTTCAAGTCCTCCATGAGTTATCCTGTTAGAGTCGGCACCATTGGCAGATGGCTTCACGACGCAGGACTACGTGTACGCAGACCGCTACTGCCCTTAACACCACATCAACGTCGCTAATGACTGCAGCGGTGTTGTGCCAGACTGTCAAGAAGTGACGCAGCATGGCAGCGGGTCATGTTAAGTGACGAGTCCAGCTTTTGTCTTGATGGGCACAACCAACAAATCCTTGTGGGGAGGCACCGTGGTCAGCACCAAGGTAAACAGCATGGGATGGATTAACACAGGGCACCATTAGGAACCTCTACAGCTCCATGCCAAGGTGTCTTGCTTGTTGTGTACTGAGAGACAGACTTCTGTAGGAGTAGCTCAGTAAATATTGATCATATCGGTCCAAATGCATCATCAGTTATTGATCCTGGTCACCATTTATCTTCCTTCCCAACACACCTGCACTCCCACACCTCCTTCCGGGTGCAACAGTGTTTTTGAGGATGTGTGTACCTACATGTTAGCAATGGGTGTGGCTGGAACACCTTAACTCAACAAACAGGAGGGGCCTCCACATACTTTTGGCCATATAGTGTAGCTCACCCGATACGGATTCAAAGGGACACGCTGGTGTGTCCAAGCTATAAGGATAGCTGAGAGAGTTTGCACGTGTGGTTACTGTATAATAGAATGTGAGATGTAATAATCCTGGGACTTTGAAGCTGACCTTTCCTCATTTTAACCTCATAGCCCAAATCCAGAAACAGAAACATCAGCCCGACTCCCTACGGACTGTATCGTATACGCTCAGGAACTTTCACTGCTGCAACTTTTCGGCAATGACAGCGACTTCCTTCCATGCAGCGCTTCAGTATAGTAGCCACCCACAGCAGAGAGGCAGAGGGAAAATCAGTCATGCTCTTCCCTGAGGAGAAGACACTGGTGTCCTCACTTATTGCTCCAGAGCTAGCATACAGCTAGCACACGCCTAGTTCACTGCGGTGCTCTGGCAGCATGTCTTCCACAGAGCCGTTCGTTTCCAGCTAATCACAAATAATCCGTTTACCAGGGTTCTCCTGCACTCCCTCTATCCTGCGTTCCTCACCCCAGTGCTCTCTCTTGCTTTCGCTTTCGATTCCTCTCTCTCTCTCTCTTTTGCTGTTTGTGTCTCTTGCTCTTTTTTGCTTTCTCTCACTCTCTCTCCCTTGCGCTCTCTAGTTCTCTCTCACTCTTGCTTGCTCTCTCCTTATCCTTTTATACCTCTCTCTCCTTTTCCGCTCCCGCTGTCTCTCACTTTTCTCTTTTACTTGCTCTCTCTCTCTCTCCTTCTCTCTCTCTCTCTCTCTCCCTCTCTCTCTCTCTCTCCCTTTTGCTCCCCATTCTGCACCCACTATCTCACTATCTCTCTCTATCATTTCTCAGTTGCTTGCTCTCTTTTTTCTTGCTGTCTCTCACATTACTCTCTCGCTCTCACCTTTATTTGCTCTCTCTCTCTTTTCTATTCGCTTTCTCTCTGTCTTGATCTCTCTCTCTCTCTTGCTCTGTCTCTCACCTTTGCTCTTTCACTCTCTTGCAATGCTCTTATGGTTTTGTTCTCCCCCATCTGTTTCTGTTTCTCTCTCTCTCTCTCTCTCTCTGTCTCACCTTCTCTCCTTCTCTTTCTTCTTCTCTTACACTTTTTCTCATCTTTGTTCTAACTCTCTTTCCCTCTCTTTGCAACCTTTCTATCACTATTGTCACTCATATTTGTTTGCTCTCTCACTCTTTCTTTTTTGATCATTCTCTCTCTCTCTCTCTCCCTCCCTCCCTTCCTCCCTCTCACTTTTCCATTCATTCTCTCTCTCTCTCTCTCTCTCTCCCTCTCTCTCTCTCTCTCTCTCTCTCTCTCCCTCTCCCTCTCACTCTTCCGTTCATTCTATCTCTCTCTCTCTCTCTCTCTCTCCCTCCATCTCACTCTTCCGTTCATTCTCTCTCTCTCCCTCCTTCTCACTCTTCCGCTCTCTCTCTCTCTCTCTCTCTCTCTCTCTCTCTACCTCTCACTCCTCCGTTCAAGTTTCATTCTCGTCTCTCTCTCTCTCCTCTCCCTCCTTATACTCTTCCGTTCATTCTCTCTCTCTCTCTCTCTCTACCTCTCACTCCTCCGTTCATTCTCTCTCTCTCCCTCTCCCTCCCTCTCACTCTTCCGTTCATTCTCTCTCTCTCTCGCTCTCTCCCTCCTTCTCTTCTGTTCTCTCTCTCTCTCTCTCTCCCTCCCTCTCACTCTTCCCTTCATTCTCTCTCTCTCTCTCCCTCTCTCTCTCCATCCCTCTCACTCTTCCCTTCATTCTCTCTCTCTCTCTCTCTCTCCCTCTCTCCCTCCCTCTCACTCTTCCCTTCATTCTCTCTCTCTCTCTCCCTCTCTCTCTCCCTCCCTCTCACTCTTCCCTTCATTCTCTCTCTCTCTCTCTCTCTCTGTCTCTCTCTCTCTCTCTCTCTCTCTCTCTCTCTCTCTCCCTCTCTCTCCCTCCCTCTCACTCTTCCCTTCATTCTCTCTGTCTCTCTCTCTCTGCTCTGTGTTGTTGGATTAGAGGGCATTACCTGTGCACTGGAGTGAGGAGAATTAAATAACGCTTAGTGTCGTGTTCAAATTGGAAAAGGGAAAAATAACCCTCTTTAAAGTCGGTTATTAAATTTCATCAGGGAGAGATAAGCCACCGCATTTCCCTTCTCTTTCCCCCTGCACATTCACCACTGACTCCATCCCAACTGCGCTGGCATCACGTCTTTATTATTTTCTGTATTTAACCTCGTATTATTCTTCACTTACACTCGCGTTTATGGGAGTGATTGATAGGAGTCATTACCGTGCACCACGTGACGGAGCTCCTCTGGCAGATATACGGCGATTATGCGGCCCTGCGTGCTCATTGGTCTGTGAGACTTTATTCCTGGTTAATAGTGCTTATTTACTTTACAGTAGCTGCTGGAACTCGATCATTTGCTTTTAAAGGCCCTTCATATTGTTTTTATGGAAATGCGTCTTTATAGCACCCATTCCGCGAACTGTTCCTCAGCCGAGTGGAAATTTGATTCCCTCCGAAGACTCCGAAATGAGTCCAAAGCATTGCGCTGAAAGACACGCACTGGACATCTGCTGCGGTGCTGCAGTCTGCCTGAGATAATCCCATTAAAATGGCAGTTTATTAAAATGGGAAAACACAGGGTGGGATATTGTGTTTCTCTGCACTGCTGGAGGAATATACGGTTACAGTGGAATGGGGGAGAGAGAGCGCTGATTAATGCTGGTGCTTTCCGATAGGGCCCAAAACGGATGACTACTCCTAAACAAGGCTATGGCTTTTCCCAGAGCAAACACTGTCTCAGTAATCTACGCTGAGGACCATACGGTGTGCGGGGACACGTGTGCATGCCTGTGTACCTGTTTTCATGGTGTCTCTATATTTTGAGATATCCAATGGGAATGGTATTCAGAGCTTCCACCTTTGCTGTCACATACACCCTTCATCAAATTTGCACCCAGAAGGAATCAACCCACAGGAATGAAACCTGGTGGGCAGATTTGACATAATGAGACATGTGAATGATTCAAGTTTCATGCTTGGCTATGCTTGTGACTTATGCAAGGATGGGCCTTATCGCTGTACCTGACTGACCCAACAGCCACGATTGTGGATATTCAGCCAGCAGTGATGCCCTCCGTGATTGGGATAGTATCCTTGAGGGTACATCTTCAGTAGTTTTGGTTAGGGAAGATGGTTGTTCCATAATTAGCCATTTTTGATCCCAAGATCCCTGTTTTTTAACTTGTTCTGTTCAGGCTTCCTAGAGCTTGGGTGCTTTTCAGGGAACCAGCCTGCGTATGCACCAGCTTTTATAGGAACTAAGGAACATCAGGGGATACAAAGGCCAACAAAGGGCATTGCACAATGGTAGTGAACAGTAGTGACAAGCAGTAGAGTGACTCTGAATTGCAGTGGCTCATCTTCAATTACGAGTCCCACTTTTGTCTTGGTGGAGACGACCAACGAATCTGTGTGTAGGCACCATGGTCAGCTCCGAGATGTCATTGAAGGCCTGGTGTCACTCCACCTCCACCCCTACCGCACAATCTGCAGAAACTGTTATATAATGTTTAGGATGCATGGGGTGGATTATCACAGGACACCATTAGGAGCCTCTACAGCTCCATGCCGAGACGTCTAGCATGTTGCACGATATTGCTCATATCAGTCTAAATTATTCATTTTTTGCTCCTGGCTATGTTTGTTTTCCCTGGTCCACTTCCTGTCCACTAAGAATCCGTTGTGCTACCTGCCAGTCTGGGATAGCAAGGGCTAACATGCCTCCAGTGCTATTGCTTTGATGCTTGTGCTAATGCAACGTCATAAGACAGTTTAACATTTAAAGAAGAGCGCTAATTGCCAAATTGTGCATACATGGTCTAGTGGGACGCAACCCCAGTCTTGCAAATTTTAATGTTTAGATAGATATCTGTGGTTAAAATTTCCAATCCACACATAACTGAGCTCTTGTAGACTCTTATGCATGGGTGGCTGAACCCTCACTGGGAACCAGCCTCAGGCCCCTGCAACAGGATGCCACGTTCTTCCCCAAAACAAAGCTAACCTTGTCACAAGGACAAATCCTGTCTTGTCTGTTTGAAACGGTTTCTATGGAGGACAGAGATCTGCCATCCTTTGTGGATGTTCCAGCTTTAAGTGTCTCTTTGAGAAAGCCTGTGCTGCAGTGTATTCTCCACTGGCATTGCTATCCAGAGAAATGCGAGACAGCTACTCCAGTCTACGAGATATGGGAAGATGCACCCATTGTAAGATCTTTCAAATACAACAACAGGCCAGGGATGTCCTTCTCTGGATTTGGAGGGTTCCCTTTTCAAACACACCAGCAGGTGCTGCCTGTGCGTATGAGCGGGGAAATCCTCAATCGTACATCCGTCTCCTTCTTGACTGCTCCCTGCTGCAGCCCTCAGTCTCACAGTGTACCTACAGCACCTACACCTACCTGTGTATACCATTGTATAGGGTTTGATGATGCTTGAAGATTTAAAGACCAGACCTCTAACCTACCGCTTGGCACTGTTTATATGAGATCATCTTGCAACCCCTGGGAGACCCCACTTTGACTCTGGGCCTGGTGTAACTCCACTTCCATCCCTACTGCTAGGATTGCCACCCATCCCATAAAATATGGAATTTGTTCTTAATTTGGCAATTAAATGTTGCGTCCTTTATTTTTGAAAATGTCCGTAAATTTGTTCCATATTCCCGTATATGTCCAATATATACGTCTGTCACACATATGAATGGTCACAATCTCTCTCAAACCCTCCGCATCCCCCCAGAACACGTCACTCCCACATGACCACGCACCTTTCCTTTATTTTCATTTCTGAAAGGTGGCAAACCTACCTACCGCACCATCTGCAGGAACTGTGTGAGAATATCTAAGCTGCATGGGATGGATTACCACAGGACACCATTAGGAACCTCCACTCCATGTTGAGACGTGTGGCTTGTTGCCTGATATTGCCCATATCAGTCTAAATTTACCATCATTTATTGTTCCTGGTAACCTGTATCTTCCTTCCCAGTAGCACTGCAATCCCACGCTTTCAACGATTCTTTTGATTATGAGTGTATTTAAGATTACAGTGTACCACCTCATAGATAGATAGATAGATAGATAGATAGATAGATAGATAGATAGATAGATAGATAGATAGATAGATAGATAGATACTTTATTGATCTCGAAGGAAATTTAGCAATTTTTGATATTTGTTACAAAATCTGAGCCTGGCTGTTCACATATAAGAGTTTTATTGTAATGCCCATTGTGTTCTTTACAATTTATTTATTATTTTTTTAATTTTCTTATTTATTATTTATATAGCACTTTTTAAACAACCTGCATTGACCAAAGTGCTGTAAATAGAAATATCTAATGATTACACATGAATACACAACTAACACACAGATAAAAGAAATGAGATAAATAACATATATTAAAATAAGTAAATAACATATATATATATATAAGGTGTATATAGGGACCTCATGTTACCCCAGTTTTTCACTATTCAAAAGCAAGATTCTATAAGTGAGTTTTTAGACCTGATTTAAAAGCTGAGATAGAGGAAGATACTGGCTGGTAGACTATTCCAAAGTCTTGGGGCATACACCGAAAATGCCTGATCACCTAAAAGAGAACTGTTACACAGTAACAGTCCTTCACTCACCACAATAAGTCTGCATTGTGTTGGTAAACAGTCAGCAGTAAAGGACCTGTAATTTGGAGTCATTTCTGACGTATGGACCAATTCCTAGTGCGGAACAAGATTCTAAAGTACCCCAACCCTCATTTGATTTAGCATCGAGTTCCTCACTCACTCTTTACATTACTCTAACAGCAGAGTGTGAGTATATCGGAAAGACAAATCCGAACAAATGGAAGCCTTCATGTAAATAGAGTCCTGGACCTCCCCCATAGGCTTCGCCCAATTATATAAGTGGTTCGATGAATTTCCAGGAATCATAAATGATACATCCATTCCCTTTTGGCAGGCCCGGCCGGCACGATTTGCATATATATTGTTCCACACCTTTTCAATTTCTCATAGCAACCTGTCCATTCTCTGCAGCAGAGTGCAATAAGGGTGACCATGTGAGGTGGCTGTAGGAAACTTCCCTGATTTCTTATACGAGAAAATGAAAGAGGTGCACCAATACTGCTTTAGCCCTTCCAGGGCCGATACCCAACGCTGATCTTGAAACCATGTGGCTCTGTCCATGACAGCCGTTGGCCATGTTTTCGAAACGCAGATCACCTCCATCACTTTTGTCCTCACTGGTCCTTGTAAAAAATCTGACCAAAACACAAACCCAACATCATGAGCAGTGCAATGGAGGTGCCTCCTCTCTTCTTGGAATGCCTTCTTCAATGCTTTCTAGTCAGATGAACATTTGTGAGAAGCAGTGATGTTGGATGAGAAGGTCTCACTTCCAGTTAAGCCCAGAGATGTCCAGTGAGATAAAGATCAGGACTCTAGGGCTGCGGGCCACTGGAATTCCTCCACACCATACTCATCAAGCCACATCTTTTTGGACCTCTTTGTATACACATGGGCACAGTAGTGCTTGAACAGGAAAGGGTCTTACCCTGTTTCAAATCTACTGCAGGATTAGCTTTACCCTTCTCTGGAGGGGCCTAAATCCTGAAACAGTGAATCATGAAACAGTTATCAAATGATGATAAATCTACACTGATACTGAGCTACACATACACTCAATAGTGTCTCTCGGTATGGTGTCAGGCCACCAGCATGGAGTTGTAGAGGTTCCTAATGGTGTCCTGTGATAATCCATCCCATGCAGCATGAATATCCTTACACAGGTCCTGCAGATTTTGCGGTGGGGGTGGAGGTGCAGTGACATCAGGCCTTCGGGATATACTGCTGACCACGTTGCCTCCACACACATATTCAATGGTGGACCAATAGTGCGGAACCAGGTTCTAAAATACCCCAACCTTCACTTGATTTAGCATCGAGTTCCTCACTCACTCTTTACATTGGTCTAATAGCAGAGTGTGAGTATATCGGAAAGACAAATCCGAACAAATGGAAGCCTTCATGTAAATAGAGTCCTGGACCTCCCCTATAGGCTTGGCCCAATTATATAAGTGGTTATTATATAAGTATATTGCTGACCACGGTGCCTCCACACACTTACTCGTTGGTCGTCTCCACCAGGATAGCGGGACTCGTCACTGAAGATGACCCGCTGCCATTCTGAGTACCTCCATGACACTCTGGTACGACACCATTGCAGTTTTGGTGACGTAGACGTGGTGTTAAGGACACGTCACATGCACGGGCGAGCGTGAAACTTGAATCATTTACATGTCCCACAATGTCTAACCTGCCCACCAAGTTTCGTTCCAGTCGGTTGGTTCCTTCTGGGTGCAGCTATTTGATGATGAGTGTAAATAGATAGAGACTCCAGGAGTGTACCTGAGTGTCAGTACCAGGACCAACACCCAGCCGGTATGGGTGCAACCTTTAGTTTCAGCCTAAACAACATGAGGAGAGTTGTCTAACGCATCAGTTAGATGATCAGATCGAATCCAAAGCCTGCGCTGACTGCTCCCGAGATGTCCACCGCCTGCTTGCTGTGAGTGGGTGGCTTGGCAGCGGCTTCTTAAGGCAGAGTAATAACAGTTTGTTTTTCTGCAAGGAGAATAGAAGAAGAAGAAAAGCCGATGTAGCAGATAAGGAGGTGTGACTCGGAGACGTGTGAGACATTGAAATCGTCGAGCCAGTCAGATCTTGGTGGCAGCAAGGACGCGCCGTATTTATACGCAAGCTGTTAGCAATTAGCCCTGGTGAAAATCTTGGGGCCTCGTTCAGATCATGCCTGCGCCAGGCCAGAAGAGCCAACGATGAATGTGTTTTTCCTTGGAAGTGAGAAGGACCATAGTGCACTGCGTTGTTGCTAGCCTTAATATGATAATTAGTGGTATCCTTAACCCACTGCTTGCTGGTATTGATTCTGCTGCCTCTATAAATAGCAGGGTTGAGGTGAGGGGGGATGGGGGTCGATCCCATTCCAGTTCATCTGGCTGAAGCATGTGATGGAGCATGTTGAGCCCCACCAATACACTTGTGCACATGCACAGATTAGCAAATGATCATCATCATAAACTTATGGGATAACTCGCCTCTCATAAATAAGGATGCTTTACCACAGGGTACACAGTATCAGCGTTCCGCAAAGGACACACGGCAGCAATGGCACAACAGAATCAGGAGGACTAATCAGAGTATAAAAGGATGGACTGGATTTCACTCCGAGTGGATTAGAGAGTGAAAGCCCTGGTGGTCAGGTGATGGTGGGGGGTTTTGCGGTGGGGTATTATTCTGCTGTTGATCATGGAACTCAAAGAACAGCCATTATAGTGAACTCTCTATGACAGTATAGACCAGTACCAGAAGACCTTGCCATATGGCTAATGGGATGCCAGTGAAGTAGGTTTGATATTTCAGGTTTTCTAGGCCTATTAGGCTTTTGGGCATTTCCCAGTTTGTGCTCTAAACACAGGATGCTCAGGAGGCTTGAATAGCAAGGCCACTCACCACTTCCCCTATCATTGCTTTCACTTATTGAACAGGAATGAACCATGTTTAAAAAAAAATTGCAGATTTTAAAAAGTAGCCTACTTCACTTGAATTATTGAGCTTGTTGAACGTATATAACATCAGGTACAGTGTAAAAAGGGTTTTGTTGGTACAGCTTCAAAAAGTACGTCAACCTTAACCGGAAAACAAACATACTTTGAACGAACATTCTCTGAATTTATCAAAACTCTACTTATTTACTAATAAAGTAAGTTTTTAGGTTGCACTTTTTATAGTGTAAACAGAAGAATAATCTGTTTTACATCTGTTAACGTCGTCTTTGAAGTTGAATGTATCCAGTTTTTCAGGTTAACCCGGTTATTACAATGCATGATTCCGACCTCTTTACTATAACTACGCTAAGATGGTTATTCATGGTTCTTTAGAAAAGGCAACTGTTCTATTTGAACAATGATTCCTATATAGAACCATTTAATGCCTGAAAGTTTTTTGAGTGGATTAAATGCCCTGTAAAAATATGCTTTCATATGGTTTCAAATTTAAGTAAAGTAAAAATTAAGTAACCGGCCTATCCTGAAATTGTAAGCTTATTATAATAAGCAAATGGAAAAATAATTATTCTTCTGTTTACTTAATATATGAAGTTCAGTGAACTCAATGTGTTAAGGTAACTAGGATATTTACTTACTTAGGTTCAAAATCTGCATAATTGTCACAGTATGCTTTTTCAAATGTTGGAGAATGTTTTGTATGTGGTTCTATATACAACATTTTTGAAAATGGTTCTTTACGGCACCAAAGTGGGATTTTATTGTTTTTATTTTTTCATTTTATATCGAAACACTGTGAGAAAGGTCCTATATGCACTACCAGTCAAAAATGTAGAGTCTTAAAGACTCTACAGTCTTACACTACTTACCAGCTCCAACTGATGAGAGTCTGAACCAGTCCATATCCTGATACACCACATCTACTCCTGATGTACACAGTATGATACTCCTCCATATCTCCACCTCTAATATATATTTAGTGGTGTAAAAACTTTGATCTCTTTTTCTGCACAGTGTAAAAGCTCTAGTTCTCCTTTCAGGTTAGTGAATATTCATGATGGACCGACCAATAGAATCGCTCCAAACCTGCTTAGTAATAAACCTTATCAGCTCCACTGCAGGGTAAGAAAGCTGGTTCATCCTCCTGTAAAGGTCCATTCTGGAAGTTTTTAAGGTGGACTGTGTAATTCCATGAGGGCTAGTTAATAGTTTGATGTCTTCACTTTTATTCTACAGTGAAGTATTAAGATAAACCTAAACCTTCTATGAGGAGCCATGTCTAAACTTTTGACTGGTAGTGTAGGACCCACATGTTCTCCATTAATCTGAAGAACCATTTCACCATGCACAGAATTTCAACATGAAACGGTTCTATAAAGAAATCATGGTTCCAAAAGAGCCAGAACTTTAAGAGTGTAGTGTTTGCTGACCCTGACCCGTTAGCTGGCGCTGGGCTGTGATTGGTTGGCATATTAAACTTGAAACTGTTTGATGACAAGCTATCACTTTAAGATATGGCCTGAGGCAGAAACTTACTACGTCGCTTCTGAATTTCTTCTGTGGCCCCTGAAGCACCCTCCTGTGGCCCCCTGGTTTGAGAGTTACTGGCATAAATGATTCACAGCTGGCCACGAGTTTGGTTCCTAGATCATACACACTGTTTCCAGTGTAAAATGCTCTCTGGGTGTGTTTTCGTAGCTAAATGAAACCAGACAGTGACACGGACTTTACCACCACGCTAATTTCAGCTCGATCGTGCTGCTAGATGTACACCAGATCCGTCCTAACAGCATGACCTTTCACATGAGTATAAAATAAACATCATTTAAAAAGAACAACACGCTCCAAGTTTAGCCACTTTGATGAACACTAAATGGGATTAGGCCGACTGGGATTTTTGCCAGCGTTCTGCGAAGCAAGTCCGGCTTAACAACAGTTGCTATGAAGAAGGCGCGTTTGTGTCTGGAGCATAGATAGGTCAATTGATCGGTGCTGCTTATTTGGGCTCCTATGGCCTTGCGGACATCACAGGCATATGCAAACAAGGACCTCGAGTGTTCTATTAAGACTAGCCACAATAAATTTACTTCTGTTTTCCTTCTCCTGCTACCAGCACCCCCCAGCACCCCCTCCCAGGACTGGGACTGGGCTGGGTCGCCGTTAGTGGCAAGGTCTTTTGATGGACAGACCTTGAGTGATGATGTTATAACTTACACACACAATCACACAGACAGACTGGCTCACACCTGGATCCACCAGTTACATAGCCCACAGATTTATTTCTTGAGCTGGGTTCGTGAGCTTTACACTGTTAGCTGGCAAAGCTTCCTTTCATGACTTCCGCTTCTCAGTAGGACAATAAAGCCCTTCACAGGTAAAGATCATCTTCTAATGTGCTCTGTGTTCAGAAGAAAGGACTGTTATGCTATTATCTTCACCAGTCAACCTTTTCATCATGAGAGAATCTGTACGAAAGAGCTTCGTGAAGAAGGTTTTGTGTTTTAACACTTCATCAGCTCATAAGACAATGTGCCATAGGACCTGGGATTTTATGATTCATTAAGATCCTGGAGAACTGTGTGGATGGATCAGGTTTACATGGGAAGGTGCGCTGATGTCGTTTTGCCACAGGACGTCTGTAATGTCCGTGATAACATAAGACTCTCAGTATGAACTACAGGGATGGGAGTGGCTACTCATCTGAGACGTAGGAACAAGTAGGAAATGATGGTTTTGATCTTTTGAACTGTTGAATTTTGTGAAAAGTGAAATCCTTGTCATCTACCTAGCTGTCTTAAGGTACAGTGTATCTTTAGATCGGGAATGAACAGACCACAGTCAAAATATACAGTCCATATTGCTACACATTTCTATGCATTTGGAGTCGTACGGCAGAGCAATGCATAACTGCTTGATCTAAATCACGAAGTAAACGCTTCATCAAGACATACCTGAGAAAAACAAAGAACACTCATTTGTTTACATTTACATTTAAGGCATTTAGCAGACGCTCTTATCCAGAGCGACTTACAACCGTGCTTAGTGTTCCGATGGATAATATTCCAGCTAGTAGGAAGTTTAGAGCCTAAAACTCACCATGAGCTCAGACACTGCCCGAACAGGGGGCCAGTGCTGATACCTAGAGATTAATACACAGACATAGAGCAAGTAAACCATTACCTGGCAACCCCAGCCCAGTGCTCATACCTAGAGAGGACATAAGGTCATTAAAGTGCAACACAATACACACAACTTACACCTCTACTAGAGTTCACTCACTTAAGTGCATTACGAAGAGATGGGTCTTCAGTCTGCGTTTGAAGACCGCGAGAGACTCCGCTGTTCTGACGCTCAGTTGGAGTTCATTCTACCATCTGGGAGCCAGTTTAAATATAATAGTATTTATAAAAAACATCAGCTCACACAGGACTAGTGAATACTGGGGTTATAGAGGTTTGGGTTGTAAATAGATAGATAGATAGATAGATAGATAGATAGATAGATAGATAGATAGATAGATAGATAGATAGATAGATAGATAGATAGATAGATAGATGAAAAACCTAAATGGGTCGGTACCGGCAGCAGTATTATTAACTGTTAAACTATAAAATATAAACTATACATAGTACGGGTCACTATCGATTAAGGTGGTATAGTTTAGTATAGTATAGCATAGTAACGGTTAGCATAGTATAGCATAGCATAGTAGTGTAGTGTAGTATAGGATAAGTTAGCATAGTGTAGCATAGCAGAGTATGGTATAGTTTTGTATAGTATAATGTAGTGTAGTATAGTGTAGTATAAGGTAGCACAGATATGTAGCATAGTTATGATGCGTTATGATGTAGTATAGTATAGTTGACCAGGAGAGTTCAGGCAGTGCTGGAAAATAACGGTGCCCACACAAAATACTGGCACTTTGGGCACAATTTGGCCGTTTTCACTAAGGGGTGACCTCACTGTCTTTGCCAGCGGTTTAGACATTAATGGCTGTGGCAGTTGTATATACAAGCTGTACACTGACTACTTTACATTGTATCAAAGTGTCATATCTTCAGTGTCGTGCCATTAAAAGATATAATCAATATTTACAAAAATGTGGGGTGTACTCACTTTTGTGAGATACTGTATGTAATAGGATAGTATGTAGTACTGTACGCATCATGTTACGGATCGTATAGGATAGCACACTGTAGTATGGTGCAGTATGTTATGGTGTAGTATAATACTGTATAGTATATGTAGTAGCGTTGTGGGCATGGTGAGTGGGTGTGGTTCGCCGTCAATATTGTTTTATTGGCCATGTGGAGCAGCAGTGTAGGTCAGTGGGGCTTAGGCTTCTCTTACAGCTTGCCCCGTCCCGCTGCTTTCCCCCTGGGGTCCATCGATTGACCCACACTGTACAATCACAACCTCAGTGGACAAGGACAATGAAAGGGTCACCCCTAAACGGGGATCTGTCTTTGTTATGTGCTCTTAAGAGCCTTTTTATTAACCTCAGTTTTTCTCCCAGTTTAGCTGTGTCAGACTCCTCCCACTAGCTAGGTCTCCTCCAATCACAGAAAGCAGATGAAAGCTTGCACTCACATCCTCCATGACACACCATCATACTCAGCACTCTTGGAAGAGACCGGCAGTTCTGTTGCTTTAGCTAGTGGCCATCTTTGTTGACTAGCATCACGCTGGCAGGGGCTGCTGGTGGTGCTAAAGGGGGATGGGAATGGAGGGAGGGCCATCCCACCCACCCACCAAGAAAGAGGGAGAAGCCGGTTATGTTTTCTGTGTGTAAGGTTGCCACCTTTCAGAAAAGAAAATAAAGGACGGAGGGGGCGTGGTCATGTGTGAGTGACATGTGTTCAAAATCGTTTTGGGGGGGTGGGCATTGTTTGGTAGTGTGATCAATCATCACACACGGAACAAAGCGCATCCCGTATTTAAGCTGGAGGGGTTGTGATCAGTCATGTGTGTGCGTGTGTGTCAGACTTGTTTACAGGACATTTATGGAAATACGGAACAAATTTACGGACATTTACGGAAATACGGAACAAATTTACGGACATTTATGGAAATACGGAAAAAATGTATGGACATTTACGGAAATACAGAACAAATTTCC
Organism: Prochilodus magdalenae; assembly: GCA_024036415.1. Lineage (NCBI taxonomy): Eukaryota > Metazoa > Chordata > Actinopteri > Characiformes > Prochilodontidae > Prochilodus > Prochilodus magdalenae. Next base: position 391,076 of record JAMWET010000159.1, on the reverse strand, counting down.
GGATATTTACAAAAATACGGAACAAATTTACGGACATTTACGGAAATACGGAACAAATTTATGGACATTTACGGAAGTACGAACAAATTTACAGACATTTACGGAAATACGGAACAAATTTATGGACATTTACAGAAATACGGAACAAATTTACGGACATTTACAGAAATACGAACAAATTTACAGACATTTACGGAAATACGGAACAAATTTATGGACATTTTTGGAAATACGGAACAAATTTACGGACATTATTTATGGAACTACGGAACAAATTTACAGACATTTACAGAAATACGGAACAAATTTATGGACATTTACGGAAATACGGAACAAATTTACGGACATTTACAGAAATACGGAACAAATTTATGGACAGTTACAGAAATACGGAACAAATTTACAGACATTTACAGAAATACGAACAAATTTACAGACATTTACGGAAATACGGAACAAATTTATGGACATTTACAGAAATACGGAACAAATTTACAGACATTTACAGAAATACGAACAAATTTACAGACATTTACGGAAATACGGAACAAATTTATGGACATTTACAGAAATACGGAACAAATTTACAGACATTTACAGAAATACGAACAAATTTACAGACATTTACGGAAATACGGAACAAATTTATGGACATTTACAGAAATACGGAGCAAATTTACGGACATTGGAAACATTTATTTGCCAAATAAAGGACGATTGCATATTTTTTACGGGACGGGTGGCTACCCTATCTGTGTGGCATGGCCAAAATGAAACTCATGATCTTTCTGAGACTGCATCACTGCGGAATCAGTGCGACTGTCCCGAAGTGGTTTTTCCGTGGCATCGCTCTAACTAGAACCCGGTTTACCCTCTTTGTGTTACAGTGTTGGTTGAATCAGGCCTGTGTTGAGGATTTGACTGCTACTGCATCTCCTCTTGCTAAGCTGCAAACGCACGCTGGGCAGACATACACTACATGGGAGAGTGGCGCTCACAGAGACACTGCCAGTGTTCTCTTGAGTGGATAAACAGCACACAGTCGCACACATGCTGACACAGTCAGTCTGGCCGCTTCAGAACACCAGACGCGGTTTAAGGACCACGGTCCAGATTAGGGGTGGGTGATATGAGAATTGAACGTTAAGGTGTGTCCTGGTGTTGGGTGTGTCAGAGGGTCACTAACAACGATATAAAGAATGGCCAGTATTATTGCAGTGGTGCTAACAGTGGTGGGCATCGCCTGGTGGATGAGCTGACTGTGAGGTGTAGTTCAGCCCATTCCTTATATCTGTATCTACAGCAGGCGGGTTGAGGTGACCGTAAATTGAGCTGAGCTGCTGGACACCCTGGTTTTACCTCTTGCTCAGCATCTTACTGAAGAACAGCACATCTCTGTATTCCAAGATGACACTTCTCACATTCACAGGGCTGCAAACGACTGACTGGGACGATGAACATTCAGGAGCATCCACACATACGGACTGTCCTGCAAAATCCCCCAATCTGAGTCCTCTTGGAAATCTGTGGAACTACCTGGAAACCTCAGGGATGGCATCCCACAAATCTGGCCCAACTGAGCATTGATGTGACCTACATCTAGAAACTTGTCCAGTCCATGTCCAGTACCATCACGGCTGTCACTGGGGCTTGTTCCAGTCACAGGGCTTGTAATGAATTGCAGTGAATGTGTTTCCGTAGTGGCAGTTCTACTACATGGTTCAGTGTACAGACATTCGGACACATTTAGCGCAAAACGATGGGATCCAGTGGCTCACTCCTTGCTCTAATATGCAGGGGTGTGGCTTAAATAAGGCCCCGCCTACGAAATATTTTTCAGTTTTTGACATAATTTGAAAGTACCTGTTGTACCTTGTACACATATGTATCTAGACATATAGGACAGACACTGACAGAGAGATTGAGAAAGAGAGAGAGAGAGAGAGAGAGAGAGAGGGCGTCTGGTGGACTAGAGGTGGTGGGAAGGGGGGTCTTCCCACCTCTCAGTCCGAGTGGGCGCCTCTCTCTGCTCGCCTTTCTGATCTGGCAGCTTGACAGAAAAAGCAGAGCACACATAAAGGAAGGCTCTACAGTTTCGTTTTCTCATCTCTCTCTCTTTCTCTCTCTCTCTCTCTCTCTCTTTTTATGCATTTCATAAGAGCCAGTCTTATGAAATCTCTCCTCTTGTTTGGTCTTCCAGCATTGAGACGTGTGAATCGCTTAATATAGCCCGGTTTGAGCGTTATTCCCATGGTGCACTGCTGTAGTCTGTACCTGCCTCTCTTTGGCCTTGAGGGCGATACCACCGTGTGTGATTGTAGATACAGCACTGGCGGTAGCTAATGTGCAGAATGCCTTCCATGGAACAAGACGCCGTGTACACTAGCAGCCAAAAGTTTGGATACACCTGACTGATTGATGTTCTTGATGAGCCTAAAGGCTTGTCATGTTTATAGCTCATGTGCATAGTGTGGTTACAGGTGTACTGAGTCAGTATTGAAATTGTTCTCTGATATTCCACAGTGAAGGTATTTGGAAGGACTTGCCCAGATGTGGTTTCACACTTCCATTCACAGCCCCATGATTTGGAATGACCTTGTGGTTCCAAGTCATTTTCCTTTTTTGGTGAGCTCATGAATAATTTGATGTTCTACATGCTCATGAATAATTTAATGAGCTCTGCTCACACCTCACACAGAAGTGACAGAGTGGGCTTCCTGTTCGCCTCTATAGCTTGTTGTGTGAGGTTATCCCATGCACTGATAATCCAGCGTGACTGCGCGTTGTTGTTGTTTCCTGCTGGGCTGGATTAGTTGGTGTATGTAAAGTTTATTGGGTGTTAATTTGGGTGGAGCCAAAACTTTAACATAACAGTCCAGGATTTTGGAATCAGCTCATTTTGCTCAGTTGTCTAAATGCAGAACACCAGTGTTTGAGGTTCATGGAATGCCAGTTCTCATTAAGTGTAATGTGTTAGTGTACTGTAAGTAGCGTGTTGGTGTACAGTAACTCAGTAAGTGTAATGTGTTAGTGTGCTGTAAGTAGTGTGTTGGTGTACAGTAACTCAGTAAGTGTAATGTGTTAGTGTACTGTAAGTAGCGTGTTGGTGTACAGTAACTCAGTAAGTGTAATGTGTTAGTGTACTGTAAGTACTGTGTTGGTGTACAGTAACTCAGTAAGTGTAATGTGTTAGTGTACTGTAAGTACTGTGTTGGTGTACAGTAACTCAGTAAGTGTAATGTGTTAGTGTACTGTAAGTAGCGTGTTGGTGTACAGTAACTCAGTAAGTGTAATGTGTTAGTGTACTGTAAGTACTGTGTTGGTGTACAGTAACTCAGTAAGTGTAATGTGTTAGTGTACTGTAAGTACTGTGTTGGTGTACAGTAACTCAGTAAGTGTAATGTGTTAGTGTACTGTAAGTAGCGTGTTGGTGTGCAGTAACTCAGTAAGTGTAATGCGTTAGTGTGCTGTAAGTAGCGTGTTGGTGGACAGTAACTCAGTAAGTGTAATGTGTTAGTGTGCTGTAAGTAGTGTGTTGGTGTACAGTAACTCAGTAAGTGTAAAGTGTTAGTGTGCTGTAAGTAGTGTGTTGGTGTACAGTAACTCAGTAAGTGAAATGTGTTAGTGTACTGTAAGTAGTGTGTTGGTGTACAGTAACTCAGTAAGTGTAATGCGTTAGTGTACTGTAAGTAGCGTGTTGGTGTACAGTAACTCAGTAAGTGTAATGTGTTAGTGTACTGTAAGTAGTGTGTTGGTGTGCAGTAACTCAGTAAGTGTAGTGCGTTAGTGTACTGTAAGTAGCGTGTTGGTCTACAGTAACTCAGTAAGTGTAATGTGTTAGTGTACTGTAAGTAGTGTGTTGGTGTACAGTAACTCGGTAAGTGTAATGTGTTAGTGTGCTGTAAGTAGTGTGTTGGTGTACAGTAACTCGGTAAGTGTAATGTGTTAGTGTACTGTAAGTAGTGTGTTGGTGTACAGTAACTCAGTGAGTGTATTGTGTTAGTGTGCTACAAGAGGCGTGTTGGTGTACAGTAACTCAGTAAGTGTAATGTGTTAGTGTGCTTTTGGTAGTGTGTCGGTGTACAGTAACTCAGTAATTGTAATGCGTTAGTGTACTGTAAGTAGTGTGTTGGTGTACAGTAACTCAGTAAGTGTAAAGTGTTAGTGTGCTGTAAGTAGTGTGTTGGTGTACAGTAACTCAGTAAGTGTAAAGTGTTAGTGTGCTGTAAGTAGCGTGTTGGTGTACAGTAACTCAGTAAGTGTAAAGTGTTAGTGTGCTGTAAGTAGCGTGTTGGTGTACAGTAACTCAGTAAGTGTAATGTGTTAGTGTGCTGTAAGTAGTGTGTTGGTGTACAGTAACTCAGTAAGTGTAATGTGTTAGTGTGCTGTAAGTAGCGTGTTAGTGTACAGTAACTCAGTAAGGGTAATGTGTTAGTGTGCTGTAAGTAGCGTGTTGGTGTACAGTAACTCTGTAAGTGTAATGTGTTAGTGTACTGTAAGTACTGTGTTGGTGTACAGTAACTCAGTAAGTGTAATGTGTTAGTGTACTGTGAGTAGTGTGTTGGTGTACAGTAACTCAGTAAGGGTAATGTGTTAGTGTGCTGTAAGTAGTGTGTTGGTGTACAGTAACTCAGTAAGTGTAATGTGTTAGTGTACTGTGAGTAATGTGTTGGTGTACAGTAACTCAGTAAGTGTAGTGTGTTAGTGTGCTGTAAGTAGTGTGTTGGTGTACAGTAACTCAGTAAGTGTAATGTGTTAGTGTACTGTAAGTAGCGTGTTGGTGTACAGTAACTCAGGAAGGGTAATGTGTTAGTGTGCTGTAAGTAGCGTGTTGGTGTACAGTAACTCAGTAAGTGTAAAGTGTTAGTATGCTGTAAGTAGTGTGTTGGTGTACAGTAACTCAGTAAGTGTAATGTGTTAGTGTACTGTGAGTAATGTGTTGGTGTACAGTAACTCAGTAAGTGTAGTGTGTTAGTGTGCTGTAAGTAGTGTGTTGGTGTACAGTAACTCAGTAAGTGTAATGTGTTAGTGTGCTGTAAGTAGCGTGTTGGTGTACAGTAACTCAGTAAGGGTAATGTGTTAGTGTGCTGTAAGTAGCGTGTTGGTGTACAGTAACTCAGTAAGTGTAATGCGTTAGTGTACTGTAAGTAGTGTGTCGGTGTACAGTAACTCAGTAAGTGTAATGCGTTAGTGTGCTGTAAGTAGAGTGTTGGTGTACAGTAACTCAGTAAGTGTAATGTGTTAGTGTACTGTAAGTACTGTGTTGGTGTACAGTAACTCAGTAAGTGTAATGTGTTGGTGTAGAGTAATCCAGGTAGCGAGTCCAACAATTAGGGTAGAGTGGTCACTTTGAGTTTGTTTGAACTGTTGGACAGAGCTTGGTTCTAGCTAATGGAACCTGTTCTCCTACAGTGCTCTGTGCTGATGATGATGATGTGAATAGACGTCAGTGTCAGACTAATGAATGAGCTTCTATTAAAGACTGGTGGACTGAGAGACACTAGAGTCTCCTCTCCTACACTGAGCTGATGAAGAGTCCTGTTCCAGAAATGATAATAGGACATTAGAGCCGTAATAAATCATGCTCCTGTTACTCTCCATACTTAAGTACATCTGAAGGTACATACTTTAGTACTGTTACTCCAGTGGAGGTCCGATGAGTTATCCTTGGTATCTCTCCTCTCAATGGTTTGTGTATTCCGTACCGCACTGCTATCTAGAACTGTAATTGTAATCATTTACTTTCTTTTACGTTGCAGTTTTGTAAATGAATTTTCATGCCTGTCAAAAATTTACTTACTGGCTTATCGTGAACTCGAGGCCTAACGGCGTCCGGATGATTATTGTATTACCAGGTAACGTTACGCTCACTGTTGGAGCTCCTGAAATTGCTCCGATTATGTATCGTGTTTCCTTTTAAAGATATTAGTAGATCCTTGCTGGCGTATTAACAAAGATCTTAATCAAATGGAGTTCTTGATTACTGCTGGAAATGATTTACTCACTGATGTTTATTACTTGCTCTCTTTAGCCCGGTCCTGAAGGCTTAATTCGATCCTGGCTTTTACAACACATCATTAAAGATTAAAAGACACAGGGAGAGTGCATTAGATGAGGACTGGCAATTAGCAAATATGTTTTGCAGTCTCTGATTTCCCTCAGGTTGGACCGCCTCGCTTTAGTGTACGCGTGTCTCCTTAGCAGCAGACGGGGCCGTCTGCTCCGCACATGCACTCCCTCACTCTCCAATGAAACCTGTCTAATATTGCCGCTGCTGTGCTCCGCCGGCCCTCGCAGATGTCTGCAGATACCTTAAGCATTCTTTCCCCTTTGGATAACGATCACGATAACGTCATGGAGGATCTGCGGCCACATGCTGCACCCACGCCCGTTACTCCCACGCCTGCACGTTAAATAGAGTTTACGGCCGGCTCTCGCTAAACTCTGCCACAAAGTCCACCTGCAGAGGCCTTCTCATGCGACCTCGGCTCAGGCAGGTCACTAAAGGTCAGCCAGGGCACATTCCTGCCAGAGTCGCACCTCTGCTTGTTTCCCCAGTGCTTCAGTCACACTTCAGGTTGATAAGGAGTTGCAGAAGGTACTGACAGCATGTTGTGGTTTTAAGTCATTGCTGTCATGATTATTATTCACTCAGGTGGGCTCAAGCTTCGGACCCTTTGGTGTCTGAAGTGACTGTCCCTTTTAATAGGCTCTAAAAGAATGAAATGCTGCCTGTGTAATATATAAAACTGTCACTGGAGGGCGGGCACAGTTTGGCTGCATCTGTAAAACCCCCAGACTGATTGCACTCATGCCTGGACGGTTCCCATTTTTGTGCATCCAGAAATTTGCAGATGATGCTAATACCGGGCCGGGCTTCGATGAGTCCATATATGGGCAGCTGGTCTGCAACTTGACTACATCTGGAGAAGAGAATGAACAAAGAGACCAAGTAGCTGATTCTGGAGGAAAGTGCCCCCACTCCAGCCAAGGGGATGGAAGTGGAGCATTTTAACAAGTTCCTGGGTCTCCATCTGCGAATTATCCCCTGGTATTTGGAGGAGTGCGGGTGGGGTGAGGGGGTGCTATTGATGCTAGCTTCAATAGCAATAATATGTTGGGTTCTTCTTCTGAAGGCAAGTTTAGTCATGTGGTCTTACATTTCATGTTGGTGGGCTAGAAAAAAAAAAATCTCGTCCTCACCAGAGGCATAACAGTATGATCTGGCAGGACTACCAACCAGGACAGAAAAGCCCTCGGAAAAAAAAATACACACCGCAGAATCTACTGGCAATGGTGTTAGCCACCCATCGCTGCCACAGAGGGCATGCACCATCGTCAGTGACCCTCATGATCCTGGACAGCATCTGTTCACCTGGATGGATACCAAATGCAGCCCCACATGGACTGGCACTGGACACACAGACAGGGATAACGTATCCCACCACTCACTCTCATACACATACTGAGGCTTTCCTTCTCCACTACTGGACTATACTACGCTTAGTAGCTGTTATATATTTTATATATATATTATTAAATATAATTATTAGAAATACATACATTTATGAATGTTCGTTGTCCATTTTATCAGCTCCACTGACCTTTAGGGGGCACATTGTAGTCCTACAGTGACAGCCTGTGGGCAAGACCACCACAGAGCAGGTATTATGTGGGTGGTGGATCATTCTCAGCACTGTAGTGACACTGAGGTGGTGGTGTATTAGTGAGTGTTGTGCTGGTGTGGTGTGAGTAGATCAGACTCAGTAGTGCTGCTGGAGTTTTAACACCTTGGTGTCCCTGCTGGACTGAGGATAGTCCATCACTTAGGAGATGCTGATCCTGATATATATATATATATACACATATATATATATATATATATATATATATATATATATATATATATATATACACACACACAGGCATGTATACAGGCATGTGCATATAAATCTAATATTTATTGAGCTACACATACAGAAGTCTGTCTCTCAGTATGGCATCGGGCTGCCATGTTTGCTAACCCAACATGCCAGATGTCTCAGCATGGAGTTGTAGAGGTTCCTAATGGTGTCCTGTGATAATCCATCCCATGCAGCTTGAATATTCTCACACAGTTCCTGCAGATGGTGCAGTAGGGGTGGAGGTGGAGGGACACTAGGCCTACTGGATGTGTGATGCATTAACGATAGCCTGAGACTTATTAATACTCTTAATAGGGATTTCCAGTATTCCAGCGGAGAACAGAACCAGCTGATCCTTATCAGTATGGCTTTCCAGGCGTATGAGTATCTGTACTGTGCACACTTGTTGCCCAGTGTGGGACAGTGTGACAGGACTTTGCTTTGAGCTAACCTTGAGGTGTCCTCCCTGCTCATTTCTCAGAAATCAACCCAGTGATGTTGTGTCACTAATCCAGGCAGCTGAACCTGCAAGCACAGCCGGCTAATGCAGTGTCACAGCGCTTCATCATCCGATCCGGCTGAAACAAGAAACAGTTGTGCCCGGCTGGATGCTTTCCAGTAATGGAAACCTAAAAAGCCCAGGCATTTAAGTGAGGGTGCTCCGCCCTCTCCCTGCCCAACTGATTTTGGTTTTTAGATGCCTAGTTGTGAATAAATGGACAAGGGGAAGTGCTATTGTTGCTGATGTAACATGGGCAAAGTCAATGGTCCCACTTTATATGAAGTGTTTTAATAACTGTGTAATTACACATGAACAACACATGTAACAGCAGCGTAGCTCCTCTGATGTAGCCACAGTTGCAGATGGATTATCGTAGTATAGCCTATGTGATTACACACGTGTATCAATTTCTTTTTGCCTCATGTAATTACATAAGCAAATTTGGATAGGGTAATATGGTGTCATTAGCCCCCTCTCCATCCACACAGACACACGGTAGTCTTATTGTAGTCTTTGGGAAAACAGAGATAACAGTGTTCCATATCTGATTTGTGAAGTACTGTAGATCAGCAGGGAAATCCCCATGACATCCCCTTTCCAGCAAGCTCAGGATCAGCTTACTAGCCTGAAAATATGGACCCCAGAACCTCCAGGCTACTCAGCTGTTGTCTTCTCTGAGGCGTCCATATTGTTAGTACCATCGTCACATGATCAGCGACATGATAAGCCTAAAGTGTCATCGCTGAGGAGTGACTATTCTGTGCAACCCCATAGCAGAAAGAGTGAAACTATGGCAGTTCAGAAACTCCATGGGAGTGTAGAAATGCCCACAGGCAACCAGGGGTTTCAGGGGAGGTCACTTCCAGGTGATGAGTCACTTAGAGTGTGAACGAAGGGTGAGGCCTGTGTTAGTGCTCCGGTTGTAGGTGTCCACATATGTTGTCTTGAGGTCATTATGACCTTGACCTTCAGAGAATAGCCATTAGGCCATTACCTTTTTATAGGCCTTATATTTTACCAATCAAAAGTTTACACACCCCCAACTGTTTGGAGGTTGTTGGTGATCTTAAAGACTCCGGCTGAAAGTCACAAACAGTTATATGCCCGGCTGGATGGCTTTCCAGTAATGGTGGCTCGCAAGATCTGAAGCATTGTAAGTGTGGGAGCTCCGCCCTCGGGTGGGTGTGCATAAGGTGTATGATTGGAGCACTAGATGCCTCATTGCTGAATAAATGGACAAAAAACGGGAACATGCTATTGTTGCGGATGACGGTAAATGTTCATGGTGGCAAAGGCTGCACTGGTCCCACTTTATATGGAAGTGTTTTTCAATAACTTGATGTAGAATTACACATGAAACAACACATGGTAACAGCAGCGTTAGCATCCTCTGATGTACCACCACAGTTTCATGCAGATGGATGGAATCGTACCCCACACCCTCCAGCCTATGGGATTAACACAATTGTGTATCAATTTCTTTTTGCCTGGTGCTGTATATTACTACATAGCAGGGGTCAAATTTTGGACTAGGGTAATAATGTGTCATCCCAGCCCCCGCTAACCCACCTCTCCATCCACACATATTAAGACACACGGTCATTAGATATCAGGTAGGGCTTTGGGAAAACAGTCCTGTGTGGAAGGGTTCTCCCATAAACTGAGGCAGGTGAAGTCTGTAGATCAGCAGGGAAATCCCCAGACATCCCCTTTCCCAGCCAAGCTTAGGGATCAAGAACTTACTAGCTGCAAATCATGGAGAAACCCAGACGAAAAGCTGACGCAGGCTACTCCAGCACGTTGTCTTCTGAAGTGAGGCTGTCCATAATTTCAGTTTATTCGTAAACCTGGCCTGCATCGTCACATGATCAGCAGTGGATACAACACATGGATAAGCAATTAAAACTTCTCATCTGCTGACTGGAGTGACTACTATTCTGTGCAAACCCCATATTATCAAGAAAGAGTGATGATATCATGGCTGGGTTGTTCCTAGGAAAAACTCCATGGATGTAGAAATGCCCCACAGGCACTGAACCCCAGGGGTCCTTCAGGGGGTCAGGCTCTTCTTCTGATGATGAGTCATGCTTAGAGTACTAACGAGTTTGTGAGGGATTGAGGCCTGTGTTAAGTGTGTAGTTTGTCCGGTTGTAACTGTCCACATATGTTGTCTTGAGGTCATTATGACCTTGACCTTCAGAGAATAGCCATTAGGCCTTAAAACACATAGTTCCTATAATAAGAGTACCAAATCAACAAGTTTAACACAACCCCTTGCCAACTGTTTGGAGGTTGTTGGTGATCTTAAAGACTCTACAGACTAACACAAGTCACACTCTTATATGACCACTACCTCTTTTCAGCAGCCGTGGCTCGCAGATCCTGAAGCTTGTGTGTGGTGAGCTGGCTTGGTGGGTACATAAGGTGTATGATGGGACACATGTCCCTCATTGCTGTTATGGGTAAAAAACGGGGAACATGCTGATTGTCTTCCTTTGGGCGGATGGGACGGCTAGCAATGTCTGACATTGGTTGGACAAGCATGACCAAGACTTCCAGCCCTACCCTGGCCCCCCACTTGAATCCTATTTAGCATCTATGGGACCACCTTGGTTGTCATGTTTGCTCTATGGATCCCCCCCACACCCTCCAGCAGCCATGGGATGCCTTCTATGAGCTGCCGTGTATGCCGTGCTGTATATTACTACATAGCAGGGGTCACCGACCCTACTCCTCAAGATCTACCTTCCAGCCGTTTTCCCCCGCAACCCACCTCTCACACACCTCATAATTAAGAACTCCTGGAGGCAGTCATTAGATGGATCAGGTGGGGCTGATTAGGGTCGGTGCTAACGTCTGTGGGAAGGTAGATCTCCAGAAACTGGGCAGGTGACCTCTGCCCTATATAATATCAGCTCCACACACACAGATACACATACACACACGCACAGACACACACCACACACGCACACACCACACGCACACATACACACGCACGCACCACACACACAGACACACACGCACATAGACACGCACCATACATAGACACGCACCACACACTCACATACACACACACACACCTGCACACGCGCACACACACACACGCACCTCGCACAACAAAGTTCTTGCCCTCTTTTATTATTATTTTTTTTCCTTTCTTTTTCTTTTTCTGTTTTTTTTTTGTTGATCTCTCTCTCATTTTCATCTCAGTCTCTCTCTACTTTCTTCCTCTTTTTCTCTTACTTTCTTACTCTATTTTTTCTTTAATTCTCTCATTCTGTCTTTCCCAATGTCTTCCATTCTTTCTACTTTTCTCTTTAGTTTTTCTCTCTATTGTTCTTTTTTCTTTCTCTCACCTTCTCTCTCTTTCTCTCTCTCTCTTTCTCTCTCTCTCTCTCTCTCTCTCTCTCTCTCTCTCTGTTTCTCTCTCTTTCCCTCTCCCTCCCTCTACTTTTTGTTCTTGGCCTCACCTTCTCCTCTATAGGTCCTCAGACATTCTTGACATTTACAAAGGTTGAAAGACAAAGTAGCTTTGTGTCCTGATAAGGGCGAGGCCTCGTCTGAATGTGAAAGCCCTCTCAGGAGAGTCCAGAGACGTCCGGAGCTCTGCGGCCAGCCGGAGGGGCATCCAGTGTGGGCGTGGTTATTCACATAGAAAAAAATTGTTAAAACGGTCACATCAGCGTTTACACCCTGTGGCCACTTTATTGGAAACCCCTGCCTTGCAGCTCCACTTTACAGGTGTTCAGTTATACTGTGTGTGCATTATGACCACAGCAAACTTGGCACAGCTGTACAGCCACTCTGTCCAAACTCTCCGAAAGATCCAGCATCATGGCTCACCAGTTGGCTTCCATCAACATCAACTAGATGCTCTCTGCTGGATTTTTTTTTCGGTGGGGATCCACTCTCAAACGTGTCAGTATCACTGCTGCGCTGAGAATGGCCCATCTTGTATGTATATAGGAATAGTTGCACAAATGTCTCCACCCAGAAGAAATCAACCGACAGGAGTGACATTTGGTGGGTAGGTTTGACATCATGAGACACGTGATTAATTTAAGTTTCACGCTCAGCCGTGCATGCAACATAAGCAAGGATGGGTCTTATTAATGTACCTGACTGACCCAACAGCAAGCAATCTTGCCCTCCTTGAGTCATCCTGTTAGTGCCAGCACCATTGGCAGACGGCTGCCCAGCACAGGACTACATGCACACAAACCATTACGACTGCCCTTAACACCATGTCATCATCACCAAACACTGCAATGGTGTCGCACCAGACTGTCATGGAGTGACTCAGAATGGTGGTGGGTCATCTTTAGTAACGAGTCCCGCTTTAGTCTTAGTGGAGACGATCAACAAACCCATGTGTGGCGGCACCGTGGTGAGCGGATTATTAAAGGACACCATTAGGAACCTCTACAACTCCATGCCGAGTCGTCTGGCATGGAGTTGTAGACGCCATACTGAGAGAAAGACTTCTGTATGTGTAGCATGTAGAGTTGTGATCAAATTTTTCAACCCCCACTGAAATAAAGTGTTTTGGCCAGTTTGACATTGATTTTGATCATTTCAGTCATCTTATTTACAATTATATCAAAGATAGTTAGACGATTGGCATCTTATAAAATTAGATCAAAACTATCACATAAATATTTATGATGGAATAACCACAAATGTCTTTACTGTGCTCACACATGTCATTCATCAGTTGTTAATTCAGACCCCCCGTAGTGACATTATTCTTTTTAGTACTTAAGCACGACAAACATCCTTTTTCAGTTATGACAGCTTTCAAGCGTGAAGCATAGGCTTTGAACACAAGTGTCTTGCACAGCGACCTAACTGGTTATCCTAGCCCATTCTTCATGGTGCCAAAAGCCTCCAGTTCTAGTCACACATTCTTAAGGCTTGCGCACTGCAACTGCCTTCTTTAGGTTCCCACCAGAGGTTCTCAATCTGGATTTAAGTCTGGTCAGGGAATTGCGATATGGCCACCTCTAGAAATTGTTCCCAGCCTTTCATGTTCAACCCATGCTCTAGTGGACTTTGGATGTGTGCTTCGGATTCATTGTCCTGTTGGAAGGTCCACGTCATCCCAAGGAGCCGCAGGTTTCGTGACTGACTCCATCACATTTTCCTCCAAGATCTCCTGGTACTGAAGGGAATTCATGGTACATCTGCACACGTTGAAGCTTTCCGGTACCATTTAGAAGCAGAACAGCCCCAAAGCCATAATTGACCCCCCGCCCATGCTTCACAGTAGGCAAGGTGGTTCGTTTGTTTCATAAGCCTGGTTCTTCCTCCTCCCAACCATAGCGCTGATGAGCATCCATTGTGTCCAAACACAGGTTCTAATTTAGTTTTCATCTGAACCACAAGTACACTGTCCCAAACACCTTTGTGGCTTGTTCCACATGACTTTTTTGGCATAACTGCCAGTGTCAGACTTTTCCTTGATTCTTTGGAAAGTCAGCCAAGGAGGGGGCAAGTGCGGCCCCGGGAGTTTCTGGCTGAGGAGGTCTTCGTTTAGGCAGTGCGCGCGCCTTAGTGTTCCTGAGCGGAAACTTTCAGTGCACCCACATCTGTACAGGTCTTTTCTTCAGTTCCTTATGCAGTCAGCAGCGGGGATTTTGTGCGTGCCAATCGATATTAACGCAGATCATGGGTATGCGCACAGCAGTCGCCAGGGTCAGATCTTTTCTTTCTGCCACGACCACGGTAAACGTTTCCACTGTGCCCACTTAACTATGACTTGCGACATAGAGACTTCCCGATGAGGTGTCCTCTTGAATATTATTTAAACAAATCTTCTGCAACATCTTGTGTTATATCCATTGAACATGTCTATGTGAAGAGTCAATTAACGCATCTGTCTCTTGTTCTTCTGGTGACCATTCTCTTGCCCTTCACCATGTGGCATTGTAAACACACCAAGGTGAGAGTGTCTAGAGAGGAGCTGTAGTATCCACACTAGTCCCTTTTCTTCAAATTCTGCCTAATTGGTGGCTTATCATGCCTTTGATTGCTGCGTCGTTGTTGACAGCTCACAGAGTTGTTTTCAATACCTGATTGAAAAACAAATGGACGACTGAACCTCTGTTCCTTAGGAGTGGTAAGTCCGTAAAGGGGTTGTAATATTAATTTGTGTCTAATGAGTGATATATCACAAAAATGGGTGTCCAATCTTAATACTTTATGACAAAAACAATTTGATGCTATCTAATCTTTGTGTGCATTGTAGTGCTTCTAACAAGTCCTTTGTAAGAATTTCATTATGATGAATCACAATGTGCATCACAAATGTGGCCAGAACTGATATTCCACTGTGCATAACAAATGTTTAACCATTCGCAGCATTGGGCGGTTGAATAAATTTTGACTCCTCATACATACTGTATCCATACATAGGTCCTTCCGCTAGGTCCATAGTCCACATAAAATGCTATGTATCTCCACTTATTGTCCTTTTTTGAGCTTTGTATTGCCTGTGCATTTGAAACACAAACAGCATTGCCGTTGTACACATGTGAATAGGTGTGAGAATCATCACTGATGCAATGTGGTGCCAAACAGAATAATGACTCATAAACGATGTTATATTTGGCTGACAAGGACTTTCGTTACTGGATTTCCCTATTGAACAGAGAACTTTGTGCAGTGGTTTAAAGGTTGTGGGGGAAGAGTGAGGTTTTTAGTGTGGTCCATCCTGCCTGTAAAAGGTTAGCCATTTTGTGAGAAGCTATGTGTTTTCTTTGGACACAAGTGTACGAGTTTTATTACTGTATAAATAATACAGGGTGTAGAAGAGATATTGGGATTGGATAATGAAACTGAAACACCTAGGGTGTTTAACCACACATCATTTATTAGTATAGCAAGGTGCTAAGGGCCATCACTTTTGCGGCCTAAGCATGAGTTACAGCGTACATACAGTAGAGTTATATTTTGGGGTTATATGTACGATCCTATGACTGTGCATCATCTGCACACAGTGGTAGTAGAAGAGTATAGTGTTGTAAGGGCTTATTCTTCTTGCTGAAAAGGATAGTGGCCAGGTCAGCTACCTACGCCTGAATTTGACTGAGTAGGACGGCATTTCGTCGCTTCTGTCCGGTGGTTATCCTGCTGAGTCATTTACATCCTAGGATACACGTAGTGACTATGCTTACAGTCAGCAAAGACATTGCACTTGTCCTTTGGTCATCAGATTGCTCAGACTCGTCCAGCAAGGAGACTAGCGAGCCATACAATCACAGTTCCCTACTTCTTATAATGAATACTCTCTGGGTGTCCTTGTCAGCCCCATAATGCTCGTTGTGCATATGACAGAGTCTCAATTCTTTTATAGTCAGAAGACCAATCTGGAAAACGTACTGTCTACCTATTTACCCTGGCCTAAAACTGAAACTCACTAGTCAAGCATACTGGATCATCTCACTCTCTTACCTCTGTGCACAATGTGCAATTTAGATGAAGATTGGCCACCAGGCTGGTGATCCGATTTAGCCTAAATCCAAGAGATGCCTCCCACTACTAAAATGTACGAGATTAAGTTAGTTTCTAAACGGTTTCACATTGTCCAACCCCCTGTTTATATATACTAAGTATACCGCTCATATGTATAGATGTGCGTGACTGCACGTTTACCTAAGGGAGAGCAGTAACTAGTACTGTTGACCTTGGTACATGCAGCCTGTAAATCCATCCGCTCGTATCTCAATTTAGGAATCCGTCGATTCCACAACCCCGCCTGAGGGGATGTATAGCGCCCATCATCCTCATACGACATGACCGGTCCAGTGCAGTTCTGTTGTCACGCTGAAGCGCAAAAACACAGTGTGATTTGTTGTAGACTGATATTACGCTAGCCTAGGCCTTATATTAGGGCACCTCTCCCGAGAAGACACACTAATGTTAGTTTTCCAACGAAAGTGCTATCATTTTTACATACGTCTAGAACGGCCTACAAACAACTTCAGTCCTATCTCAAAATTTGCCTACTAATGTGAAATGCAGGCAACAATAGCGGAACAACCTTTTTGGACGATCACGTAACTCTCTTCAATCGGAAGTGAGAGATTTCGGTATAAAGCAGACACACTCGATCTTTGGGGAGGGTTGCTGCTGGCTGCTGCTGGCTTGCTTGCTGACTAGGAGTATGTCGGTTATCTTACTAGAAACTGTTCACAGTTGCCTCATTAAAGCCCCCTCGTAAGAAGATCTACAGAATCACCAGTGACACATTAAATGTTTGTAATATCTCAGATGTTTTTCCCCCCCTTAGGAACATAACAAAAGAGGCCCATAAGAGAGAGATTTAGAGAGAAACGCAAAAGCAACGGAAACCCCCTGGGTTTACCGTGCTAGATGCGGGCTTTGCGTAAAGCCGCTTTATAATGGAAAAACTTAGAACCGATATTATCATTCAAATTTTAAAACAGGATTGGGCTGGATAACGAGATATTATGCATACAGCTACCCGTAGCGACGAAAGTAGATTGATGAGGAGGGAGAGTGTCGGACGCGACCGGCATAATGTAGTAGAGTAATTGTTTAGAGGGAGAAAGCAGTTCTTTGTGTTAATTTGGTTAACAAGGGTTGGGGGGTGGGAAATGTTGCTGATGTGCAAACTGCAGACAGGAACACGCTGTGGTTGAGGCAGAGGCGGATATAAAGGTCACAGCGGTCCGCTCTCGCATCTCAAGGAGGAGAAAATTGATTTGCTTTTTTTTTTGGAGAGTGAGTGTAGATCTGGAGAGGTAATTGCGAGAGGGAGCTAGTAATGTTTTGTCGTCTCGTGGTCTCTGGCACGTCTCCATTCTGTGCAGTTGCTGCCACCTACAACTCAAAAGGACATCAGCTCACACACTGTCAGCCATCAAACATAGACCCGTGCTTAAGATAACATGACGGCATGGACATGACATCGAAATTGTTTGTCTAAGATAGATGATATTTCTATGGTCTGGATAAACAGTCTGACTTCCAGGAAGTTATGCTCTGCCAATAAGGAAGTGGCGTTGCCCGATACCATATTACATCACTGCATGCCGTCTAGAGCCGAGATTCATTGTTTTGTTAAGTGACCCGGATGACAGGTTGCCAAGCCAAGGAAACGTTACATAATCGGAGCAGAGACGATGCCCCCAGCTGACTGGGTGATGGAGATGGGAATGGAGATGCTGCCGGTTTCATCTCATGTTCTCTCCTCCATGTTCTAACCAGCTAGAGTGGAGAACAGTTATGGCGTGACACCTGATGCAGGAGCCTGTGTTCGAAGGCCTATAGGGGTGACATGTAGTATAGGGGGATGAAAAGGGAAACTGGGCGGGGGCAGGCGGGCTCTGTTGCGGGTGGGGGGCGTTGTTTAAAACACACCAGCTTGTTTTCTTCTACCCAAATGGTGATTTGAGCCTGTTTGATCAGTGTGTTTCCACCCCTCCTGGGTAATGTGGGGTAGCTCCAGCTGCTGGGTTAGTGTCTGGAATACAGTAGCAGCCCAGTCAGTGTGTCATTTGTATCCATTCGCAGCCAGAAACATCGAAGCTCGTGAATTTTAGTATTCATTCATTCATCTTCAGTCTTTTATCGTTCTATTGGGTTTGTGGGCCGGGTTTCTGATCAGGGTCCTAAGCCCAGGCTCAGTCTCTCCACGTAGGCGCGGTAGGCACTGAAACACCCCCAGACGGGCCATCAGCCATTCACAAGGCTAATTTTAATATGCATTCCTAGAACTTCAGTATGTGTGATTTGGAGACCTCTATGGTGGAAATGTGTAATGACATCTTGGAACGTTAGTTTTGTGTCATGTCCTTTTACGCTATGTTAATGCTACTTCTTTTAGTTATTCCTTCTTAAATAAGGATTTTAATAAAACATACATTAGATGAAACAAATATATATTTAATATTAAATATTAGCATAATATTCATATAAATATTATATTATAATATGCTATATTATTTTTGGTTGACTTGTGTGGAATTTGTTACAAGACTAGCATTAACTGACTCAGCTAAAATATGTTTGGTTCCACTATCTCTGTAATAAGTTACAGGTGGCTGTAATTTATTTAATATATATTATTTGTTAAAATTGTAACCGTGTGTCAGATAAATTTATCTTCAGCTGTGATTTTTCTTGTTGTTGTTGTTTTTTGGTTGACTAATTTTAGCTAGGCATCTGCATAATACAGCTACCCTGCCATCTAGCTAGACCAACCTGACAATATTAATTTTTATTATCAATATTAATTAGTTATATTTATTATTATATTAGGGAAGGCCGATCATTCTCTGAGTAGAGAGATTTTGAGCCATTTGTGCTTATACATACAGAGGAATTTGTCTTCTGCTTTTAACCCATCCGTGAAGTGAAACACCCACATACATACACCAGAGCGGTGGGCAGCCCTACCTACGGTGCCCGAAGAGCATTTGGGGATTAGGTATCTTGCTCAAGGGCACTTCAGTTGTTGTTGTCAGTTTAGGGAACTGGTTCCCGAACCTCCAGCCCACGACCGCCCCAATATCAGTTATTGAGTTTCAGTATTCATTTAGACATGACTACCATCACGCATTAGCTAAGCACTATTACACTAGCTGTTATAGTAACCAACAAGCTAGCGCGACACCAGCATCTCTGCTGGACAGTTCAGCAAAATCAAGCCCTGCTAGCTACGCAGCTCTGCTAGCTTAACATATTTAGCTAGAGTATGACATGAGTTACCTTTGACTTACTTTTATAATTAAAGTAGTGTCTGACTTCATCTATGGCAATACATGCTACAGTTATTTTAACAATGTTAGCATTTCACCATAGTGCGCATAAATGGATTTCAAGGAAATGATATAGCCAGCTAGCTAGCTAGCCCAAGTGGCTAACAGTGGAAGTGCATTTACAGATATACTATATGTTGCATATTTATGTTTTTAAATATAATATTTATCTGTAAATCTGTAAATATTTTACACATTTATCTGTAAGGCCAATTTGTCATCTTGACCATTCATAGCATTTGAAGGTGTTAGTTATATTATAATAGCACATAACATACCACATTAGCCACAAAATTTTTAGATATAATATTAAACGTATGAAATATTCTGAATACTAAGTGAGGAAACTGATGCGCAAGCAAAAACGTACTTGTCTTTTCTTCATGGAATGAAAAGATGGACGGATGTTCATCTTTCTTGTTTTTCAGTGGTGGAAGTGTAGTTTGTGGTCATGCCACCATCAAGGTTGAGTGGGTTATGAATAAGTTTCATCTTTTGTCATTTTAAGTTGGATGGTTCTTTAGATGGGATCAGACTGACGATGCTTGCATGTGTTGCAGGTGCTGATCTGGGAGGTCTGATGGACTTGGAGACTCTGTATGAGGGAGTGGAGCGAACCCTGAACCAGAGGCGCCGAGCCCGCAGGCAGTCTCCCGAACGAGCCTACAACATCGAGGTGCTACTTGGGGTGGACGATTCGGTGGTGCAGTTCCACGGGCCGGAGCGCGTGGGGAAGTACCTCCTCACGCTCATGAACATTGTGAGTCTCTGAACCCTGATGGTTCGTTACGTTCCAGCTGTAAATGGTGGAGTTTGAGAACATGAGCTGTGGTCTAGCTGTCTGTTTATGTGTAACTTGAATTGGTCTCGTTCGATCGTCATTGGTCACTATTAGACAAGCTGTCATTCGAGATGGCACCAATCAGAAACCAGGCAGTATATCAGGCCCATGTCAGGAAAAAATAAGGGTAGTAGAGTATTAGAGTTGAGCAGATTGAGTCCAACTCTATCCTTTTATTTCTCATGTGCTGTTCTTCCTGAGCTTTGTCCGGGGTGGATGATGTAAGCGTTCAGCTCAGGTAAATCTGGCCACAGTAGGTCAGGGGCTTTGCATCGTGTGGTCTGGGGTGACGGTAAGCCGAGGGAAAATATGGCTCTGAGTGAAAAGCTCGCTCATCTGCTCCTCCCAATCCATCCTTTAATCTCCCGAAATTAAACATGCTCGTGGTGGGAGAGTGAGGGAGGGAAGGAGACATGATTATAGAACCGTCTGACCAGGTTTTCCGTGAAGTAGTATGATGTAAGGCTCAATAATACTGACCAACATTAGGCAACTGGTGACTTTTGGGTGTCTATAAAAATCCAATAAGGCAGCAGTAATTAGAGACATGTCTTATATTGTAACCAGGGCTCATGATGAAGGCCATCCGGTGGATGTTAAAAATACAGCACGGGGTGAGGTTTAAACCTGTTTGCATTCACATCAGAAATAAGACGCTTGCATGCAACATAGATAAAACTAGTCATATGCATGCCAACCACCCAAAGCACTGTGGAATCTAGAAACCGGTTTTAATTTGGTTAAACAATAGCATTTTAGCTTTAAAATCCACTAGCCTGTCAATAGGAATTCTGATATTATATTAGCATCAAGCTAACAAGCTAACACATGTACAGTTAGTTTGGTTGGCACACTCTAATTGGATCAATGAAAGCCTGAAATTAATATTTAAGTCAAACTGTTAAGAATTAAGAGGAGTTGGCATATGTTATTTATTTGTATATAATATAAAATAATTGTGAATATACCAAATATAATGTTGCTTCCTAGCTCTGAATACTAACCCTTTCAGACCCAAAATTAACCAAGGTTATGAGGCACAATAATGCTCTTTTTATTCCAATTATAAAAGATAAATTGTAGTTTATAAATATAGAAGTGTGTTTCCTGAAGAAAAGACAGGATGAATGCAGAGAGAGAAGAAGAAGATGCGTGCTTGCTAGAAGGAGGTAAAAAGCTAAAGGTGTTGGCTGAAGTAAATCTGTGGGACTCTATGGGAGGAATAAGAGGAAAGGGAAAAGGGGAAGACAAGCAGGTGAAATGAGAAAGTTGAGGCTTGGGGGAAAAGAAAAAGCCTGCGAAGAAAAATAAAAAGTAGAAGAGGTAATAGGTGTCTGTCGGTCAAACCGAAGTACAGTAGAGGAGCGTGTACTTTTCCATCCCATTCAAAAACATGTATACAACCACTGAGTTTCTGATCACACTGAACATTCCAGAGTTGGAACGCTGTTGACATCTAGTAAGCTGTGGTGACTGGTTAGTGGACAAAACAACTCTTAAACAAGAAGAAGAAGAAGAAGAAGAAATGAGAAGAAGAGGAAGAAGAAGAAGAGGAAGAAGGAAAATAAAAAGAAGGAGAAGAAAAATAAAAAGAAGGAGAAGAAGAAGAAAAAGAAGAAGAGAAGGAAGAAGAAGGAGGAGAAGAAGAAAAAGAAAAAGAAGAAGAAAAGAAAGAAGAAGGAGGAGAAGAAGAAGGAGAAGAAGAAGAAGATGAAGAAAAGGGAGAAGAAGAAGGAGAAGTGGAAGAAGAAGGAGTATAAGAGAAAGAAGAAGTAAAAGAGGAGGAAGAGGAAGAAGAAGAAGCAGAAGGAGGAGGTAGAAGAAGAAGAAGAAGAAGAAAAAGAAGAAGAGAAGGAAGAAGAAGAAGAAGAAGAAAGAGAAGAAGAAGAGGAGGAAGAAAGAGGAGAAGAAGAAGAAGAAGAAGAAAAAGAAGAGAAAGAAGAAGAAGAAGAAGGAGAAGAAGAAGAGGAAGAAGAAGAAGAGAAGGAGAAGAAGAAGAGGAAGAAAAGGGAGAAGAAGAAGGAGAATAAGAGAAAGAAGAAGTAAAAGAGGAAGAAGAGAAGAAGAAGAAGCAGAAGGTGGAGGTAGAAGAAGAAGTTAGTGTTGAATCAAATCATGCGGAGTCACGCTCTGTGAGTCACGCTGTGTTGCAGTTCAGGGCTGAATCAGTCCCTCAGTAGCTGCCCTGTATGATTCTTCAGGGTATCGGTTCCTGGGCAGTGTTTTGATGTGTATCGGATTGGCCTAATAAATGTGTGTATGTATTGTGGATATGCGTATATGCACCGTATGTCTACATGTGCGCGTGCATGCTCATGACCAGGGCTCATGACTAAGGCCATCTGGTGACCTTATGTTAAAAATGAATGATGGGATGATGTTTAAACCTACTGGGATTCACTTCAAAGACAATAAGCCTGCATGCAACATACGCAAATCATAGTCATAAAATTATTAGCATGCCAGACACCCCAACTCACTGTCTAATCTAGAAACTTTTAATTTGATTTAAAAAAAATAGCATTTTTGCTTTAAAATCCGCTAGCCTGTCAATGGGAATTCCAATGTTATATTAGCATTAAGCTAACAAGCTAATACAGTAAATGTAATTGAAAATAATACTTTTAAACTTCTGTATGACAAACCTATGACTTTTGGTTGGCTACGTTCAAACTGGGATTTGTTACATGTGACAACTGACACACACTTTAGTACTCTGCTAGCTTTCTAGTTAGCAAGCTAAAGACTACACGGCTAGCAACAACCGTACACCAACACCAGTTTTTAGCTAGATAGAGCAAAACGTTTTGCATGACTGGCTAATATGCTCACTGAGGCCAACCTAGAAACCCGCTGCCCCTTTAAAATCAGTTTTGGTGGCGGTGGCATTAGCGCGGCGTGGAGGCCCTGAATGAGAGACAGCAGTTCGTGATCAGATGTGACATGTGTTTTCTGTTCCTCAGGTGTTTCCAGAGCTGTTCTGCAGCAGCTTTCTCATCCAGGGCGATGGGGTGGAGTGGGGGGCGGTGGATTTCAAATGGCGTATTCAGAATAAATTACTGAAGAAACATAAACAGAAATATATAAATAATGTCATCCTCTCTCTCCCACGCACTGAGCTTCTCTCCACTTTCTTCTTGAAAGTTTACTCTGCTCATTTTTGGAGCAAGAGTCTCCCTCGCGCTGCGCTTAGAACGAGTGAAAAGAGCGAGACAAAAAGCGGCGTGATGAGAGGTAAGAGCGGGGTTTTGCTCTTTTCCCCCAGTTTTACAGCTCTTCCTCTCGGCGTCTCCTTTCAGAACACTCACAGTGTGTGTGTGTGTGTGTGTGTGTGTGTGTGTGTGTGTGTGTGTGTGTGTGTGTGCGTGTGTGTGTGCGTGTGTGTGTGTAAGGGTTGAGTTTGTGGGTTTGCTGAATGATTGATGTGTGTCTGTTGTGTTCTGAGGGCTGAATGTATATGTGCGCGTGCGCGCGTGTGTGTGCAAGGGGTTTATGCCTGATTGTATGTGCATATGTGTGTGTATGTGTGTCTATATATGTGTGTGTGTCTATAGGGGGGGTGGGTTTGCCTGTTTGATTGTATGTGTGTGTGTTTAAGTATTTGTGTGTCAGTGTCTGTATGTGTGTGTGTGTGTGTGCATGTGTGTGTATATGTGTTTGTGTGTGTGTGTGTGTGTGTATATATGTGTCTATGTGTGTGTGTGTGCATGCATGTGTGTGTGTATATGTGTCTATATGTGTGTTTGTGTGTGTGCATGTGTGTGTGTGTGTGTATGTGTCTATGTGTGTTTGTGTGTGTGTGTGTGTGTGTGTGTGCATGTGTGTGTGTATATGTGTCTATATGTGTGTTTGTGTGTGTGTGTGTGTGTGTGCATGTGTGTGTGTGTGTATGTGTCTATGTGTGTTTGTGTGTGTGTGTGTGTGTGTGTGTGCATGTGTGTGTGTGTGTGTGTGCGCATGTGTATGTGTCTATATGTGTGTTTGTGTGTGTGTGTGTCTGTAGGTGGGCTTTGCCTGTTAGATTGTATGTGTGTGTGTGTGTGTAAGTATTTGTGTTAGTGTCTGTATGCATGTGTGTGTGTGTGTATATGTGTCTATATGTGTGTGTGTGTGTGTGTGTATGTGTAAGGGTTGAGATTGTGAGCTTGCTGAATAATTGGGGTATGTGTGTGTGTGTAGGGGGGGGGTTGCCTGTTAGATTGTATGTGTGTGTATGTATTTGGGTGTGTCAGTGTCTGTCTGCTTTATGTGTATGTGTTTGTGTGTGCATGTCAGGATTCGTGTGTTTGTGTGTCTGTGTGTGTGTGTGTGTCTGTAGGGGGAGTTTGCCTGTTTGTTTGTATGTGTGTGTGTGTGCGTGTGTGTGTATGTGTCTGTGTGTGTGTGTGTGTGTCTCTAGGGGGTTTTGTGTGTGTATGTATTTGGGTGTGTCAGTGTCTGCTATGTGTGTATGTGTGTGTGTGCATGTCTGGATTCGTGCGTTTGCGTTTGTGTGTCTGTGTGTGTGTAAGGGTTGGGATTGTGAGTTTGCTGAGTAATTGGGGTATGTGTGTTGTGTTCTGCTTAAAGGTCTGCATGTTTCTGCATATGTGTGTTAAAGGGTTATGTGTGTGATAATTATATGTGCACATGTGTGTGTTGGTGTGTGTGTAAGCATGTATGTGTGTGTAAAGGGTTGAGGTTGTGGGTTTGCTGAATGATGCATGTGTGTCTGTTGTGCCCTGAAGGCTGCATGTGTATGCGTGTGTGTGCGTGCGTGCGTGTGTGTGTGTGTGCGTGTGTGTGTGTGTGCGTGTGTGTGTGTGTTTGCTTATTCTTTGTGTGTGTAAGGGTTGAGGTTGGGTTGTGTTTGAGAATGATTAATGTGTGTTAGTGTTGTGTGTTCGGCTCTAAGGGATGTATGGGTGGGTGGGGTTTGATAATGTGTTTGATAATGATGTGTATATGGGTGTGTGTGTGTTTGTGTGTGTGTATCTGTGTTTGTGTCATCAAAGTTACGAATAATCCATTTGCCCAGGTGCTTTTTGTGGCTAGAGTAGGAGTGCTGTGGGCGGCCCTTTCTAGAGAACTAATTTATTTTTGATAATTTTTCATTTCTTTTGATAGAGTTAGCTTAGCAAAATCATTTTTCAGCCAATTTTAATTTATTCCCATAGAAAGTTTGAGAACATTTTGAGTTTGATTCATTAGGTTCTTCTGTCTGTGCTGTTCCACTTGTATGACTTTAGATGCATTGGGAGTAGGAGGTCTCTCATGTGTGTATGAAGGGTCTCCCTGGATTTACTCAGTGTGTTGATCTCAGTGTGGGTGTATGTGCGAATGAGTTTTGTAGCGTCTGAGAACCGAATGGCTGACCAGCGGTGTTCTTAACCGAGAGGATCATTGGCAGCGATTCTTAAAAATGCACTGGAAGATTGATCAGCTGCTTTATTAGGTCCACAGAAAATGATGAGGAGATCAATAAGATGGAGAAGCATCTCACTATTGACCCTCCACTAGTCAGCCTTGCTCCACCTCTTCCTCCATTGCTCCACTGATACACTGGATTTAGTGGAGGAGTCAAGCACAGTAGTGCAGCATCTACCAACATGGCTTTTCATCAGTGCTGTAGATCGTGCGTACCTCAGACAGTTATTACAGTTTTTGGCAGTTGCTGAGGCCCAAACAAAGAAACTAGTAGCACAATTTTGGAAATTACTAACTCAAATAGCCTGTCTACTGACCTGCTACTCTACACTATAAGGTCATTCTGTTCCTCACACTCAGCAAGCAATCCTAATACACACTAAACACAGGTGGCTACATTGAATAAAGCAATACAAGCTCAACACCTTGTGTTTCTGTTTGGAATACACTGCCATCCAAACACCACACCCATGTACCAATTGCCCAAACCCAGCCCCCACAGTTAAAACACTTCTGGATAATCTTCAGAAATCTGTAATCCCTATAAGAGAGGTCACAGGTTACACATCCTGGAAGACAAGATGCAACCTCTACTTGACGGAGCTTTGGGTCAAGTACTCGCTTCATCCAGAAGTGTAAGACATCCAGCATGTTGTGTAGATGGCTCAGGCAGCTGTGTGTTAAGTTTGGACGAAGGAAGAGAGAGTCCCAGAATTAGGTCTAAGCAAACCCCAAAATCTGTGAGATGTGTTATTGGTTTTGTTACCAGCAGGGCGGCAGAGCACCGTATATCAAAGCACTGCCAAGAAAAGTATCCGGCTAGCTTTGGACGCAAACGTGCACCGTTGTATTGTAATGTACTGTACTATACACATGGGTTTGTTGGGTGTCTCCACCAAGAAAAAAGCAGGACTCGTCAGCGAAGATGACCCGCTGCCATTCTGGGTCACTCCATGACAGTCTTTTCAGTCTGTGGTGATGGTGACGTGGTGTTAAGGACAGTCGTTATAACGGTCTGCATGCTTGTAGTCCTGTGTGGTGCAGCCAGTGGTGCTGGCACTAACTGGATGACTCATGGAGGACATCTCTGCTTGTTCAATGTCTACAGTGGTGGGTGTTGGGTCAGTCAGGTATAGCAATAAGGCCTGTCCTTGTTTATGTTGCTTGAATTTGTTCCTCAGTTGCACTGAAAATTCGAATTTCTAGTGGTGTATTCTGCAAAATACATATGGAAAAAAAAAAAAAAAAAAAAAAAAAAAAAATATAAAAATATATAAATATATATAAAA
This sequence comes from Prochilodus magdalenae, assembly GCA_024036415.1. Taxonomy (NCBI): domain Eukaryota; kingdom Metazoa; phylum Chordata; class Actinopteri; order Characiformes; family Prochilodontidae; genus Prochilodus; species Prochilodus magdalenae. The sequence continues at coordinate 364,350 of JAMWET010000159.1, read as the reverse complement.
AAAAAAAATATATATATATATATATATATATATATATATATATATATATATATATATATATATATATTATTATTATTATTATTATTATTATTAATTAATTAATTAATTAATTAATTAATTGATTAATTTTATATTATTATTTAAAATTTGTATTTCAACAACATCACTAATCATGAATCTAGTTTTCCCAAATCTAATATTTCTCATTGCATTACATTTCATGGCGTCAAAAGGAAAGGAGTTGCTCCCCAACAGGACAGGAGGGCTTCTTCTTTCTGTCGTGAGGGACAGAGCCCCACATAGCAGCATGCACTCATTCATGTAACGCACATTCATAACTCAGCTTCATATTAGCGCTAGCAGTTTTAGCTGACTCAGTAACGGATCACAGACCTTTGTGCTCAGCACTAATTGTGTGAACTGCGAGTCGGCAGTATTAATTGCTTCCTTCTATATTAGTCACGGTGCCGGAGTAAACAAGGCGGGAGCGGAGAGGCCATTATGTAATCAGCTCTTTGTAGACACGTTGTTCTGGCCCTGAAATGTCAGACAGGTAATAATAGTCCAAAATGTCAGGTGGAAATGGCAGAGATTCGGTAATGAGGCTGAGCAAACACTGCCCACCAGCGCACATCAGCGTGCCAATGGGCGGCACGTTACTCGGGGAGGGAGGGACGGGCCGTGAGAGGTCAAGAGTTACTCTCAGTGAGTTTGGATACACCAAACAATTTCACAATTTTATCATTTTAATAAATACATTTGGACTACAGGTGCAATACAGATGCACCCCCGCACCCAACCCCCATCACCCAACAATACAACGGCCACGTGTGGTAGGAACCAGACGGCTAAAGTCGCCTAACGTAATTTCTGCACATTAGTTTTGGACTAATAAGTTTTGATACCTAGTCGCAGTGGAGCTGAATAATTCATGAACAAAAGGCTTACTTGCCTCATAGCGAGAGGGGCCTGGGTTTGATTCCCGGCTGGGATGTCCGGGGTCCCTTCTGTGAGGAGTCTGCATGCTTCCCCTGTGTCTGTCTGTGTGTTCTTCGGGTGGTCTGGTTTCCACCCATGGTCCAAAGACATGCAGTCAGGATAATCCTAGATGGCAAGTGGCCCATTGGTGGATATGTATGTGAGCCTGCATGTTGCTAGCCGGTTCCCCATGGTTTTCAATCTATTCACGAGCCCACCATTCCCGATCAGACTGAACATTCCGGAGTTGGAACGGCGTTGATATCTGAAAAACTGCAGAACGAGTCAGCGGACAGAAACATGTTCGTGTAAGAAGAAGAAGAATTTACAGTCGGAGAACAATAGAGTAATGCATTGTGCAGTCACTAATAATGTTGGGGGGAACCAGTGGACTGGTTTTCTGGAGATTCTGAAGATGAAGACCACCCAGGACAGTCTCCTCTTCGAAATGGATGGTTGGATGAGTCTGACGTGGCACTTTTAGTGTGTGACGGCTCTTTTGGGAGTATTTTGTTTTTTTATTTGTTCCTACTCCTTCCTTGCACTCTCTCTCTCTCCCTCTTCTCCCCCTGTTATCTAACCCTGTTTCACTCTCTTCTTTGGTTTCTTCCTATTTTAGGATCCTTCTCTCTCTTCCAACCACATTTCCCTGCCCAGCCCTTCCCCCCACCATCGCCACATCCTCACTCCCCCTTCCCAACCAACCCCTACTGCATTATTAATCGGATATTAATGATTTTCTGACTTGCCGACCTCTAGGTCTCCATTAGTTACCTGTAGGCTGTGGAGCAGCTGATGAAACTCAGAGCTCCTGAACAAGGCCAGCAACCAGGGCAGCACTAATGAGAACCGCACTTTCACAGTCATTAACACAGAGAGAGAGAGAGAGAGAGAGAGAGAGAGAGAGAGAGAGAAAGAGGGGAGAGAGAGATATACAGGGAAAGAGAGAGAGGGAGGGAAAGAGAGAGAGAAAGATGGAAGGGAGAGAGAGATATACAAAAAGAGAGAGAGGAGGAGGGGAGATATAGAGAGAGGAAAAGGGGAGAAAGATATATACAGAGAGAGAAAAAGAAAAAGGGTAAAAGATATATATACAGAGAGAGAGAGAAAGGGAAAGAGAGAGAGGGAAATAGAGAGAAAGAAGAAGAGGGGAGAGAGAGATAGAAAGAGATAAAGAGGAAAAAGGGGAGAGAGAGATAGAGAGAGATAAAGAGGAAGAGGGGAGAGAGAGAGAGATAGAGAGGGAGGGAGAGAAAGAGGAAGGGAGGGAGAGAGAGAGAAAGAGAGAGAGAGAAAGAGCAAGGGAGAGAGAGAGAGATAGAGAGAGAGAAAGATGAAGAGGGGAGAGAGATGAAGAGGGGAGAGATGGAGAGAGATAAAGAGGAAGAGGGGAGAGAGAGAGATAGAGAGGGAGAGAAAGAAGAAGAGGGGAGAGAGAGAGATAGAAAGAGATAAAGAGGAAGAGGGGAGAGAGAGATAGAGAGAGATAAAGAGGAAGAGGGGAGAGAGAGAGAGATAGAGAGGGAGGGAGAGAAAGAGGAAGGGAGGGAGAGAAAGAGAAAGAGAGAGAGAAAGATGAAGAGGGGAGAGAGATGAAGAGGGGAGAGATAGAGAGAGATAAAGAGGAAGAGGGGAGAGAGAGAGATAGAGAGGGAGAGAGAGAGAAAGAGAGATATAGAGAGAGAAAAAGAGTGAGAGAAAAAGAGGAAGAAGTGACAGAGAGAGAGAAAGAGGGGGGAGAGATGGGCTGGGGCTGGATCCCCCTGTATAAATCAGTTGAGAAACTGATCTTACAGTCAGCTCCTTCTTCCTGTGGCTGAAAGTAACATATATGTAAAGTATCAGCTGAACGCTCCGCATGGTGTTAGGAGTATGTGGTACAGATATGGTTTAGCTACACATTCCATTAACACAGTGAAACCAGTTCCAACAATACCATATCTATATCGGTTCCAGCACTGGCTCCTAAACACAATCGGAATTGATCAACCTTGGACGTGTAGCGACACGGATGTGAGCCAACGGCACACAGAATATTGTTCCAAAGCTAACATTTTAAATAGTTCATCCCGAAGAGAGGTGTCCGTCCAGGTATTGTGGCGGACAGAGGACTGTGAGTTGAAAAACCAGACTGTCCATATTAATCTATGCTGTTACTGAAAGAAAGAAATCTGCGTAATCAAAGCCATTAGCCTTGACTGGGCGTTTAGCTTAGCATCCTTCCCGGGATGTGCCTCTGTCAGTCAGCAGTATCGTACGGCTCTGAGGTCTCACAGCTCACTGCTTCAACCAAGCTGGACAAAACTTCGCTGTCACTGACTCTATGAGCGAAGTGATATATCGTCACTGTCCAAAGAAAAACATGTATCTCCATTTTTGTCTATATTTAGTTTTATGCATCATTTGAACACGTCAGCTGCTGTTTACACTAAGTGAGAATCTCATGATGAATGGACCAACCGAAAGGGTCCAAAACTGTTTAGAAAGACGTCTGGTTCCATTGACTTGCATTAAGGTTGAATGAGGTTTTTGGCCTCTCCTGTAAAGTTGCCTTTTTGGGAGATACTTGTTTTTCTTTGGACAGCGACGATATATAGATTACACTATATCACACATACACGATACTGCGAAAAGCATTTGCTTCTCCGCCGCCACACACATATGAACTTGAGTGATATCCCATCTACAGGTTTTAATAAGATGTTGGCCCACCCTTAGCAGCTATAGCAGCTCCAACTCCTCTGGAAAAGGCCTCCACAAGGTTTAAACCCAGACTCATCCATCAGATTGCCAGATGGCCAATCGTGAATGGTCACTCTAGCGAAACACGGCTCTACAGTGCAGTGGCGGTGCTTTACACCACTGCGTTCAACGCTTTGCATTACGCTTGGTGATGTAAGGCTTGGATGCAGCTGCTCGGCCATGGTAACCCATTCCATGAAGCTCTCTAGGCACTGTTGAAGGTCTGTAGTGATTGACTCTGCAGAAAGTTGGTGACCTCTGCGCACTATGCGCCTCAACATCCGCTAATCTGGCTCTGTCATTTTACGTGGCCTACCACTATGTGGCTCAGGCATTGTCGTTCCCAATCGCTCCCACTGTGTTCTAATCCCACTGACAGGTGACTGTGGAATGTGTAGTAGGGAGGAAATTTTCACGACTGGACTTGTAGCACAGGTGGCATCCTATCATGGTACCACACTGGAATTCTCTGAGCTCCTGAGAGCAACCCATTCTCTCACTAATGTCTATAGGAGCTGTCTGCATGACTAGGTGCTTGGGTTTATACACCTGTGGCCATGGAAGTGATGAGAACACCTGAATTCAATGATTTGGATGGGGGAGTGAATACTTTTGGCAATATAGCTTATGTTGTGCTTTGCAACAACCAAAAGGCGCCATTGTGTTGCCCTGACAGTGTTGATTATATACGAGGTGTTGCAGGTGGTTGTTAGGAACTCTATTTTCTCTGTAGCTTATTAATTTTTTGGACTCAGTTTTTAAACCACATGTTTTTATATTTTTTATTAGACTCTATCCTTCCTCATTTGTATCAGAATAATTTATAACAACACACGCACACACTTGACGCAACTTTAATGTGTAACGGGGTCGTTTAGGAATGACAAATGCTTGTGTAAATGAGCGCATGCGAGCTCCGCTCTTCATTTGACTTACAAATGATTCAAGCTTATTAATGTTTCCATGCCTGTAGGCTGATAATATTTTGGGAATGTTTTCTCCAAATATTCTTGGTGCAGCCTATTTGAAGTAGGATTGCAGTGCTTAACTGCTTCGTATCTGAAAGAAGAAAGGCAATCCAAAAATAATGAGTTTTTAAATAATGGATTTTAGTTGGCAGATAAAGGATTAGACGTATAATATCTAAGGATTGTGCATGTCTACCAATTATGCTGGCATGACCACTAGAAAAAGTTTAGGAATCAGATACTGAAGTTGGAAAAAGCGTATCTCCATTTTTGTGTGACAATTTAATGATGAGTGGACCAACAGAAATGCTCTAAAACGGCTTGGTAGAAAAAAGCCTGATTCCATTGACAGCGACAATATACACCAATCATCAAATGAACAGCTGCACCCAGAAGGAGGTGTGGGGTTGCGGTGCTGTTGGGAAGGAAGATAAAGGTGACCAGGATCAATAACTGATGATACATTTAGACTGATATGATCAATATTTGTTGAGCTACACATACAGAAGTCTGTCTCTCAGTGTGGCTTTAGGCCGCCATGTTTGCTAACCCAACATGCGGGACGTCTTGGTATGGAGCTGTAGAGGTTCCTAATGTTCTCCTGTGATACTCCATCCCAGGCAGCTTGAATATCCTCACACAGCTCCTGCAGATGGTGTGGTAGGGGTGGAGGTGGAGTGACACCAGGCCTTCTGGACGTGTGATGCATGACAAACTGTTCATCTTGGTGCTGACCACGGTGCCTCCACACACTCGTTGGTCGTCTCCACCAAGACTAAAGCGGGACTCGTCACTGAAGATGACCCGCTGCCATTCTGAGTCACTCCATGACAGTCTGGCACGACACCATTTCAGTCTTTGGTGACGTTGACGTGTTAAGGGCAGTTGTTGTAAAGGTCTACATGCATTTGTCCAGCAGTCTGCCAATGGTGCTGGCACTAACAGGATGACCCATGGAGGGCATTACTGCTCGCTGAATGTCTGCTATCGTGGCTGTTGGGTCAGTCAGGTACACTTCTTGCTTACATCACATGTACGGTCGAGCTTGAAACATGAATCCTTTGCATGCTTCATGATCTCAGACCTACCCACCAGGTTTCATTCCTGTTGAGGCGGCTATTTTTTCAGATGCAATTTAAAAATCAAATCCATGATCATCCACATGATTTATAAAACATGCCTCAGTCTTAAAGCCAAAGGCTGGCTAGGCTTAGCTATGCTACATTTGTCCCTTTCGCATATGATAGTACAACAAAACACTTTGAGGTTACTGACCAACTTGACCAGGTTTGAGGCAAGGGGGTGATGGTTTGGACAGCTACACTGAGTGTAAGAGGAAAACCTGAGTGCTGTTTTTCCTAATAGTTTAACTATCACTTTAAAGCCAGAGCCGTTTGAAGGAGCAGGATGGTTTTACTGTACCGGTGGAGAGAAGAGGAGGGTTTTCTTTGAAGTAGGTTGTAGAACGGCAGCAGGGCTGGGATGTCTCTCCTAATGTTCCCTCCTGAGGTGCTGCATGCTGTGGGGCTTTGTATAAAGTGGGGCCGGGGGAAAACCGGCTCTCATTTACTCATCATTAACATTTTAAGAACTGATGTGAGGGGTCAGCGCGAGGTAATTGTGCCCTCACAGGGCCACATAAGCACAAGGTCACTCGGTTTTTACTGTGGTTTAAAGAAAGGCTGGGGAATTTCATAGGCCTTTTTATATGTACCATGTTGGAGAGTCCAGAGGGAAGTCTATGGGAGGAACAGGGAATAAGGTGCATGTAGAGGAGTGCGGGTCATTATGGCTGTGGATTAGAGTTTGGGAATCTACACTGAATCAGTACATGCCGTTTGGTGGCTGTAGGTTAAAGAAAACCAAAGGGTTTAAATGGGGGGTGTAAATGAATGGAACTCTATGGGAGGAATGAGTGATGGAGCAAAAGGCATACAGACGAGTGGGGCTCAGACCAACATTGAATTTGTGCTTGGGGGTCTACCCTGAGAAGGTGCATGTGAAACAGTGTCTGGCAGTCGAGCAGAAGTACAGTAGATGGGCATGTACTTTTTCACCCCATTCATTCTTAATGGGGAAAAAAAATTGGGATTTAACAAAGTTCTTCGGGAAAGATCCGTAAGTCGGATCAAAAAGCTTCATGCAAGCATACCATTCCTGATCAGGCTGAACATTCCGGAGTTGGAACTGCATAGCTAGTTAGCGGACAAAAGACATAGCTGTAGACATAACAGCACAATCTGGAACAGGAAGTCATAGCGTCAACATGTGTGTGTCCTCATTCGCCAGTATATTGACTATATAATATCATTTGCAGACTGGTTTTGTTTACTGTTATGATCTGCCCCATAAGCAAAAGATTTGGGCTTCTGAAAGTCTGTCTCACTTCTGTCTTTGAAAGTGAAACCATGTTAAATAGGGCTGCCCTGAAGATGATGTTGATTTGGCCCACTGGAAAGTTGCCCTAACCCCACAAACATATTCTCAAACTATATGAACGAATTCTAGTAAATTAGACGAAAACAACAGCGAAATATTCAGAATATTTCGGAGGAACATGTCATGTTATATCAAGCCGTTAATTGATAGTCCAGAGAGCTATACTTCTGTTCCAACCTGCGTTTGACATGCTGCCCAGCCTGTTCACCTAACACTAATCCGTCTGATCCAGCTAATCAGGAACTAGTGGAGAACTCCAGCCATGGTGTTCTGTAAAGGTGGAAACATAGGAGGCAGTGTTCCCTACAGTGGTGAGCTTCAGTGATGAGATCACGGACGCAGAAGTGTACAACAACACTTCGGATGCGAACCTACAGGGTCTGCCAAACATACTGACCGGAAAAACACAAGGTTGGGTTTGTCTTGGTGGAGACAGACTACGAATCCATGTGTGGCGGTACAGTGCTCAGCTCTCTGTAACTTCATGCCGAGATTTCTGGCATGTTGGGTTAGCAAACATGGCGGCCGGATGCCATACTGGGAGACACTAGTTCTGTAGGTGTAGCTCAATAAATATTGATCATATCAGTCTAAATTTATCAAGATGTGTTGTTCCTGGTAACCTTTGTCTTCATTTTCCCAACAGCACAGCAATCCCACACCTCCTTCTGGGTGCAGCTATTCCTTTGATGGTGTATGTATACAGTGTGTATATATATATATATATATATATATATATATATATATATATATATATATATATATATATATATATATACTGTATATATATATATATTGTGTAGTGTAGTAGATAGATAGATAGATAGATAGATAGATAGATACTTTATTGATCCCAGAGGGAAATAAAACACCACTGCCCTCCATACTGTGGACTAGGGTTTGATTGCCTACTTGGGCAACCACCCTACACTATACCAATAGCAGTCCCTGGGCAAGGCCCCTAACACTACCTCCTCGCCTGCCTGTGTAGGTGGCTCTTGAGCATCTGCCAAATGCCATGAATGTACATACTGACTAGATTTAGGCATTCTCCTAACATCACTAATTACTATTATCATTTGTTGTCCTCCTCTGACCTTTATTCTGGGAGCAGCGGACAGCCCTGCTGCTTGGCATTGCTAGGAGAGCAGCTTGTATTTGTAATGGTGCCGCTTGGGCTGGCATAACCAGCAGGCCTGTTCAGAGATTCAGCAGCAGAGAAAACGCTTGAGAGTCTTCAGTCCTCTGAGGTGAAGAGAATGCTGAAGCACTGAAGGGATTTGAGTACCGAACATCTGTTCGGGTTCTCGGTGTGGAGTCTTAAAGCCACAGTTATCAGGCCAGTGGCTAGCCCTGCAACAGAGAGGACTTTTAAACCCCACTGAGTATCATGTGTGCGTGTTCCACATTGGATCGTTCGGGTCTAAACCGTCGAGCAGCAGTGCTTGATATTAGCTTAAATTAGCCCTGTGGATCAATAGACCTGATAAGTATCTCATTCATCTCCAGGCAGTTACTCAAAGCTTTCCTAATGGGAAAGATCTGGATCTAATGGCTGATAACGAGATCGTTTGAGATTTCTAAAATTGGTTTTCATTATAAGCTCAGTCTAAAACAATCACACGGCTATGCTGTATATTTCCACTGTACTTCCGCACACACCGTCTAACTCAGAAATATTCCTGGGAATATTCTAGCACCTTCAGTCTTCTCTCCGTCTGCTGCATCTGTAGCATGTGGAGGCCCATTCCCACCAGATAGAGGAAGCAAAATAAAAACAAGTGATGTTATTCCCTCTCCGTTCTCCGTAGCCGAATGACAATTAAAAAAAAAAAAATTGTGCATTTTTTCCCAAAATTATGTCAAATCGATGACTTAATTAATTAAATTAATTAATTAAAAAAATAATTACTTACATTCTTGAAATTTAACAGCGCAGTCAACATTAATCAACCAATAATCAATTTTAAGTTTTTTTATTTTTTCTGTTATTAGTTATTTTAAGATTTTTCAGATACTAAGTCAAATTTTATTTGGACATTCTAATATGAAGCCAATATTAAAAAGTAATTCCGATATAGTAAGCACTTAAAAAGTGTTTTTTATTTTTTTTTTATCAAAACAAGCCATTATTTCAAGATATTGTTTTAATATTTCAAGAAAAATCATTGTCCAAAAGCATTCAAAAAATATATACATTATATACAATAATATACATACAAAGGGGTTGAGATATTAAAACTGAAACAGGGGTTGCCACAATGAAAACTGATCTAGTATGTGCGTAGGCCTGGTTTTAGGACCAACTACAGCGTCAATTCATTGGGAAATGACATATACTGCGTCCTGCACAGTGGTCAGAGGGAGTTTAAGCCATTCTTCTTGCAGAGATAGTGGCCAGGGTCACTACGTGATGCTGGTGGAGGTTCGTCCTTCTTGGTGTATGCTGACATTACCCTGGGATACCGTGGCTCTTGATACATCACAAAGACTTGCTGTCTTGGTCAACAGATGCGCCAGAAAGAACGTGCACCAACAATCTGTCCTCTTTTGAACTCTGGTATGTCACCCATAATGTTGTGTGGCCATTGCAGTATTTTGAGCAGATACAACTTTGTGCTCTTACCTGCTAACTGAACCTTCACACTCTGTCGATTTTTACTCTAATGTGTTTGTTCTTAACTGGTGTTTGCAATGTGCTTTTTTATGAAGATTGGTGACCACCAGGGCTTCTTGGTTCAATTTTAGAAGCCATGAGACCTCCCACACTAAAATGACAGGTGTTTCAGTTTCATTGTCCAACCCCTGTATATACACATTATTTTGAGATATTAAATCTATATTTTGAAGTAGTTATTTCCAGATACTATCACAAAATCAACATTAAAAAACAATGAAATCATTATTTTAAGCTACTCAGCATTTTGAAAAAATAAGGTATTATTCAAAAACTAAATATTTATATTGAGAGACATACACACGATTTTCTAGCAAGAACATAATTCAATATTAACATGTTTTATTTCTAGTGGCCCATATTGGAATAAGTCTGGTTCCATTGACTTCAAGCTTAAAGTGTATTTGTCATTGCGCAAAGTGTCAGGACATGAAAGGCTTGTGGTGGAGGCTCAGGTTATAACTCCACAGAAGGGCAGCATTAATAGTCCATAGGATATATTAATAATAACAGAGTGTCATAAGCAGCGGTATTGGTGAAAGGCTCACAGCTTGTTCAGAAGCCTGTTAGCCTGTGGGTAGAAACTGTTCATTAGCCGGTTTGCTCTAGCTTGCATGGTGCGGTACCTCCTGCCTGATGGCAGTATGGTGAACAGGCTGTGGGCTGGGTGGCTACTGTCCAATTGGATCTGGCAGGGTGACTGGTAGATATCATGTACGTCAGGACTTCCATTGAAGTTCGATTGGAAGGTGAACCTTCTATTCCAGCCGCATTACATTATAAGAGGTATCAGTCAACAACTGGGTCCTAACCGCCAGTGTCAATCTGCTGGCCATTTTACTGGCTGCGTATTCCGAAGTGCAGTATGTGATCGCTGCGTGTGGGGCTGTCAGGTCTCGCTCTGAGCCATGTTTACATTAGCACCGTCTCACTAAAGAGATTGGAATGTCTTGCACCTTTTTTTTAAAGAAGGGAGAAAAAACGAGTGAAACAAGTATTCACATTGTGTGGCCTCAGGCCCGGGGAGGCGCCTATGTAACAGCTGCGAGCGCGGTGCAGAGAGGCCTGATCATTATATTGTTTGTGTCCAGGAGCGCTAATGGCCAGCGGAGGTTCAGTTGTCAGTGGCGGAGCGATGGAGGAAGACTCAGTAACCTAGACAACACAAAGCGAAAGGAGTAAACAGGCGGACGGGAGACGCAGACAGGTAGTCTGAACAGAGGAGGCTGTAGACATTCTGGCCGACGCGCTGGAACATCACGCCGCCCCACCCTGCTCTGAAGTTTGCAGGTTGCTAGGCAACCCGAGCATATCTTACACATCAGAAAGGCAGGGGAGGTGATGCGGCGATCGGTCTCGTCCATGAGGATGTGCTGCCATTCCGCCTCTCTCTCTCTCTCACTCTCTCGGCAGTCTGTCCATCAGAAATCTCATTATTGTTGCTTGTGTGTATATCCCAGCGTCTCATTAGCAGACTTCCAGAGAGACACCGTGTCTGAACTTCTGTACCAATTTGTCTGCCTCCATCTCGCTCTGTGCCCGCGAACCTCGTTTCCCACAGTGCATCAGGGCCATCCTTCAGCCAGCTGAATAAGTAAAAAGGGGTGAGGCTCAAGGGTGAGGAGTCAAACAGGAGGATCATGGGAAATGAGCTATCCTTGGGCCAGACTTAACTTTAACGTTTGTGATAGATTCTGTGTGGGTGTGTCTCTGTCCGTATGCATGATATTAGACTGGAACGTGTCCATCTGTGTAACAATACATTGCAATGCGAATATGAAAGTGTGGATCATGGAAACATGCAGCTGCGTTTTGCCTAATCAACTAATCAAAGAGGGGCGTTCCACAAATGTATCTGATTCTTTGTGTAATTAAAGAGTGAAGCTCTAAACCGAGTCATTCAGAGTGGCTTTCACTTTAGAATGCTTCATTCTAGGGAACTCGAGTCCGAATCCTTTAGTTTGCCTCTAGAAGGTCCATCAGTGAAAGTTATGTATAAGTTGCATGGTGTCTATTTTGACCTTGTTTGCACCCGGGCACTTCATG
>JAMWET010000159.1:292500-347500 GCA_024036415.1 Prochilodus magdalenae | reverse complement strand
CATCATCAGAAGTATAGCTGCCCAGTGTTGTTGGGAAGGAAGATCAAGTTCACCAGGAACAATACATGATGATACATTTAGACTGACATGATCAATATTTATTGAGCTCCACATACAGAAGTAGTGTCGCTGAGTGTGGTGTCGGGCTAACGAAGCATGCCAGACGTCTGTAGAGGTTCCTAATGGTGTCCTGCCATAATCCATCCCATGCCGCTTAAATATCCTCACACAGTTCCTGCAGATGTTGCTGTAGGGTTGGACATGTGACACATGACAACAGACCACTCATCTTGGTGCTGACCACGGTGCCTCCACACACGGATTCGTTGGGCGTCTCCACCAAGACCAAAGCGGGACTCACTGAAGATGACCCGCTGCCATTCTGAGTCACTCCATGACAGTCTGGCACAACACCATTGCAGTGTTTGGTGACGGTGACGTGGTGTTAAGGGCAGTCGGCCTGTGTGCATGTAGTCCTGCGTGGTGCAGCCGTCTGCCAGTGGTGTGACACTAGCAGGATGACTCATGGAGGACATCACTGCTCGCTGAATGTCAGCAATGGTGGCTGTTGGGTCAGTCAGGTACAGTGATAAGGCCTGTCCCTGCCTACATCACATGCATTGCTGAGTGTGAAAGCTGAATCATTCGTATATCTCACAATGTCAAACCTACCCACCAAGTTTCATTCCTGTCAGATGACCCCTTCTGGCTGCAGCTATTTGTGAAATATTCTTTTGATGATGAGTGTATAACGACATAACCATATTACTCTGTCATAATGATACTTGCTTATGTGGATTCTTATGGCACCATGCTATGTAACATGCATTTGTTCATTGTGTAATTCAGTTCAAAGGGCAAAACTCAAATTTCAGTCTTCAGACACTAAACATTATCATGGCTGATCAGCTGCATTTGTGGTGAGGGACCAGTTTCATAGTTTTCACCTGAAGTCAAGTGAAGGTTGCACTCAGCCGCTTCCCCCTTTCCTCCATTTGAATTTTTTAAACCAGGAAATGTGTCTCAGTGGTAACAAATGACCATTTCCTCCTAGTTACATATTCTGACATCTTCATTTTTCATGTAATCCATCATTCTCTCGGCTTAATTCTGCAGTCGACCGGCTGCGCCTTAAATGGCCGCTCCTGCTGTATGGCTGTGCGTGCTGCTGGTGTTTAAGAGAGCGTGGTTTGTATCCATCAGGATTTTTTCACACCTACACCTATAACCCCTATATTCACAACACTTTTCAAACAGCGAGTCTTCTCACAGTGGTCTGAAGTGACACATCTATGAAGGACCAAGCAAAAGTCAGGCCCTTCCATTCCACCAGTGCTTCAGCCATGTTCCACCAAAGCTCTGCTGAGATTAGTGTCATCCTCTGGTACTTCCTCTGGTACTTCCTCTGGTACTTCCTCTGAAGCTTCTCCATCACTCGTCAGTCTGTACTGATTTTTGATTACACTGCCCGATTTCATCTCCCATACTGTTCTAACTGCTATGAGAACCTCAGGATCACATGATCATTCTCTCCGTACCCAAGCAGTGCAATAGCTCATGTTGTGTTCAGCCTGAGGTGTGATCTGATGCCTGACAAGGTGATTTGGTGTTGATGATGATGCTGGTTTGGTTTGGTCAGCCTGGCTTTTTGACCCCTTCATCATTTCAGAAAGCCTCTGCTTTTTAAGGCCCTCACCTTGGTCTTAAACTCTACTGGGATGGGGTTAGGTTTAGATGGGGAACTGGATTAGATTCCTCCAGGATAAAAATCAACTTCAGCTGCGCATAACTACTGTAGCGAACACACATCTGAACCAGGGCTGAAACTTCGGCTGTGCCTCAGTTGTGTACTACACACTAACACTACACAGTGAATGCTATGTACTAGTCTTCATAGTATGAGCTAAGCAGACTAGTACACTCGGTACTAGCACACTACATCACTTCCTACTAACAGGAAGTGTTGAAGCTTACATCATATCGAGCTGGCCTTTGAAGGCTGAGGTCTTTTTACACAACACAAACACAACACATTTCATTTTACCGGCTGTTTGGTCAGATTTTCGGTTCTGCCAACACCGCAGCTGGTATTGCATCACCATCCACCATTTTTTCCCACACTTACAGACATAAAAAGCTCCTCCCCTTCCATTTCCTGTTGTATTTTGGGACAATGGTCTCCATCTTTACCGTACCCAGCTGATTGTAAGTGTGCACTTTGGATTTTTGATTATTCTACATACTCTAGTTACACTAGACACACTATTAGTATTAGTGTTAACCTCCCGAGACCCTGCGTCCTCATATGAGGACATTACATTTCTGCCTCTCTGTACCATGATACTTAATGTTTAAAACGTTGACCCTTTAACCTCATATGAGGACATTGTTTTTTGCAAAGACATGGTTGTGTTATTATTGTTAGGTCCTATTAATCACAAGCTAGGAGAAATTAAAAATGGACACCAAGCAAAAGCCCGAGATCATTGAGGTCATTGTTGTGGCTCGTGTTACAGGTAAAGGTAAAAGGTGTTGGAGTTTGTACTGACACAGGAGCGAACATTCGGTAAAAATGAACAGTCAGGAGTAAAATCACTGAGGAACTCCGGTAATAATGATATAATCCCACCTCCCCATGGAAAACTAATCCCGCCTGAATAGAGCTTTGTGCTGTTGTAGTTCTGTAGCCCACCTTCTTTCCTGCCAGTAAAGGTAAACAGTGCCGATGGAACCGACATGATAGTGAATACAGCATGAGCCTGTGTTGCTGTAAACTCTCGCTGCCTCAGCCAGTTTACCCTCGTCTGACGTTTGGTAGGATACTGTGGTCAGCCTCAGCAGTGGTTGTTGTAGTGATGTTTGGGAGTGGACGGGTCAGCAGAGAGCCGGGGCAGATGGCGTCTCCTGGACTGATTTGGAGCGAGCGTCCCTCTGGCCATGTCTGGATTAAACAGGCTAACACAAACTGTCCCACATTCACCCACCAGCCAAATCTCTCTCTCTCTCTCTCTCTCTCTCTCTCTCTCTCTCTCTCTCTCTCTCTGTCTCTCTCTCTCTCTCTCTCTCTCTCTCTCTCTCTCTCTGTCTGTCTCTCTCTCTCTCTCTCCGTCTCTCTCTCTCTCTCTCTCTCTCTCTCTCTCTGTCTCTCTCTCTCTCTCTCTCTCTCTCTTCACTTATTTAACTCTCTCTTTCCCTCTTCTCTCGCCTTTTCTCTCTCTTTCTCTCTGACATCTCCCTCTATCTTTCTTTAACTCTCCCCACACCTCTCTCTCTTTACCTATCTCTTTACTAAGTCTCTTTCTCTCTCTGCTCTCTCGTATTTTCTATTCTCTTCTTCTCTCTCCTCTTCTCTCTCTCTTACTCTCTCACATTGCCTTCTATCTCTTCTTTACTATCCCCATCCCTTTCCCCTCTCACTCTCTCTGTACTTATCTCTTTACTAAATCTCTCCATCACTTTTCCTCTCTCTTTCCTCTTTCTCTTACTCTCTCAAGCCCTCTCCTTTTCTTATTCTCTCTCTCTCTCGCTCTCTCTTTCTCTCACACCCTTGCTCTTTCCCCCTTAGTCTTTCACTCACTATCTCAGTCCTATCCCTCTTTTTCCTCCTTCTGTCTCTACATCTCTCTTTCTGTCTCTCACACTCTGTCTCTCTCCAGACCTCACCCTGCATCTCTCTTTCGGTCTTTCACTCTCTCTCTCTCTCACTCTCCTTTCCACACCCCCTCTCCTCCCTCGCTGCCTCAGCCCCAATCAACATGCAGCCTGGCCTGCCTTGCCAGCAGGTTGTCCATCATCCCCAATTACTGTGGCAACCGTTGCCGCCGGCAGCGGCACACACTGATCAACTGAGTGACCCCACGCACCTCCAACAAGGTTTCAGCATCACGGCTTCTCCTGCACGTCTAGAGAGAGGGAGAGAGAGAGGGAGGGAGAAGAAGAGAGAGAGAGGGAGGTGGGAGAGAAGGACAGAGAGAGAGAGGGAGGGGGAGATTTGACACACCCTACAACGAGTCAGTGAGCAAAAGAGAGCATGCATGTCTGACGGACTGTAGATTAGCAGAGATGCAGGAGACAGTGCGGGTTAGGGACCCTTTAAAGGAACAGCTCAGCCAGAAAGTCATTTTCACACCTCGTCCTGTAAACGCAACCAGCCAGGGCATGTACAGTATGTGAAAGGAGGTGGGGGATTGCAGTGCTCAATTTAGTGATCACTGAGCAATTTCTGATCAATTTAGACTGATATGATCAATATTTATTGAGCTACACCTACAGAAGTCTGCCTCTCAGGGTGGTGTCCGGCAGCCATTCGTGCCAAAAGTCTCAGCATTGAGTTGTAGAGGTTCCTAATGGTGCCCTGTGATAATCCATACCATGCAGCTTTAACATTCTCACAGTTCCTGCAGATGGTGCGGTAGGGTTGGTGGAGTGAAACCAGGCCTGCTGGACTTGTAACAACAAGTCAGTGGTCAATTGGGCCAGATTTGGTGGATGCCTTCCTTGGCCTTTTACTGGTTGTTCCAGGAAGTCCAACAGAATTTCAGGAAGGTTAAATCTGGGGATTTTGCGGGGCAGTCCAGATATGTTAAGGCCCCCAAATGTCCATCATCCCAATCAGTCCCATCTGCGGACCTGTGAACGTGAGAACTTGGAATATCTTGGAATACTGTGATAGGAGAGTTGTGTTCCTTTGTAAGATGATGAGCAAAAGGCAAACCTAGCTGTCCGGCAGCTCAGTGTAGACACTGTGGTTCAGATGTACTGTAACCTCAACCAAAGAACCCCACATCATTAAAACACCCCCAGAACATCACAGAGAGGACTCATTTTCTGACCAGGGAGATTATTTTGTTTTATTTTACCCAACAAAAAAAATCATTTCCTGAAATGCAACACATGGGGAAACATGCTCAGGTCCCAGCTGTTGGAATTAACGTATTCTGTAATTACATATAATTATTAATTGCAAAATGCATCATAGATGCAGTTGGTACATCATTTTATTGTTGTTGTTTTACTTATCAGAGTCAAACTGAATATAATATCTGTATTATTAACATTTCACATATTGTCCTTTTTTTTTAAATCAGGTTTGCACTTCAATGAGCTATTTTTATTCTTTGTGACATCATTGTACACCATACACCATATTAACCTACATGGCACTTGGAGATGTTTGTAGTTTAATTCCCATTTAAAATGTGTAGCATTAAGTAGGAATTTGGTGTGGAATATATATATATATATATATCCTGCACAGTGGTCAGAGGGAGTTTAAGCAATTCCTCTTGCAGGATAGTGGCCAGGTCACTACGTGATGCTGGTGGAGGTTCGTCCTTCTTGGTGGTATGCTGACATTACCCTGGATACCGTGGCTCTTGATACATCACAAAGACTTGCTGTCTTGGTCACAGATGCGCTAGCAAGACGTGCACCAACAATCTGTCCTCTTTTGAACTCTGGTATGTCACCCATAATGTTGTGTGCATTGCAGTATTTTGAGCAGAACTGTGCTCTTACCTGCTAACTGAACCTTCACACTCTGCTCTTACTGGTGCAATGTGCAATTAATGAAGATTGGCCACCAGGCTGGTCCAATTTAGCCATGAGACCTCCCACACTAAAATGACAGGTGTTTCAGTTTCATTGTCCAACCCCTGTACATATATATATATACATATACACACAGCTATAATCATTCAGTTATTCTGGTGTAATTTGGCTTAGATTTGTTTTGTCTTGGTATCTGCTGAAATAATTACACAGCACTTTAGTGATTGTAGCCCACACCCAGTATTCTCCAGCTATTTGGGCATTTCAGTGTAATTTAGTTAAACTGCTTTGGAACATATCATCATGCTAACCAAAATAATGATCTAGTACTTTAAGCCATATACTTACAAAGCTAATATCTAGAACTTAAGTGACTGTTAAAGAAACCGTATTTCTTTAAGGAGAAATTTCTATTTTTATACACCACCAGTCAAAAGTTTAAACACTCCCAACTAAATGGATGTAGTTGGAGATCTTAAAGACTCTACAGACTTATACTTAACAGCTCCACCTGATGAGAGTCTGAACCAGTCCATATCCTGATACACCACATCTACTCCTGATGTACACAGTATGATACTCCTCCATATCTCCACCTCTAATATATATTTAGTGGTGTAAAAACTTTGATCTCTTTTTCTGCACAGTGTAAAAGCTCTAGCTCTCCTTTCAGGTTAGTGAATATTCATGATGGACCGACCAATAGAATCGCTCCAAACCTGCTTAGTAATAAACCTTCTATCAGCTCCACTGCAGGGTAAGAAAGCTGGTTCCTCCTCCTGTAAAGGTCCACTCTGGAGGGTTTTAAGGTGGACTGGATAATTCCATGAGGGCTAGTTTATAGTTTGATGTCTTCACTTTTATTCTACAGTGAAGCTTTAAGATAAACATAAGGAGAACCTTCTATAAGTAGACGTGTGGACAGAAGTTCAGGCTTCAACATACTACGGGCTGCTATTACTGTGTTAGCTATGCGGGATACGTTTACCCAGACCTGTATATTGTTAATGCATGTGTCTATTGACTACGTTTGGGCTAAAATCTCCTTTAAGAGGTTCAATTTTAAGCTTTGTTTCATAAACAAGAACGCCAACCAGTTGCTCAGCACTGCCAAGGAACATCTCTCCAGGATATTGTTGAGATAAGATCTCCATAATTCATTTCCCATAATTCCCATTCTCTGATGAGTCCTCAGTAAGTGTCTGTATTTGAACAGAAACAGTAAAAAAAAAAACTAAATTTTTTTTTAACATTGAACCATTACATAACCCCACAGTCCTGGGCGTTTTTTTAGCAAGCAAGCAATGTTAAGGGTGTAGATTGGTCAGTTCTGCTTGCACAGCTTCCGCTTGGCTCCTTCACACAACTCAGTGACACAGCAATGTCTCCCTCTACTGGCTAGGAGACATCCCTGCATCTCTGTTGGTTCTCCAAGTTCGTGAACTCGACGGAAAGCTGTAATAGAGAACGGGGCAGTTTCAGGACACGCATCTGGAAAGGATCTCCTGTTTCTGGTGCTCTCGTGGCCACGTCATAGCAGAAAGGGAAGACATTCCTGCCCGATGTTTTACTTTCGCTCGCTTTTAAACACTCTCCCCGGCCGGCAGCCGCAGCACAGGCCATGCTTCAGACGATGTTTACAAAAAGTAATGTCTAGCATTAGAGAAGGCAATAAAGTATCAGCCAGATCTGCTTCTGTTCAGAGAGAGCTCTCCAAAGACGGCTGGAAGTCTGGACTCCTGCTGTGATATGAAATAAATTGCGTTTATGAATTTTGGATCTGATTGGAAGCTCCCTCTGTGATGTTCTGGGGTTGTTTTAGATACTTGGAAATGGGTTCTTTGCCTACACTGAGTTGTTTTGGCTTCTGCTCATCGTCGTCAAGTTACCTGAGGTACATACCATTCCTATCCCGGTATTCCAAGAAGACGGTTCTCACGTTCACAGGGCTGCCAATGTGACTGATAAGCATGGTGACCGTTCAGGAGCATTCACACATCCCGACTGGCCTGCAAACTCGCCAGATTTGAGTCCTCCTGGAAATCTGTAGGAATACCTGGAACAACCAGCGAAACGCCGGGGAAGGCATCCACCAAATCTGGACCAGCTGACCAATTCCCTGATGCAAGAGTGTCACTGATGTGGTCTGCATCAGAAACGTGTCCAGTCCCAGCCAATCACAGCTGGTGTTAGGCCTGATAGAGGTATTAGACGGTGTTAGGTAGGTTTCAGTCACAGGTGAGCTTATTATTCAGACATACTGTTGATTGGTTGCTTGTTGATTGGTACTTGGTCTACTTTGACATTCCTTGCTGGAGATCTAGACTTCTGCTGGCATTTCCCGTCGCTGATCAATGGACATCCCGATACAGCCATGGATTTTATAGGCTATTGGGCTTGCCATCCGGAAGAGATCTGTGTTTGTTTTGGTTCATGTTCATTGGTTCAGGCAAAGATAGATCATATTTCCTTCCAGATTTTGAGAACAGATTTCACACAGCTGTTTTGCTGAGCTTCGGTTTGCGTCTCTTAGGCCTCGTTATAGAGGATTACGTAGTGCAATGTGTGGTTGAGGTAACCGTGCGGGATGTGTAGTGTCTGCTGTAGAATCTGTGGGGGGAATTTCCAGTGCTGGGAATGGATTGTACAAGCTGGGGTGAAGTGTATTACTGCTGTAGCTTTACCGCTAATGTAAGACTAGGCATTATTCACACCTGCAGCCCTGAAATGGTATTTAGTGCTGCTTGTTATGCCATGAAAGTGTCATTAACCAGGACATATTGTTCTCAGCATGAATAGTCAACAGCTCCTTCATTTTTGAATCATGTACAAGATACACTGCAGCAGCTTTTATTTGGACTCCGAATCTGGCAACCTGACTTTTAACCACAGTCACAGGAACAGTGTGTGCAGAAGCAACCACACACTGAAGAGTTCCCACTTCTTTCAAGTGGAGTGGCACTCTAACGCTGTGCACAACACACTCCGGTGACTTTTTGCTGTTGTAACAACTATAAGCACAAAGGCTTGCTGTAAAAACTGGCTGAAAAAAAAAATCAAGGCATCATCTTTCCCGGGACTCTGCTGGCTGGAGCCCTGCCACTGGGACCTGAATGCAATGACGTGCAAATCACTTACACCCTATATTTAATTAAATACAGTGCAAGGACAACAGGCCACATGTTCAAACTGAGACATCTGAATGTTTGATGTTTCAGTATGTGCCAATTTTAATGCCAGCAACAGGTTTCAAAAACGATGGGACGGGTATCACTGTGTTACATCACCCCTGTTTTAACAACACTGTGTAACCTGTACTTCTGACTCCACCTCTCCAGGATGCTCTTTTTTTACTGATCTGTTGCCAGAGATTTAAACCCCTTGTTGACCCGCAGTGTGTGTTTAGTCTCCGCATTTATCCGTGAAGTTCCTCATGTCCAGCGCTAGTGAACACACACATAGGTTGCTGGCATCACACTTACCCGGAGCGTAAGGCAGCCCTATCCACGGCGCCCGGGGGAGCGGTGGGGGTTAGGCATCTTTTCAACTGTCATTACTGTAGGCTAGGGATAAGGTTCTACCAGGCTTTTTCCCTAAACCTCCAGCCCACGACTCTACAGTTTTATGCTATGTCCAGCATGTCCAAATATGTTGCTGGCATCAAATTTAAAATAAGCATGTCTCTGGTTTATGCATTATTCGAACTGTTTGTCTGTAGGCTAGTTTTTTGCCAGGCACAGGCAGGTTTTTAAACCTCTCCTCTAGGTGTGCAGGATAGACAGACAGACAGACAGACAGACAGACAGACAGACAGATAGATGGATAGACAGATAGATAGACAGATAGATAGATAGATAGATAGATAGATAGATAGATAGATAGATAGATAGATAGATAGATAGATAGGTGCATGTCAATCAATTACAAATTAGATTCCCTAAGTAGCATACTAAAACTTAGATATTGAGCTATAGGAATTTGTCCACTTGCTGTTTTACAGAATAAATGGAATTTTTTTATAATGTCGAATGTACAAACATAAATTTTCTACGTCACTGACCCTCAACATCTATCCCTCTGCATTATGTGGAACTGCTTTTGATCTCTCTCTTTACATTAAACTAAAAGTAAAGAGTGTTTTGCCCTCACTTCTGAAAAGACCATTTGGACCTGGCAATCCTTTAACCCAGTTCACGTGCTCATGGCCTACGAGGTGAAAGTGGTCATTATAAGTCGCAATACAAACGGTCATTACTTCTGATATGCAGGCACCTGAGCATCAGCGCCATTACAAATTAGATTGTTTCTAAGCCCGCATGACCATAACCTTTACACTGAGATATTGAGCTATAGGAATTTGTCAGCTCTCTTGCAGTTACTCCCTCCAGAATAAACTGGATCTTCTTTAATAGACTGGATCTAATCAGAATGTACAAATCATAAATCTTGGATGTTCTTCTCGTCTGTCTTTCCCTCAACTGGGTATCCCTCTGCATTATGTGGAACTGCTTTTGATGATCTCTCTCTTTACATTAAACTAAAAGTAAAGAGTTTTTTCCTCACCCTCACTTAGCTGCTCAAGGAGGGCTTGGACATTTCCCCACCTTCAGTTTTTCTCTGGGCAGATCCTTTTTTCACTTTTCACGTGACTGGCCAACGACCTGACAGTGTGCTATACCATGTCAGAGAGCACACCAGCACGTCTATTTGCGAGTACCTAACGAGTGTACGATGACTTAGACATGCAGTATGCTGCACATAAGCGCCCTTTACTTACATTTGCCTTACGTTAGCCTTGTGCCAAACTTCAGACAACCAGATTTTGTCCTCCCTCTACATTTTTTCTCAGTCTATTTTTTTCTGATTGCAGTCTATGAGCCTGATTGAGCTGGGGAACCCATCACAAAGCCTGGAGAACGTGTGCCGCTGGGCGTTCGAGCAGCAGAAAAAGAACACCAGTGACAAGGAGTACCACGACCACGCCATCTTCCTCACCCGCCAAGAGTTTGGGCCCACAGGGATGCAGGGTACGGCACACGCTCATGCGCAAACACATGCCAACTCCACAAGCTCTGTCCTTCCTCAGCACATACAGGTTCAGACTAGGGCATGTCTGTTTGTCCTCATTCCTATCCACACACAAACATGCATTCCCCATCGTGCTCATGGACGCATCAACCTCATAGGACAGGCATGCTTAGACTCTGACTACAACTGTAAAATCCTCATTACTGTGAGGATTTGATTGCATTCAGCTACAAAAGCATTGGTGAGGTCAGGAACTGATGTTCCATCACTCCAGAGAACAGAGTTCTAATGCTCCACAGTGCAGTGCTCTTTGCATTGCTGTGAGGAGTTGATTGCATTCAGCCACTAAAGCCCTGGTGAGGTCAGTACTGATGTTGGAGTGCAGTGCCTCTTTTTATTGCTGTGAGGAGTTGATTGCATTCAGCCACAAATGCCCTGGTGAGGTCAAGTACTGATGTTGGTGTGCAGTGCCCATTTTAATTGCTGTGAGGATTTTATTGCATTCAGCCACAGGAGCAGTGGTGAGGTCAGGAACCAATGTTGTATAGTCATCTCTGGATTTTTAATGGAGCTCCAGCACTCCAGAGAACACAGTTCTAATGCTCTACCGTGCATTGATCTTTTCATTGCTGTGAGGAGTTGATTGCATTCAGCCACAGGAGCAGTGGTGAGGTCAGGAACTGATGTTGTATAATCAGTTCTGGTTTATTAATGGAGCTCCATCACTCCAGAGAACACAGTTCTAATGCTCTACAGTGCAGTGCTTCTTTTCATTGCTGTGAGGATTTGATTGCATTCAGCCACAGGAGCAGTGGTGAGGTCAGGAACCGATGTTGTTTGATCATTTCTGGATTATTAATGGAGCTCCAGCACTCCAGAGAACACAGTTCTAATGCTCTACAGTGCAGTGCTTCTTTTCATTGCTGTGAGGATTTGATTGCATTCAGCCACAGGAGCAGTGGTGAGATCAGGAACCAATGTTGTATAATCAGTTCTGGATTATTAATGGAGCTCCATCACTCCAGAGAACACAGTTCTAATGCTCCACAATGCAGTGATCCTTTTCTTTTCATTGCTGTGAAGATTTGATTGCATTCAGACACAAAAGCACTGGTGAGGCCAAGTACTGATGTTGGGGTGGTCGGTTCTAGATTACTGGATAGATCTCCTTCACTCCAGAGAACCCAGTTCTAATGCTTCACAACTCTAGTTGACCCTTGGCATAGTGACTTTAGGGAGATGTGCGGCTGTTCCAGAGTGTGAGGTCCAGTTGGTTATTAGAATGAAAAGGGTTGTCTGAAGATTGTGCCTTTAAGATTGATATATGTAAATGACCTGTGTTCTAATAGGTTGTTTGCAGATGATGTCGCATTGCTATGGAGCGATGGAGGCAGGTAGTGATGTTTCATGTACTGAGCTTCATCACAGACTCTCAAAATGCCTGTGGTGTGCCTCTTTCACAGTTGCTCAAAATCAGTTAAACAGAGAAACCACAAGGAGCTTTTATCAAGTACCAAAAGCTGTTGTTTATGAGGGAGAAAAATGCAGGAAATTGACCAGAAATTGGCAGCAAAAATTTCCTCATCTGCGGCCGGGACGAGGCTAAAGAGCTTCACCAGCATCTTGTTATGATTTAGTGGTGTTAATTGTAGCTGTTGATTTAAGCTTATCACCAGTGCACAGCCACAGATGTGTACAGTACAACATACAACACTCGCTCCCTAACACCGCACAAGGCTGAAGCAGCTTATTCCAGTTTTCCTGTTCCACCTTAAATAGTGCAGCAGGCACCACAATTAATCTGCCCCACCATTCAAGGTGGTTGGAAAAACTGGCGAGTAAAAAGCTGGTCTCAGCCTCGTGTAGTGGTGAGGAGCGGTGGTATTACAAAGTGGGTCTGCGGGAGATGACGTTGTGTTAAGTAAACAGCCGTGATGTTAATGTTGGGAGGTGCAGCGGCCCTGAATGTTTGTTACTAAGTTAATCCACTGCACCTTAAAAGAAAGCCACACCATAGTCCTTGTGGAGCAGCCACCGTTTGGCCCTACCGCTAACAAGCAAGTTGTGCGTCTCAGATAGGGGTGGGCTGATCGGTACCTCAATATCGATACCTCCGATCCGGGCGATCTGGATTTTGGGCATTGTTGGAATCACATGACTGAAAATAAACTGTTAGCTGATTGGCCAGTTGTTATTGCGAATCTTTGAGTGTTTTTATACTACATCAAACTTAGGCCACCCCTTTCTAATGTCTGCATGCTTGTCATGTGGGGTTCAAGACGAGGAGGCAGGATATAGACGCAAGGATTTAATGGACAGAACAGAAAACAAAACAAAACCAAAGAAGCAAAAAACTAAGAAACATTAAACCAGCTTACAAAAACAACCGACATGGGGACAAACGACTGGGAGAGGGACAAAACACCAACCAAGAACACAGGGGACTACAGGGAGTATAAGGACTAACAAGGAACACCTGGGAAGGGGTAGAGCTACAAACCAAGGACAGGTGAGGGGACTGACAAAGGGGTGGAGACAGGAGGAGCCAAAAACCAAAACAAACAGAGGCACATGGAACAAGACAACAAAAGGCACATGGAAGTAAACAGGACAAACAGAAAACCAGAGACACTTGAGAAAAACAGGGGCTTGACTAGACACGACATGACAATGCTTTATATGGCAGGCTACAATGATCCTGGTTGCTTCCTGACAGCCAGGAACAGCACAGCCTAAACAATCCCACTCCAGTTACCTTGCTACAGACTGCGCATGACTTGAGCTTGAGCTTGTGCAAACTTGAGTTTATGGCCAACACAGGCTGTTTTTGCATCTTAGTGTTCATGTACAGTATGAGTCCTGAGTCCTCATCTGAGTCCGTTGGATTTGTTTGTTCCTAGGCTACGCTCCTGTGACAGGCATGTGCCACCCAGTAAGAAGCTGCACTCTGAACCATGAGGATGGATTCTCCTCTGCCTTCGTAGTGGCCCACGAGACCGGCCACGTGTGAGTATCTGCCCGTGTGAGAATAGAAATGCTGTAACTACAGCCCTGCATGTGGTAATTTGTTTCTGGGTCTCAGGGCCGCACCGCTCGGCCAGCTTCCAGATCTCCGTTTTTATCGGGAACTGTAAAGGATGCTACTGGGGTTTCATATGTAACTGTAGACTGAAGGGACGTCAAGTTAAGTCAAGTCCCATTTGTTTACATAGCACCTGTTACAACAGATGCTGTCACAAAGCAGCAGAGGAACCAAGACTCAAAAAGGGGAACCCATCCTCTTCAGGCCGCCCCCAGATACAAAAAGGATCAGAGTTTTAGTAACCGATAGATCAAAAATAATAGCCACAGGAGAAGTGTTGAGTGTTTTTGAGGCAGAGCAAGAAATAGCAGGATCGTTGGATGGGCGTGCGAGAGGCAGATGAGGCCTTGTCTTAGCACAAGACAAGAAGAATGGTAGGCCGACTGGTCAACAGTGCAGGCAGACAACCAAAGCAGATGAAGCAGCAGCATCAGATCGCACAGGATGGGCAGTTGCTCTGTATTAGACCACAGAGTTTGGGCGGTAGTGAAGGCTTATTGATATATCTTTTCTTTTGATTCATTATGAACAGATTTCTTCACACATGGTTTTCTGATGTAGCATATATTAGCTCTATCAAATTGACAATACAGTTCAAAGTGGATTCCGTTTCAGATTTCATTAAATAATAATGTAATTTGCTATCTAATAACACGATTAGCTTTTCACTCCAGGGCAAGGTCATTCTGTTCCTGTTTCGGTTTGATTTTATTGCCTGATTTGTGTTGTAGGTTAGGGATGGAGCACGATGGTCAGGGGAATCGGTGTGGTGATGAGGTGCAGATGGGCAGTATCATGGCGCCGCTGGTGCAGGCCGCCTTCCATCGCTTTCACTGGTCACGCTGCAGTCAGCAGGAACTCGGACGCTACTTACAGTGAGTTGACATTGAGATGTAATAAGCCTTTAGGAAACATGTATATGGCTGGATAGTTTTGGTTGGTGGTCTATTCTCAGTCCAGCAGCACTGCTGTGTCTGATCCACACACCACCACCACGTCAGTGTCACTGCAGGGCTGAAAATGATCCACCACCCACATCATACCTGCTCTGTGGTGGTCCTGTGAGGGTCCTGACCATTGAAGAACAGGGTAATACAGTATACAGAGAAACAGATGGACTACACTGTATATACATATTTCCCATCTAACCCAGGCTTAACATCAGCAACACTAGAAGATCAGTTTTGGCTGCTTTTAGTTTTTTCCCACTAATTAGATCTGCATTTTTGGTATTGAAAAACCAAAATGTTTTTATTTGGAGTGGTTTTCATTAAACTGAGATCATTTGGTTCTGGGAAAGAAACATGGCCACACACACACATGCTGCCACTGCAGCCAAGAAGGGCTGAACTGCCACTTACTGCAAACGAGACAAACACATGCACACAAACAGGCACACACATGCTCTGCAGTTTACTGCACATTAACAAATGCTTAAGCTACAGCCCGCAATTACCCACCACCACAGTTGGTTACGACCTCACAATGCGAAATTCTTTATTGAATTTCAAAACAGAGTCTGCAGTGTTACCAAAGATACATGAACATATAAATAATATTCAACGGCTTCTTCATTTTAATGCTCATTTAATAGAGATGCTGGAGCTTTCCAGCCTTCTTTGCTGGCACGAGTGCACAGAAGCACTGGGATCAAGTCAAGTCCAGTCAACATTTATTTATATAGAGCTTTTTACAACAGATGTTGTCACAAGCAGCTTTCCAAAGAATCTGGTGTCCGAGCCCCCAATGAGCAAGCTGAGGGCGACAGAGGCATGGAGAAACCCCCTCAGTTATAAAGGAAGAAACCTCGAGAGGAACCCATCCTCCTCGGGTCAACACCAGATACAAGACAGCACAAAAAGGGAGCGTATAGTGTTTGTAGGGTAGAATAATGAATGTCTGGTTAGTCTGTAGTTAAGTAGTTGGGTCATCAGATGGGTCAGCAGGATGCAGGCCAAGGTTCCACAGTGCAGGACAGCCAGGAGCTCCATGGGGGTTAAATATATTTGAGCAGGAATTAAATGTAAGGGTATAATTCCATTGATTTAATAACATTCAGTGAAGCAAATAAACATTTAGAGATTCGACAGCTGGAAATATTTTTTGACCTTTCTCAATTATGTTGGCTTTATTTAATTTAAATACATATTTAATAGGGTTGGTTGAGGCAGGCTACGAGTGGCGAGGGGCTTTATTTGAGGCATGGATAACATGCAGGGGTCCTAGCAGAGGCAGGCAACGTCAGAGACGAACCCAGAAACGAGAAACCATGGAACACGGCAAGGCAACACAACAGCAATTAAACCTGCTGTGACAAAATCAGTCATGTCACATTATTATGACCACTTCCTACTTTCGAGAGCAGCGCTGCGAAATTCCTGAAGGAAGTCACATGTCATGAGCTGGCTTGATGGCTATGTAAGGTGTCAGGGGCGATACATGTTGATTGTCTTCCCCGGGGCGGATGGGATCTTCCAGCATGTCACATGACTAGAAATGGCTGACACTGGTTAAAAGAGCATGGCCGTGACTTCTGAGTACCACCCCGGCCTCTAACTCCCCATATGTGGGAACCCCTCGATCGCCACATTCGCTCTATGGACCCACGCTCCCTCTAGCAGGTGTGGGATGCACTGCAGCCAGCATGGCTCCAGATGCATGTGACAACCTGCCAGGACCTTACTGAGTCACTCCCAGCCCATATAGCTTCACACGGCGGTTACACTGGATTAGCTGATGGTCATAATAATGTGACTCTACTCAAGAGTGTTTTACGGTTGGATTTAAACAAAGGCAGAGAATTTGCCTGCTGAAATTGAGAACAGAGACATTTCCAAAGCTCTGGAGCAAGTCTGTAAATAGTTTTTGAAATTGTTTTGCCACCAAAGCTATGAAGGCTAAGCGAGCAGTTCAGCTTTAGAAGTTTGGAGAGCATGCCCAGGTCTGTACGGCTGAAGAAGGTCAGACATATAGGAAGGAGCGAGATTGCTGAGATCTTAAGTATGCAGTATAGATAGTAATACTTCACCCCTCTACCTGTGCAGCTCCTACGACTGTCTGCGGGACGACCCGTTTGAGCACACGTGGGAGGAGCTCCCAAAGCTGCCCGGCTTGGACTACTCCATGAACGAACAGTGTCGCTTTGACTTCGGTACAGGATACATGATGTGTACAGCGGTGAGTGGTCCACCATCTACACACACAACCAACACAGCCCACCCACACCCTTTCTCGCAACAATGCATTATGGAGCGGTGATATGGCATCGTAAGATTGCTATAAGCATGTATAACCACACTGTGGCCGTCCGCTCATAATAGCTTTCTTCATTCTGAGTCAGCCATTCATTGTAGAATGAGGAAGAATGATCCCGCTGCAATGTTATACATGCTGCCACTGCTAATGCATTTTACGCGTGTCCAGCCGTTTCGACCATTAGTGATGATGTGAAATTTGGGATCACTGATGCTGTGCCATTACGATACACCTGTCTTTGTATCTTGTAACTAAAGGGTCAAATACAGACTCAACGTGATCATTAATGACAAGCAGCAACAGACAACATGTAACATAATGTAATGGAATGCAATTAAATTTCCTGATTATGGGAATATAGATATAAATGCATGTATTTATAAATATATGTTGCTTAGTCTGTAACAGTCCCTAAAGTGCTCTAAAAATAAATAGTTTAAAAAAAAATATATATATATATACACATATATATGTGCGCATATTCTGAGTGCCAGCCCGGCCTCTAACTCCCCATCTGTGGGACCCCCTCGATCGCCACATTCGCTCTATGGACCCACGCTCCCTCTAGCAGGTGTGAGATGCACTGCAGCCAGCATGGCTCCAGATGCCTGTGACAACCTGCCAGGACCTTACTGAGTCACTCCCAGCCCATATAGCTTCCGTTTGTGCCTCACACGGCAGTTACACTGGATTAGCTGATGGTCATAATAATGTGACTCTACTCAAGAGTGTTTTAAGGCTGGATTTAAACGAAGGTATATATATATGTAGAGAGAAAGAGAGAGCACATATTTTATTATATCTCTCTCTCTAATATATATATATTTTTATACGCACATATATATGTATATATATATATATATATATATATATATATATATATATATATATATATATATATATGTGTATATATATGTGTATATATATATATATATATATATGTATATATATATATGTATATATATTAGTAGTACTAGTATCATTTTTATTATTATACATATGACAAGCGTATGTAATCATAAATGATTTATTACTACTTTATTATTATGTAATTACAAGTTGAATTACATGACGTGATTCTAATAGTTAATGCCAGTTACCCAGCGTTACTTCAGTCAGTGTTAAAGGCCAGGTGACTTCATGCCTCACCCTCTGGATGGCAACCGGGCACAAATATTGACCCTTATTTGTTCAGACGACTAACAGAATCAAGTCCAGATGGCGACAGTTCCTAATTGACCCTACCCTCAGTTTGAGCGGATGCTTTCTGATAATTGTTCTGAGGCTCTGAAAGAATGACATTCCAACTAAGCACTTCTGCATGGACTGTACTTTACTCTCTTGTCAAACCATTCCTCTAGCTGCAAAAGGTGGGGTCGTCAGGAGCCCAGGTAAGGTAACCCACCTAATAGCCACGTGGCCACTTTTTTTCTTTTACCAGTCATTTCTTTGACCATTTCATGACATGTTTTCTTTGTTTGTTTGTTTGTTTGTTTGTTTGTTCGGACCTCATTTCTTTTTACACTGCAAACATGTTTGCTGCAGGGTGTTTACATCCCCCCGGTAGTGCCCCCTTGTTTATTGCACATGAATCTCCTGTGGCCACCAGGAATCCGTTTATTATTGACCCATCCATGCTCCACCCACAGTTTTCACACAAAGCCAGGTGAAAATCCAGTTCAATCTAACGTTAATTTGCAGCAGATCGTTTTTGTGGTCTAGCCGACTGGATCACTGAGTTAATGACTGATTTTGAAATGGTAGCACTACATGCATATCGCCACTGTCCGAAGAAAAACATGGATCTTCATTTTTTACCATTTTTGAAATTTCTGCATCTGTTTACACTGTGTAAACGGACCAACAGAAGCAGCCCTAAGCTGCATGGTAAAAATCTGGTTTGATTACATTATAATGAAATGAGGTTCTCTATGGCTCCTCCCCCACACCTCCTCCAGCGGCGGGATGCACTGCACTCAGCATGGCTCCAGATACAGTACCTGTGACAGGTTTTTGTCCTCTCTTGTGAAGTTGCCATTTTGGAAATACCTGTTTTTCCCTGGACAGTGATATGTACAGTACGTGGGAGCGTACAGTCTGTATGTGAGTGCAACATTCAACTCATTTCCGATTCCTGATGAAGAGCATGTTCTAGCAACAGGGCTACATATCGATTTGACCTTGGGATGTGACCTTTGTAGGATGTTTTAATGTTGGGTAACACTCAAGTGTTAATTATTTACCATGGCAGAATTAGTTAACATGTTGTAAAACCTTAACAATGTCTAGCAAATGTTGAGTACACCGTTACTTGTTTACTTAACATGTAAACACGTAGTTGTTGCACGTTTACTGAACATTAGCAAACATGAGCAAACCGGACCGTTCTGAGGAAACCCAAACAGACATTGGGAAAAAAATGAAACTCCCAAATTCTAAATGGAATATCCCTTTTTTGGGATTGAAAACGTGAGCTGTATACCACAGTAAGGTTGAAAGGGATTTTTGCCAGTGTCCTGTAAAACCAAGTTTGTGTGTGAAGGGCATGACTGGGTCAATTTAAAGGGTCCTAGCTTCTATACACCGTCTCTCTTTTACACACCTTAACAAATCGGAATACTTCTATACAAGTAGATAAGGCACACCAGTCGTATGCATTTAAGCCATTACTCCTTCAATTTGTACACTGTAAAAATATATATAATATATGCAACTGTTCAACTTAAAAACAACTAACGCTGTTCACTTCACATGTGGAGTTCATTGGATTTGTAATGTTAAGTTAGCGGAAGAATTCAGAGTTCTCCATTTGTTGACTTAATATTGCAGTTCAGTGCAACTTAACCCTATTAGCCACTCTGAAATGCTGAAACACTACGTACGTAGTTTTTACAGTGTAACACAGATCACTCAGCGTAAAGTTGAGGAGCATCAAATCAAACAGGCTGTTTTAGGTATTAAAACCTTGAGCATATCGGCGTGCTAGTATTATGCATTCAGGCGACAACATCAGTCTGTTTCCATGTATTCATTTTTTTGCTCTCTCTCGTCTTTGGACCTTTATGGCGGTCATGTGTCATCGCTATCCAGCATTTTGTAAGCTGACTGTTGTGTTTGGTCAAAAGCTGTTTCAGAACCACCATGACTGAAAATGTTGTTTTATCTTCTCCATTGTTATGCTTTGGTTTGCATGAAATGGCCTCCTGTATATAATCTGCTGGGATCCAAAATGTCGTCCGTATGTTTATACTGATATCTTGGACAGTAACTCTTTAAAGTCCGCTGTTATAATGCTGTTATGGGAATGGCAAAGAACGAGAATATAGCTTCTCTAAAGTGGGTCACTCTGTTATTGCTTAGTGTTAAATGGTTTAAGACCACATGTATATAAAGTGTTAAGACAGTGTCGGCTGGGCACTGAGCATTTTCACTGTTATTCCAACAACATAATGGTATTGTAACAGATTGCCTTATGGGAATAGATCAGCGGAAAATCAATTTTCTCCTTACCCCTTGCTAGGGTTACAAATTTGACCAATTCTTTGACCAATAGCTGAAAAAAAACAAGCTTAAAATCAGGAAGCTATCAAAATATAAATTCCAAAATCCATACTTTCAGTTCTGAAGTCTATAAACCTAAATCTAAAATAAGCTCACCAGACAATAAATGAGTCCCCTAAAGTTACTAATGTTCAGACACTCTGGCATCAAAGACTTGTTCAGTTGGGCCAGATTTGGTGGATGCCTTCCCTGGCACAATTTCAAGGAGAGTTTCCTGTAGACTGGGATTTTAGCCACTGCTGGTAGACCCGTATGACCATACGCTTCCATACACCTGCAGATTCACCTACTTCCTTCACACTATGGTCTTTGGCCACGCCCAAATGCCCAGTCACTCCTTTTAGCCAATCATTAACATCTGCTCTGGAGCCATTTTACATGGAACGAGACATTCCCTGCACTGTAGCACCTCTTCCCAATCTATGGATCCCGTCACTCACACCCCTCAGGTATTTATAGCGCCATCTGCAGGAGCCTGAAGTTACTACCTACCACCATAAACACACAAGGTGGCGATTCTTTTCTCTGATGAGCTTATTTGATATACAGACACTTATTAGCATGCATTAAATAGGTCCTACATTAATGCACCAAAATATTACAAGTGCAGTGGAAGGTTGGGGCCAGGCAGGACCATGTATACATGTAGAAGAAAACCTCAAACTGTATTTAACATACCTAAGAACCCAGTTTTAACTAGTTTATAGCTATGACATGTTCACGATTGTATGCATGTGTACGTATAACAGTGGGTCATACAGGGGTTGGACAATGAAACTGAAACACCTGTCATTTTAGTGTGGGAGGTCTCATGGCTAAATTGGACCAGCCCGGTGGCCAATCTTCATTAATTGCACATTGCACCAGTAAGAGCAGAGTGTGAAGGTTCAGTTAGCAGGTAAGAGCACAGTTCTGCTCAAAATACTGCAATGCACACAGCATTATGGGTGACATACCAGAGTTCAAAAGAGGACAAACTGTTGGTGCACGTCTTGCTGGCGCATCTGTGACCAAGACAGCAAGTCTTTGTGAAGTATCAAGAGCCACGATATCCAGGGTAATGTCAGCATACCACCAAGAAGGACCAACCTCCACCAGCATCACGTAGTGACCTGGCCACTATCCTGCAAGAAGAATGGCTTAAAATCCCTCTGACCACTGTGCAGGACGCAGTATATGTCATTCCCAAGACCAACTGACGCTGTATTGGCCACAAAAGGAGGCCCTACACCATACTAATAAATGACTGTGGTCTAAAACCAGGTGTTTCAGTTTCATTGTCCAACCCCTGTATGTTCCATATGGTGAAAATTGTAAAGTTCTATTTACCACTTATTGCTATCCCAATGTACAATCATGTTTCATTTAATCATACTTTGAGATCATACTTGGAGAACATGGACATAATGTTTCTTGTCACTTTTAGTAACTGATTGGAAACGGATGATAAAACGAATAAACTTACTCTAAATTAATGGAAACTGATCTGACCTGAGTCTCTAATTGGTTTAACAGAAATATGAGATATGAATTTGTCAAATTATTATTTTGGTCAAAACTTCACAGCTAAAGAGAACGAACAGATTTCTAATGAGTCCTGATGAGGAACAGGGGAGAGGGATTAGAATTCTGTGTGGGGTGGAGTGGAATGGGAAAGTAGGTGGTAATTGGCAGACTGGGAGCACATGGGTATGATGACGTGGAGATGGCTGCTGGGTAATGTAGTTTGGAGCGTCAGAGCTGGGGGAGATCCCAGAAGCCTGGCACCTTGTAGTATTGTGTTTTCATGGGTACAAATCCAAACTTTTCCTCAAACTTCAATAACTGAAACTTCATATAACCATAAATGTTTTTTGGTCTGTATTCGACAGAACCTGCTAACTACTGTGTGTTCCTGGGTCCCATTTAAAACCCTAGAAAAGTCTGTCTATGAACAGATGCTTATTGTAGAACAAATAAATTGTTCATATTATTTATCTGACAGCATTGATTAAAGAGCTGTTTGTTTTGCTGTCAGCTGTAAACTGGTTCATCTTTCCTTATCCCAAATATAGTATATGTATCAGCCACAATGTGTTTGGTTTATGAAAAGCACTCTGCATAGTTAGAAACAGTAATTGCAACCATTGCGAAGCCTATATTTGGTAATTTATGCCACACAGAGTCAGAAAACATGTACAGCATGTAGCTGACTCTCTTATCCAGAGCGACTTACAGGGTTAATCATATTACAGGTAGGCCAATGTAGTTTTAGGAGTCTTGCCCAGTGACTCTTATTGATGTGGCACAGCATAGTCACCCAGACCAGGATTCAAACCCCAGTCTCCCACATGTGGTGATGGCACCCTGGCAGGAAGTGGTGTTATCTGCTGAGCTACACCAGCTACACGTAAACCAGTCTATTCGAGACACTTGTAGGCAAGTGTGTAATTAATTGGTGTGCTTTTAGCGTGATGATGCTAATTTGTGGGCTTGTAATCCTTCTTTCACTTTGTAACGAATGGAAGTATGGTGTTGGGTGGGTGCTCTCGTAGAGAGGTGGATGCTTAGCTTCCATGAAGAGACACGCAGGGAACACGTCGTAAAGGGGTTTCAGAGCCAGTTTAATGAACACTGAGAGCACCGAGACTTCACTCGTCACAAGTTCCCAAATAACACCAGCTGGAGAACCCAGGCTACAACCTAGTACAGTTCACCACACGCACAATCTCTCCCGCGTTCTCCTCCACGCTCTCCATTACTCGCTCCGGCTCTCCACCGTGCACATGCGCACTGCACCTGCCTTAAAGTGACCGTTACGACTTGTTAGCTAACTTAGCCTCATAGCTCCAGTGTAAAACCAGGCATGTCTTGGCGGGGTGATTTGGGTGAAGGGGAAAACTGCCATTGAAATGTGTTAGTTTTTCGCTGAACTATTCCCTTAAACAAAGTGTTACTGTCTTGATATGTCTGTTTCCCTGTCTTTATAGAACAGCGTATTTCTCCTTTGTATGTCCAGCTTTATCTGAGAAGTGATATCAGTGTCCTTGTGCTGTAAAGTGCTGAGTAAAGAGTGTGTGAATAAACCGGTCTCTGCGTCTCTCCCTCAGTACCGCACCTATGACCCATGTAAGCAGCTCTGGTGTGCTCACCCAGACAACCCCTTCTTCTGCAAGACCAAGAAAGGACCCCCCATTGACGGAACGATGTGTGGGGACGGCAAGGTGCTGATACACTGCTGTCTACCAGAGTTGATGTTTTGTACCACTCGTCATCAACAGAATAGCTACACCCAGAAGGAAGTGTGGGATGGCAGTGCTGTTGGGAAATTAAAGGTTACCATGAACAATCAATGATGATCAATTTAGACTAATATGATCAATATTTACTGAGCTACACATACAGAAGTCTGTTTCTCAGTATGGGGTTAGGCCGCCATGTTTGCTAACGTAACATGCCAGACTAGTTGTAGAGGTTCCTACTGGCGTCCTGTGATAATCCGTTCCATGCAGCTTGAATATCCTCACACGGTTCCTGCAGATGGTGCAGTAGGGGAGGAGGTGGAGTGACACCAGGCCTTCTGGATATGTGACATGTGACAACAAACCGTTCATCTTGGCGCTGACCACGGTGCCTTCACACACAGATTTGTTGGTCGCCTCCACCAAGACAAAAGTGGGACTCGTCACTGAAGATGACCCGCTGCCATTCTGAGTCACTCCATGACAGTCTGGTACGACAGCATTGTCGTCTTTGGTGATGGTGACGTGGTGTTAAGGACAGTCGTTGTAGCAGCCTGTGTGCATGTAGTCCTGTGCTGTGCTGTAGTGGCGCTGGCACTAACAGGATGGAGGACATCACTGCTCGCTGAATGTCTGCAATCAGGGCTGTTGCGTCAGGTACAGCGATAAGACCCAATGTCAAAACTACACATCAAGTTTCTTTCTTGTTGCTTGATTCCTTCTGGGTGCAGCTATTTCTGCCACTAGTCTTTTGGTGTTGAGTGTACCACCCAAATCATTAAATCTACAGTACTGTGCAAAACTAAGAGACCACCCATTCATTCAGTCCTACCAGTTATTAAATACAATAAGCAGATCTGAAAAAAGGATCTGAAAACATAAGGTTAACAGACAACAAAGCCTCAACAGCTAAACATGATTTCTAGATTTTAAATTGATTTAATACTGTTTATATGATAGTGAATGATTCAGTGATCTACCATGGCCTGCATGGTTGTTTCCCATCTTCTATGAATTTGTTGAACTCCATGATTGGAAAAGCATATGTTTCCACTTCTGTCATGCTTTGTCTATAAATGGGAGGAATGAAATAAAGCTCTATGGGTTTTGCACAGGTACTGTAGTAATAATGAAACATTCAAGAAGCCAGGTAAACTTTTACTCTTTGATAGTTTAACCTTGACTGTGTGTCTCTCAGCACTGTTTCAAAGGGCACTGTGTGTGGCTGACCCCAGACATCATAAAGCGGGATGGGAGCTGGGGCATGTGGAGCGAGTTTGGCGCCTGCACCAAGCCCTGCGGGAGAGGCATTCAGTTCCGCACCCGCGAATGTAACAATCCACCGTATGTGTGTACATTGTCATGTACTGTATCAGTCAAATATTTATACACTCCAGATTAAATGTCATTTATCTTAATCTTGCATTTTGGCAGCAGCACAATAGAGATACTACAGATGTCACAGAGCACAGCCCTGCTCTGGTTTGAACTGGATCTAATTTGCTCAAATTTTTATTATCTAAAGTCTTACAGAGTTTTCTTTTTCCGGTCTTTCGTCTTTCATTTGTAGCCCCGCTAATGGTGGGCGCCCTTGTTCTGGCTCCAACTACCGGTTCCAGATTTGTAACACTCATGACTGTGAAGATCCATACAGGGACTACAGAACTGAGCAGTGCAGCATGTTGGACAACAAATTTGAACACCACAACTCCAGACACCACTGGCTGCCTTACGAACATCCTGATCGTGAGTGACTCATACAAGCACAGTACAAACATTAAATACTCTATAAATCACAATACGGGCATTATAGACATCATACACGACACGACATACACATCAACTACCATATGTTACTGAACAGACACCATGCAGTACAATATAGATTGTATAGTGCAGCCATTATATAGTCCTGACACAATACAGCACAGTATAGACATCATATAGTACAGTACTGACACAATACAGACACTACTAACACTATACAACACATTACAGACATCATATAGTTCAATATAATCACTACAGACTCAGTACAAACGCTACAGCATCGATTCAGCATTAGTGAGCATACAGTACAATAGAGACACTACTGACAGTACGATACAGACACTACAGAAACCACACAGCACAGTATAGTACAGGCATACTGTAGAATATCAACACTGCTAACACCATGCAGCACAATACAGACACCATACAGTACACTACAAACACCACTGACATCATACAGCACAGTAAATACCATATTTCCACCACTATATACACTGTAGTCTACATACACCATATGGAACACCTCAGACTACTGTATAGTGGAGTATAGACACTACTGATACTGTACAGCACTATATAGACACTATAAAGACATTAGTATAGACATTACTAACACTGTACAACACAATAAAGACAGTGTATAGTACAGCACATTAAAGACAGTGTATAGTACAGCACAATAAAGACAGTGTATAGTACAATACAGACTTTACTGACACTGTACAGCACAATAAAGACAGTGTATAGTACAGTACAATAAAGACAGTGTATAGTACAATACAGACTTTACTGACACTGTACAGCACAATAAAGACAGTGTATAGTACAGTACAGACATTACTGACACTGTACAGCACAATAAAGACAGTGTATAGTACAGTATAGACATTACTGACACTGTACAGCACAATGAAGACAGTGTATAGTACAGTACAATAGACAGTGTATAGTACAGTACAGACCTTATTGACACTGTACTGTACAATAAAAGCAGTGTATAGTACAGTACAATAAAGACAGTGTATAGTACAGTACAGACATTATTGACACTGTACAGCACAATAAAGACAGTGTATAGTACAGTACAGACATTAACACTGTACAGCACAATAAAGACAGTGTATAGTACAGTACAGACATTATTGACACTGCACAGCACAATAAAGACAGTGTATAGTACAGTACAATAAAGACAGTGTATAGTACAGTACAGACATTAACACTGTACAGCACAATAAAGACAGTGTATAGTACAGTACAATAAAGACGGTGTATAGTACAGTGCAGACATTGACACTGTACAGCACAAAGACAGTGTATAGTACAGTATAGACATTATTGACACTGTACAGCACAAAGACAGTGTATAGTACAGTACAGACATTGACACTGTACAGCACAAAGACAGTGTATAGTACAGTATAGACATTATTGACACTGTACAGCACAAAGACAGTGTATAGTACAGTACAGACCTTATTGACACTGTACAGTACAATAGAGACAGTGTATAGTACAGTACAATAGAGACAGTGTATAGTACAGACCAATAGAGACAGTGTATAGTACAAACCAATAGAGACAGTGTATAGTACAGTACAGACCTTATTGACACTGTACAGTACAATAGAGACAGTGTATAGTACAGCACAATAGAGACAGTGTATAGTACAGTACAGACATTATTGACACTGTACAGCACATTAAAGACAGTGTATAGTACAGCACAGACCTTATTGACACTGTACAGTACAATAGAGACAGTGTATAGTACAGTACAGACCTTATTGACACTGTACAGTACAATAGAGACAGTGTATAGTACAGTACAATAGAGACAGTGTATAGTACAGTACAGACCTTATTGACACTGTACAGTACAATAGAGACAGTGTATAGTACAGTACAATAGAGACAGTGTATAGTACAGTACAGACCTTATTGACACTGTACAGTACAATAGAGACAGTGTATAGTACAGTACAATAGAGACAGTGTATAGTACAGTACAGACCTTATTGACACTGTACAGTACAATAGAGACAGTGTATAGTACAGTACAGATGTTACTGGTGCCATACATCACAGTAGTGATACTATGTAATACACT
Source organism: Prochilodus magdalenae (assembly GCA_024036415.1). Taxonomy (NCBI): domain Eukaryota; kingdom Metazoa; phylum Chordata; class Actinopteri; order Characiformes; family Prochilodontidae; genus Prochilodus; species Prochilodus magdalenae. Next base: position 319,920 of record JAMWET010000159.1, on the reverse strand, counting down.
ACAGACACTCTCTGCACAGTACAGACACTAGAGACGCTGTAGTACACTGCATGTAACGTATACTGTGTTTATCATGTGTCTGCTCTCTCCTGAGCCTGACTTGGAACTATTTTCCCTTTTGCTATTTCCCGCTATCTGAATCTGTCACATGTACTGTGTCTTCAGCTCCAGACAGCTGCTCTGAATTACACTGTGTGAAGAGATAAAAAATATGATTACACTTGAGCTGCCAGCTCCGTTCTCTCTTTTTTTCCTCTACATTCACTTCCTCTGCATGCATGACCTCACTGAACAGCCTGTGCTTGTAGCACATGTAGTCTCCAAAGAGTCGTCGGCTCCTCGGCCATTAGCCCAGATCTTACGACCGCAGCAGAAACAGCCAGCTTGGAGCTTAGCAAACCGGGGACTTTTGAGTTGTACTCACCTGAAGCCAGCTGGAAACAGCAGAATGTGTCAGATCAAAAACAGCTGGAAAGAGAGGCTGGACTTTAGAAGCAACTACATACCGACTCTCCAGCTAGAAAAAAGAGAGCTTTACATTGTGAGCACTAGACGTGTTGACAGCTCATGGCCGGATGTACAATATCATAGCGAAATGTGATGGAGTAGCTGGAATTCCTAAAAAATATGACTTGCCAAAGCATTTATTAGCCAGAGTCTTTCGCTAAGTAAGTACACCTGGCTTCAGTTTTGCCCCCTTGGCAGAAACAACTTCATATAACTGTCTATCCCTTTCTGACATCTACTGGAAGATGTTTTTCCACCGTGGAGAATCCTTTCAACAGACCTCACAAACCTCCATTTCTTCCTTTAGAGCCATTCCTTAGTGGATTTACTTGCATGTTTGGGATCAATATCCTCCTTGACAGATGGTCTCACATTCTCCTCAAGCATTCACTGCTACGTAAGAGAATCTGATTCAAGAAACCAGTTCTTTGATTGCAGCTTGGCCAGCAAAGCAGCCCTCAACTACTGCCACCATGCTTTACAGTAGGTTAACAGCTACCATAGTACAAAGACCATTAGCAAACTTAGTCTTGCCCATGGCAGCAAATGTGAACAGCCCAATCCCAGACACCACCTGCTGCCTCATGAACATCCTGGCCATCCTGAGTAACTCACAACAGCACAGTATAGACTTTACATACACCATATAACACATTACAGACATCATACAACACTACAGCAGCACAGAGCCTATGCAACAATCACTATGCATTACAGAGCAAACATCACACAGTACAGCATAGACTGTGCAGACGCAGGACAGACACCGTCCGTCACAGATGGTCTCACTTCCTCCCTCAGCAGTCTCTGCTACGTAAGAGAATCTGATTCAAGAAACCAGTTCTATGATAGCAGGTTGGCCAGCATAGCAGCCCTGAACTACCACCACCATGTTTTACAGTTGCTTGGAGTTTCCATAGCTCCTTGTTCATGAGCCAACTTTAGTCCTGCCTTGATCTTCGTCCTAGACAGGAAATGCTAATCCTGGTGGACTTTCAATGTAGTTTAATTTTTGCTGCTTTTTATTTTTTACTAATAGCTGTATTCCCCATGACGACAAGATCTACCCGCAGAGTCTATGGATGTTAGGCAGTATGCTTAACTACACATGCATACATGACAACCCATACGTTTTCTTGCGGTCCCCACCAACATTTCACCAAATCTGAATCTATATTGGTCATTGTAAACTCTAGTGAATATGTGGTGAATATCTAAATAGACTTTATCCGAGTCCAGCCTCATACATTGAGAGGCTGATGTCACACATCAACAGCACTTTGTAAACTGTCTTGCGTTTTGGGAAACTGGTCCGGTGTGAGTAAAGTTCACTCTCTGGAATCTCACTCTCAGAGCTGAGCTTTGGGGATCATTCGCCATGTGAGACTATTTCCAAACACCACACTGGAAAGCCAGTTATCTGTTTCATGTTCCAGATTTGATTTTTGCTCTGATGTCATACTCCAAACTTGTTGAACCCGTGTCAAGTATAAACAGGACTGAAAGGCCAGGAAAATGCACCATCACTGGAGTTCTACTAATTTATCCTCAAATACTGCTGCTCTGTATGTTTACACCAGTTTTTATTGGAATCAAGGGACATCAACTTCAACTTCACCATAAGGGGATATATATTAACGCCACATTAGATATAAATAGGAACTACCTCTATTTTAGATTTATTAGGTAAATATGTCTAACTAATAAATTAACTAATAAATGCCTAATTAATATCTTGATCATTAGATAACATATATATAATACCATTGTCTAATCGGCTCCTGGAATATTCTTACCCTGCATGTTCATGGCCCAGTTTTCCAAAAGCATCCAAGAGTTAAGAGCCTAATAGTTCATAATACTTCATATATTAGTATTATATTATTATTAATATGTTATTAATAGTATTATATTAGTATTATTATTATAATAATAATATATATATGACACATAATTCAGTAACACTTTCTATGAACCAGGTATCTATAATGCATTATACAGGCAGCAATAATTTCCTTTCCTTTCATTAATTGCTACATTTCCCCCGGGGGTTCAATAAAGTATCTATCTATCTATCTATCTATCTATCGATCTATCTATCTATCTATCTATCTATCTATCTATCTATCTATCTATCTATCTATCTATCTATCTATCTATCTATCTATATATCTATTTATTTATCTATCTATCGTGGATCTTTAAAAAGCATGTCAATCATCAGAACACAGATTATTAAGCTTTATGATACTGCTAATAATATCAATAACACCAAAAATATACATAATGATGCATTGTCACTTTGGGCTATGCAGTCTTATACTGTCATATATGTTATAACAGTTTATGTGTATGGTTATGGACATTTATGTACATGCATTATAAAGCATTATGAACACTTTATAGATCTTTATGAATGCACTTATAACGCATTATAGACACCTCGTAGAAATGTTACCCATAATTCTAATTTTATACAGTATTTTCTTCTTTTTTCGAATGTATTTCTTAAGCAGTATTAATGATTATTTTACATTCTTATTGATCCTTATGGGGAAGTTGCTTGCACCTGTCTTCTAAAAACTGCTTTCTAAGTGCATTACAGTGTTCAATACATATTTTCAATTTACATATGAACTTACAGGGGTTGGACAATGAAACTGAAACACCTGTCATTTTAGTGTGGGAGGTCTCATGGCTAAATTGGACCAGCCTGGTGGCCAATCTTCATTAACTGCACATTGCACCAGTAAGAGCAGAGTGTGAAGGTTCAGTTAGCAGGTAAGAGCACAGTCCTGCTCAAAATACTGCAATGCACACAGCATTATGGGAGACATACCAGAGTTCAAAAGAGGACAAACTGTTGGTGCACGTCTTGCTGGCGCATCTGTGACCAACACAGCAAGTCTTTGTGATGTATCAAGAGCCACGGTATCCAGGGTAATGTCAGCACACCACCAAGAAGGACGAACCTCCACCAGCATCACGTAGTGACCTGGCCACTATCCTGCAAGAAGAATGGCTTAAACTCCCTCTGACCACTGTGCAGGACGCAGTATATGTCATTCCCAAGACCAACAAAAGGAGGCCCTACACCATACTAATAAATGATTGTGGTCTAAAACCAGGTGTTTCAGTTTCATTGTCCAACCCCGTATGCTTGTATGTATTATAAAGTTATAAAGTTTTTTAAGCTATTATAGACTTCAGTTACCAATTATCACAGAGTAATTAAGACACAGTTATCATTACTATGATTATTAACTGAGACATTATTTAAGCGTGTAGTGAGGACTGTAATGGTTAATTGCTACTTCACGTAACTATTTAGTAACACTGAAGGATCGTTAATAGACGCAACCTTATTGTACAGTGTTATTGGGGAATCTAAAACCGAAGTTTTGAGGTATGTGAATAATTCTGTATGTGCTACTTTATTATTTCTATATTATTCTAAAGTCTAAAGTAGTCAAACTTAGAAGAACTCTGTGTCCAAACTTCAACAGGTACAATATATCTCATACCATCACTCCTCAGCATGTTCTAGCCATGTTCTTCATCTAACAGTTCTGTGTTCTCCTCTTTCCTGTAGCCAAACAGCGCTGCACCTTATACTGTAAGTCCAAAGAGACCCGAGCTGTGGTGAACATGCAAAAGCTGGTGGACCCGGGCATCCGCTGCTCCTATAAAGACCCCTACAGCGTGTGTGTGTATGGGGAGTGTGAGGTGAGTCTGTCGGCAGGTGTTGAGCGTCTGCGTCCTGTATGAGTGGTCTCCCATTCGCTGACAGTGCTCCTCTCTCTTCAGAAAGTAGGCTGTGATAATGTGGTGGGCTCAACGCTTCAGGAGGACAAGTGTGGAGTGTGTGGAGGGAACGGCACCAAGTGCAAGAACAACAAGATCAACTTCAACTTCTCTGATAAGAAAGGTTTATATGTCTCTTCTTTTAAAGTTGGATACTGAACTAACGATCATCATCACCTGTTTAACACAAGGCTCTGAATAGGCACAGTATTTAGTTTTTAATTATTGGCTAATAAGTAGGTAATGATATGGTAATTTTATGGTAGGAAATTGTATTTAATCATTCACTACATGCCAGTATCCTAGTGGTTATTAAATAATAAATCAGAAATTAAATGAGTGTTAATAAGGCCATTATAAAATGGTAAAATAATAATAACAAGTTACACTTACCTAAAAATGACCTGCTTATTTTATAGATCTTTATGAGTAATATTTGAGCAGCTGTAGTGGAAACAAGGCGGTGATGTATTAGAACAGATTTAGCTCTATTCCTGGGTAACAGTACGTGTCTATAGGTGGGCCTACATGTGAAGCACAAGACCCTTTAGAACTGAGGTTATGAGCTGATGGACGTGTAGTAAGTAAGTAACAGGATGGAAATAAGAGATTTCGGATTTTATGGCTCTAATAATGTTTAGTTACGCTGTAATTACTGCCTGTAACTCCCACTGGGTCTGACCATCTGAATACATAACAGGTCAAACATAAACCAGAGACAGGTGAACTAACTTTAAAGCCCTGATACCAGGTAATTACAGCAGAACTGCGTCACTGAATTTAGGTTAATAACTCTAATGTTATATATTAAACATGTACACATGTACTCAGTTATTGGTCTCTATTATTATTTATTAAGAAATATAAAATAAGTGGGTCGTTTTAGGTAAATAAAACTTGTTTACTGTTTTTTTTACCCGTTTATTATTAAATACTGATACAGTGACTATTATATGATGTTAAATGATATCTTTTTATTTATTAATAATTAGAAGATGTGCATATAATATTTAGGAATGTGTTTGTTAACAGATCATTTTTAGGTAAGTACAACTAGTTACCATTTACCTTTTCATACTGGCCTGGTTTACACTCACTTCCCTATCTGTGACATTTAGAAACCTGGCATTTAATTAATGATTAAATACAATTTGTTAGTGTAAACTTACCATATCATTACCTACTTATTACCGATCTGTGAAGTGCTGCTATTCTTTAAAAATTTGAAAAAATGCATACATGGCATAAAAGAGTTAATAACTGAAAAGTATTAATAACTGATCTGGTCAGTGAGTTAATACCAGCACATTTACACTCATCGTCAAAAGAATAGTAGCTGAGCTGCACTCAGAAGGAACCAAACAACAGGAATGAAACTTGGTGGGTGAGTTTGACCTCGTGAGACGCTCGGCGACGCATGTGACATAAGCAAGGACAGGCCTTATCGCCGTACAAGGAAGCAGTCATGCCCTCCATGAGTCATCCTGTTAGTGCCAGCACCATTGGTAGACGGTTGCACAACACAGGACTACATGCACACAGACCGTTACGACGACTGTCCTTAACGCCACGTCACCGTCACCAACGGCTGCAGTGGTGTCATACCAGACTGTCATGGAGTGACTCAGAATGGCAGCTGGTCATCTTCAGTGACGAGTCCCGTTTTAGTCTTGGTGGAGACGACCAACGCACCATCTGCAGAAACTGTGTGAGGATATTCAAGCTGCATGGGATGGATTATCACAGGACACCATTAGGAACCTCTACAACTCCATACCGAGACGTCTGGCGTGTTGGGTTAGCAAAGATGGCGGCCCAGTGCCATACTGGGAGACAGACGTCTGTATGTGTAGCTCAATAAGTATTCCCCATACCAGTCTAAATGTATCACCATTTATTGATCCTGGTCACCTTTATCTTCCCACAATCCCACACTTCCTTCTGGGTGCAGCTGTTCTTTTGACGATGACCTGATGCTCACAGTATGGAACTCACAGGATCCTGATATGTGTCCACATCACAATCAAGCCATAGTATTTTTGGCCCTGGGGTCTCTTCACTAGCAGTTATTGGCACGTCACTCTAAGGTGCTCTGCTTTTATGGGCAATTTTGCACAGTGTGTTTGATACAGCATTCTCCTCTTGGACTGCTTGGTCTCTAGGTGTTATTAAAGTTCTAGAAATTCCCAGAGGGGCGAGGCATCTACTCATCCAGGAACTCAACGGAACAACTCACATTTTGGGTAAGAATACCTGTTCTGAGAGAATACCTGTTCTGAGAGAATACCTGTTCTGAGAGAATACCTGTACCTGAGAAATGTTCTGAAATTGTGCAGCCTGTATTCCTAAGTGTACTACTACTTCTCGCTCATGTAGCTGTGAAGAACAAAGCTTCCGGTGATTTCTTCCTGAACTCTCACAGCGAGTACCCAGAGACGCGCTCCGTCATTGAGAAAGGGGTGGAGTGGGAGTACGAGAACAAGAACAATAAGGAGACCATCCAGAGCAGCGGCCCCTTGAAAAACGATGTTGTTATCATGGTAAACATCTACATACAGCACCGTGTTACTACTGTGGGATACTGTCTTTGCAAAGTTCACATATTCAAGTATTCAAAGCCAGGGGACATGGACCTTAGGGTTTGTAGGGCGACAGGGATTACGCTACACTCATGAAAATCAGAATTGGTTTTATTAGTCATTTATGGGACTTATTAAACACTTTATTTGACATTTGCTGGCATTACACACACTTAAAAGGCATACAGGACCAGCCAGGTTTTGGGACACACCTACAGTCACATGTGTTAAGTCAACATTAACACACCCTCTACAGAGACGAAACCTTAATATGACTTAATATAATATTTCAGCATTTTTAACACACCACTTTAATTCATCTATTTATTTAGCACATTGAACTTAAATAAATAAATAAATAAATGAGAAAAAATAACACTGTTGTAATGTCTGCAGAAGCAGTTCTCATGATATTCCTTAAGTTAAAATTGTAAAATTTAGATAATTAATTAAGAGATGAAGACAGTATATATATATATAGATACAGTATATTCATTTATAGAATATATAATTATATATAATTCATTTAAGAATAATATTTAAGACACCAAAACTATATAATTATATATAACTATATAACTGTACCTAATGCAGTTTCCTGAAGAGCGACCCAGGATGCTTTTTCAACAAGACTTAAGAATATCCACTTTGCTAAAAGCTTTTTGCTAGGAGCTTTTAGCTGCTAAAAGCTGCTACTGGGACTCGGCGCACCACTTGCCATTGGTTTATACGTAGATCAAATTCTTATGTTCAGCAAGCTGACAATTGTCCACAAGGGGGAGCTATTAGCACATGAATAGTTGTGGTACTCCCGGTAATAGGTGTATTTACATGCACTTTTTAATCCGACCAGAATCAGATCTGAACAGGTTATAAACAGCATAGTTGAGAATGAGTCCCAGAAATATGATGGAGACCTGGGTTTCCGCTCAGTCATCTGATTTCTCAGTGCGTGTATACTTGCACTCTGATTTCTATTGGTTCCTTAGTCTGTGCATGTGCAGAAACCGATCACAGACCCGGAAATAACAAGCAGTGTTTAACACAGCACCCATGAGATGACTGCAGAACATTTTGGACCAGTGCTGAAATCAACTGCATGCTTGATGAAATGAAGAATTTGAATCTTCTTCATCTTCTAAATGATGGATTTCCAAAAGCATTAGCTTTACTTCTATGTTTGTCTTAATGCATGAGTCTGGGATATTTCACCAGGTGTCTAAACTATTGACAGGTCCTGCTCATTGGGTTCTGACTGCGTACGTTTCTGGATGTAGGCCACATCAATGCTTAGACACTCTTGCATCACAGAAACCCGCAGTTGGTGGATAATTTTGAGGAGAATTCCCTGTAGACTGGGATTTTAGCCACTGCTGGTAGACCCGTATGACCGTACGCTTCCATACACCTGCAGATTCAGCTACATCCTTCACACTATGGTCTTAGGCCACGCCCAAATACAGTCACTCCCTTGAGACGATCATTAACATCTGCTTTGGAGCCATTTTCCACACATGGAATGAGATATTCCCTACACTGTTCCACCTCTTCTCAATCTATGGATCCCAGTGCCATTCCCATTCGTCCTCAAATACACCAGTCCAGTCAAATCCAGACTGGAGTCTCTGAAGGAGGACAGATCTCAGTCAGTAATGTGTTCTGCAGTCCAGATGTTACTCTGAAGTTTCATCCTCTTTTGTATGGTTGTGGACCCAAAGCAGACATTAGGAATGATGTGAGGACAGATGGTGTAATGGTGTAGCATTACAGTCTGCCGCCTGTGGTAGGTTGAACTGTTTCAGCTGCTGAAGAAAGTACATCCTCTGCTGTGCCTTGGTCGTGATGTAATTAGTGTTGTGATTCCCGTGTGAGATCCTGGGATATTAATTTTACGTGTGTAAAAAAGACTGTGTGGGGATTTTGAGGACACAGCTGAGTCCTTGATAATTAAAGACTGTAGAGCAGAGGACAGAGAACACAGGCCTGTGGAGCTCGACCACCGAGGGTCAGAAGGTCTGGGGTGTATTTTCCCAGCCCGTCTGTCACAAAAGCAGTGATCCACCAACAGATGGAGACAGCTGAAACTGCCTGGTTCACTGTGAGATTAATGTATTAAATGCAGAACCCATGTCAACAAACAGAGGCCTATGAGCCTCTGCGCAGCTCCGATGCTGTAAAACAGGGTCCAGTTCTTGCCCTGGGAGATTTTAGTCCAGTACAGTTTGCTGATATCCTTACTGAAACCTTGGCAGCGAATAATCTCACAGACTGGAGTTTGTCGCCAGAGAGTCTGGTGGGCTTTTCCGCTCAACATGGCCAAGAACTGTTTTCCTATCATCTGATTATCCCAACAACGGATTACAGACCAAATCTGGGGTTATTGGATTATTAAGTGCATGTAAACACTTTTGATGACTCATGTGATCAGTACAGTTTGGTAATACGCTTCATGAAACCCATCTAACTAATAACCTCACAGAGCAGAGTTTGTGGCCAGAGGGTCGGGTGGGCTTTGTTACTCAACAAAGCCAAGAACTGCCTACTTAGAGAGGAGGAGGCCATCTGGTGAACATACAGCTGCAGAAACAAAGTGACTAAAAGTCATTTACTTGCTACCCCTTCAATAACTTTCGAAATATTGACCTTAAACTTTACACATAGGCACATCGTCAGGTGAATAGCTGCACCCAGAAGGAAGTGTTGGATTGCCATGCTATCAGTAAGGAAGCTAAAGGTTACCAGGAACGATACATGATGATAAATTTAGACTGATATGATCAATATTTATTGAGCTACACATACAGAAGTAGTGTCTCGGTATGGCGTTGGGCCGCCATGTTTGCTAACGCATCATACCAGACCTCGGGATGGAGTCGAAGAGGTTCCTGATGGTGTCCTGTGATAATCCATCCCATGTAGCTTGAATATCCTCACTAAGATCCCCCAGGTTTTGCGGTAGGGGTTGAGGTGAAGTGACACCAGGCCCGCTGGACGTGTGACACCTGACAACAAATCGTTCATCTTGGCACTGACCATGGTGCCATGGCTCCATAACGGTCTGGTGGGACACCATTGCAGTCTTTGGTGATATTGACGTGGTGTTTAGGGCATCGAAACGGTCGGCGTGCATGTTGTTCAGCATCGTGCAGACGCCTGCCAATGATGCTGGCACTAACAGGACGACTCATGTAGGGCGTCACTGCGCACTGAATGCCCATCATCCATCCAACTCAAGCTGTACTAAAGCCCTACAACACCATCACTGCTGTAGACTGTAGTGCAGGCTTGTGTTACATCCTCATCTACAGTTGGTTGTACAAACAGTGACTGAGCCAGGGGTCCATGAAGTTGGTAAAGGTGTCACTCTGGGGTCTGTCAAAGGTTATGACCACGGTTCAGTTGCTTAGAGGTCAGATTTTGGGTTGTCAGTTGTAGTTCAGCAGATAAACACCCCCACTGAGAAATCAGGGCAGCAGTGATGACTGTAACACAGTAGGGTCAGGAGGTTTTAGGCTTCAGATCTTTTTTTGCTGCTTGCCATGAGTGGCATTTGTCATTTCTAGATCTAAATCTAGCACGTGTTAGCCTGTTTTGTGCTTTTGATATTTTATATTTAGAGATATAATGCAGTAGCCCAATCACATTTTAACAGAGTTGAATAATAAACAAATGTTAATACCTTTGGATGTAATGTGATGTTCATGCCTCTAGTCTAGTTGATACCTACTGGTTTGTGGTTTCTGTGTCCAAACCTAGCTAACATTAGCTAGCGAACTAGTTAAACAGTCTTAATAGGGTAGCCACCCGTCCTGTAAAACACAAAATCGTCCTTTATATGGCAATTAAATGTTGCGCCCCGTATTAAACCAATATGGGACGCAATTTGTTCGGCATTTCTGGAAATGTCCGATATACACGTCTGTCACACACACACATGAATGATCCCAATCCCCCAAACAATCCCCCAGCCCCGAATCAGCTTAACTACATGAACCTAACATGTCACTCACACATGACCACGCCCCCCACACTGCCACCATCCTTTATTTTCAATTCTGAAAAGTTGCAACCCAAAGTCTTAAACTATTAAAAGTTTTGGCTGTAGTATGTGGAGTAGCAAATATCAAGTAACAGTGTCTTGCAGTCTTTACTATCTATACTGACCACACCTCCCCAACGCAAATGTATTTGAATAATTGAATATACCAATGTATATCTGCTAGCAACAGAAGTGAATGGCATGTTCAGTTAACCTGTTAAGTTCCTGTGTTTCCGATTCCCATTAGCGCTGTGTGTGTTTGCTAGATCCGGATGCATGGCTCAGCCAAAGTGAAGTTGTCAGTCAAGTACATCACAGACCTTGAAACGCTGAGTGATGGGGCTCGGGAGAACAACATGTTGCCTGACAACACAGTGACCTACTCCTGGGTGTTGAAGAAATGGACACCCTGCTCCAGGACCTGCGGGGCAGGTAATGTATCCAGACCGTAATGGCTGGCCACATCCGAGACATCTCTTCCTTTAGAGCACTTCATATCCACAGTGTTACTGGTGCATTTACAAGGGGAAATGGGTCCCCATCAGGGTGGCACTGCCTTGGGCAGAGGGAGGTCAAGTGTCTTGCCCTAGGGCAACACCAGCTCAATCAATTTTGGGGTTTAAACCAGTGACCTTTGGGTTGCCCCTTGCCTACTCCCACTGAGGTATGGTTACCAGTGCCTCCATTTAAAGAGCTCCTCTAGATAAGAGTATTATCTTATGAGCCTACACTTACATTTATAATAGCATTGATTGATTCCCTCATCTATTAAGCCTTCTTAGACGCTTGTAGGGGATTAGGGGTGTACTGGAGCCTATCCTGGCACCCATTGGGCAGAAGGCAGGGTATCCTAGACAAGCCTCTAATGGATCACAGGGCAGACACACAGACATACACATTCATACACACCTAGTGGACAATTTAGCATCCCCAGTTCATCTGACAGCATGTCTTGGACTGTGGGAGGAAGCCCATGCAGACACAAGAGGAGTATGCAAACTCCACACCCAAGGGACCCTGGAATAGAACCCAGATTCCTCTCACAGTGAGGAGACAGCGCTCCTCACTACGCCACTGTGTCGCCCTTGTATAATGGGTTTTAGGCTGTATTACCCGATTTAACTCTTCAGAAATAACAATAACAATATGCAGAACATGTTCGTGCTGTTCACCCTTTAAATGGTTGGTTCACACTTGTCAGAAAAGTGTTGCAAGGAAGCAGATGAGAAGCTGAGAGACATTTTTAAAAATAGCACCATGTACATGTGTTTACCTCCCCCTGCTGCTGCCGCTGTGCAACAAACATCTGTGTTTGCTTCCTCTCGCTCCGCGTGCTGCAGGCAAAGAGACGACACGCTACGGCTGCCGCAGGAATCCCGAGATGAGGATGGTGGACCGGGGCTTCTGTGAGAAAACCCAAAAGCCCCCCGTCATTCACCGAGATTGCATCCTAAGAGAGTGTCCTCAGCCCATGTAAGTAAGGGGGTGTGTGGTAGGCGCTAACCCAACAGGCTATGGGCGCTTATTTTGGCACTTCTTGCCTATTGCTGTTCGAGTCCCCAAAGTTCCCGTAAAGGCTTCCTACCTGCTATAATAAGATCAAAGGGCACCACGCAAAAAAGGAATGACCTGGCAGTGCAAATTTGGCCAGTATTTCCACAGTGATGTCTAGCAGCTTAAACCAGCGTCACCAGGAACCTCTGCCATGCTTTCTCCCATTGCTAATCAGAATTAATGCCTCCTTTAAGACTCAGTAATCCTGGTTCTAAGTGAGCGGATGTTCTCTCTGTGTGCAGCTGGGTGGCTGGAGAGTGGGGTGAGTGCAGCAAGTCCTGTGGCAGGTCCGGCACTCAGACTCGCTCTGTTCGCTGTGTCCAGCCATTGGGCGAAGGCAAGTTCAAGTCCATCCGCAGCCGCTACTGCAGTGACGAGCGTCCGGAGTCCCGCCGTGACTGCAACCGCATGCTCTGCCCTGCTGAGTGGAAACTGGGACCCTGGTCACAGGTGAAATTACAGTTTATCCGCATACACAGAGCCCAGACGTGACCTCTTTAGGACAATCCATAACCCACAGACAACAAGCTTGATAGTAAAAGGCTACCATTAGCTAAGGACATTTTTGATAAGCTTGCCGGACAAAATAATGAGTCACCTGAGTGTGTTTAAGGTGGTAGTAATGTCACGCTCCTGCAGAGGATGCCTGCGAGGTGTGAGTGATGGGATCCATAGGTGCTACAGTACAGGGAATCTCTCATCCTGTGTGTGGAAAATGGCTCCGGAGCAGATGTTAATGATTGGCTAAAAGGAGTGATCGCATTTGGGCATGACGAAGACCATAATGAAAAGGAAGTAGCTGAATATGCAGGTGTATGGAAGCGTACGGTCATACGGGTCTACCAGCAGGGGCTAAGATCCCAGTCTACAGGAAACTCTCCTCTGGAATTGTGCTAGGGAAGGCATCCACCAAACCTGGACCAAAAGCACAATTCTTTGATGTAAGAGTGTCTGAACATTGATGTAGCCTTCATCCAGAAACTTATCCAGTCCATGCCAAATCCAATCACAGCTGTTATTGGTGCTCATGAAGATATTAGATGATATTAGGTACGTTATACAGGTGACTCATTTTTTGTCTGGTGCCCCTCACTTATCCACTCACACCATCACAACATACACTAACACACCACCACATAGTGCTGAGAATGAAGAGGCTGGTTAGTGTATAAATCAAGCATCCATATATTTGTTTTATCTCTTATATTTTTTGCCATATTCCACCTATGCCATATTCCCAGGAGGTGATAAATATAGCATGTTGCCAAAAGTATTCTCTTGTCTGCCTTCACAGGCATATGAACTTGAGTGACATCCCATTCTTAATCTATAGGCTGTAATATGATGTCGGTCCACCCTTTGCAGCTATAACAGCTCCAACCCTTCTGCGAAGGCTTTCCACAAGGCTTAGGAATGTGTTTGAGAATTTTTTATTATTCCAGAAGCAGATTGTGAGGTGAGACCTTATGTTAGACAAGAAGGCCTGGCTCTCAGTCTCCGCCCTCATTCATCCTTAAGGTCTATTGGGTTGAGGTCAGGACTCTGTGCAGGCCAGTCCAGTTCCTCCACCTCAAACTCGCTCATCCATGTCTTAATGGACCTTGGTTTGTGCACTGTCACAGCCATGTTGGAACAGGACGGGGCCATCCCCAAACTATTCCCACAAAGTTGGGAGCATGAAATTGTCCAAAATCTCCTGGTTTGGCTAAAGCATTAAGAGGTTTTCTCACTGGAACTTAGGGGCCGAGCCTTACTACTGAACAACATCCCCACACCAAAAACAGCTGGCACAATGCAGACATGTACTGTCCTCCTGGCAACCGCCAAACCCAGACTCAACCATTGTCCAGGCGCGTGGTTTTATCGACCAGTGGCCATGGAAGAGATTGGAACACCTGAATTCATTGATTTGCATAGGGGAGTGAATACTTTTGGCAATATAGTAACTTTAGGAGTTACCAGCTATAACCAACCTTAAAGAGATAACGTGTTACTGTCTGTTTGTATGTGCAGTGTTCAGTGTCTTGTGGTAATGGGACTCAGGAGAGGCAGGTACTCTGTCACACTCGGGACAACACCATCGGGCTCTGTCTGGATTCCAAACCAGCAGCACTGCGACCCTGCAGAATGGATCCGTGTCCCAGTGAGTACACACTGACCTCTCTTATTCACATCCCGTCAGTGCTCCTGAGGTTTAACGGAAGATAGACTAAGTCTGGGTGTTATAGGTTTAATTTCAATATTTAATTTCAAATAGTTCAGTCACAGAGGGAGGAACAGGAGGTGCCTGGATTAGCAGTGCTTACCCCGAGTAAAACCTTTTAGTCTGATGGCCCACTCATGTCCAGCCGAAAGTGCTCAATAGCCCTCACCCTCACAGCTACATAACTCTCACATTAGTCAGAAGATGTCATATGGCAGACGCCATAATGAATTGATGTTATGACAGCTTTTGTCACATGCTAATTTCTGCTCAGTGTACAATCTGTCATGACAGTTACTAGACATGGCATGTCATAACAGCATCAGGGCTCCAGACATTTTACTAACCACCCTAAAGACATTTTACTAACCACCGAGCAACCTGAGGCAGTGGAAAGCTCTTTTTGTTCCCAGACACTTAGCCCAAGAAGCCCCAGAATTTTTGTATTAACAGAAAGAGTTTTATTATAGTTTCCCCAAAGCAAGTATTATAGTTTCCCCAAAGTAAGTAATATAGTTTCCTAAAGTAAGTAATATAGTTTCCTAAAGTAATATAGTTTCCTAAAGTAAGTAATATAGTTCCCCTAAAGTAAGTAATATAGTTTCCCCAAAGTAAGTAATATAGTTTCCCTACAGTAAGTAATAATTTCCTAAAGTAAGTAATATAGTTTCCCCAAAGTAAGTAATATAGTTTCCTCAAATTAAGTAATATCGTTTCCCTAAAGTAATATAGTTTCCCTAAAGTAAGTAATATCGTTTCTTAAAGTAAATAATATAGTTTCCCCAAAGTAAGTAATATAGTTTCCGTAAAGTAAGTACTATAGTTTGCTAAATTAAGTAATATAGTTTCCCTAAAGTAATATCGTTTCCCTAAATTAAGTAATATAGTTTCCTAAAGTAAATAATATTGTTTCATAAAGTAAAATAATATAGTTTCCCAAAGTAAATAATATAGTTTCCAAAAGTAATATAGTTTTCCCAAAGTAAGTAATATAGTTCCCCTAAAGTAAGTAATATAGTTTCCTAAAGTAAATAATATAGTTTCCTTAAAGTAAGTACTATCGTTTAACTAAAGTAAGTAATATAGTTCCCTAAAGTAAATAATATAGTTTCCATAAAGTAAGTAATATAGTTTCCCCAAAGTAAGTAATATAGTTTCCCTAAAGTAAGTAATATAGTTTCCCTAAAGTAGGTAATATAGTTTCCTAAAGTAATATAGTTTCCCTAAAGTACTATAGTTTCCCTAAAGTGATATAGTTTCCCTAAAGTAAGTAATATAGTTTCTTAAAGTAAATAAAATAGTTTCCTTAAAGTAAATAATATAATTTCCCTAAAGTAAGTAATATAGTTTTCTAAAGTAAATAATATAGTTTCCCTAAAGGAAGCAATATAGTTTCCTAAAGTAAATAAAATATTTTCCTAAAGTAAATAATATAGTTTCCCTAAAGTAATATAGTTTTCCTAAAGTAAGTAATATAGTTTCCTAAAGTAAGTAATATAGTTTCCCTAAAGTAAGTAATATAGTTTCCCTAAAGTAAATAATATAGTTTCCCTAAAGTAAGTAATATAGTTTCCTAAAGTAAGTAATATAGTTTACTAAAGTAAATAATATAGTTTCCTAAAGTAAATAATATATTTTCCTAAAGTAAGTAATATAGTTTCACTAATGTAAATAATATAATTTCCTAAAGTAAGTAATATAGTTTTCCTAAAGTAAGTAATATAGTTTTCCTAAAGTAATATAGTTTCTTTAAAGTAAGTAATATTGTTTCCCTAAAGTAAGTAATATAGTTTCCTAAAGTAAGTAATATAGTTTCCCTAAAGTAAGGAATATAGTTCCCTAAAGTAAGTAATATGGCTTCCTAAAGTAAGTAATACAGTTTTCCTGAGGTAAGTATTACAGTTTCCCCATAGTAATTAATAGAGTTTCCTCAAAGTAAGTAATATGGTTTCCTTAAGTATTATAGTTTCCTAAAGTAAGTAATATAGTTTCCTGAAGTAAATAATATTCTTTCCCTAAAATAAGTAACATTGTTTCCTTAAAGTAAGTAATATTGCTTCCCAAAGTATCATAGTTTTCCTGAAGGAAGTAATATAGTTTCCTAAAGTAAATAATATATTTTCCCTTAAGTAAGTAATATAGTTTTGTAAAGTAAATAATATAGTTTCCCCAAAGTAAGTAATTCAGTTTCCCTAAAGTAAGTAATGTAGTTTGCTAAATTAAGTAATATAGTTTCCCTAAAGTGTTATATTTCCCCTAAATTAAGTAATACAGTGTCCCTAAAGTAATATAGCTTCCCTAAAGTAAATAATATTGTTTCCTAAAGTAAGTAATATAGTTTCCCTAAAGTAAGTAATATAGTTTCCTTAGGTAAGTAATATAGTTCCCTAAAGTAAGTAATATTGTTTCCTAAAGTGAATAATATAGTTTCCCTAACATAAGTAATATTGTTTCCTAAAGTAAGTAATATAGTTTCCTAAAGTAAGTAATATAGTTTCCTAAATAAATAATAGTTTCCCTAAAGTAATATAATTTTCCTAAAGTAAGTCATATAGTTTGCTAAATTAAGTAAAATAGTTTCCCTAAAGTGTTATATTGTCCCTAAATTAAGTAATATAGTGTTCCTAAAGTAATATAGTTTCCCTAAAGTAAGTAATATAGTTTCCTAACGTAAGTAATATAGTTTCCCTAAAGTAAGTAATATAGTTTCCTTAAGTAAGTAATATAGTTCCCTAAAGTAAGTAATATTGTTTCCTAAAGTGAATAATATAGTTTCCCTAACATAAGTAATATTGTTTCCTAAAGTAAGTAATATAGTTTTATAAAGTAAGTAATATAGTTTCCCTAGAGTAATATAGTTTTCATAAAGTAAGTAATATAGTTTTCTAAAGTAAATAATATAGTTTCCCTAAAGTAAGTAATGTAGTTTCCTAAAGTAAATAATATAGTTTCCTAAAGTAAATAATATAGTTTTCCTAAGATAAGTAATATATTTTCCTAAAGTAAATAATATAGTTTCACTAATGTAAATAATATAATTTCCCTATAGTAAATAATATAGTTTCCCTAAAGTAAGTAATATCGTTTCCTTAAGTAAGTAATATGGTTTCCTAAAGTGAGTAATATAGTTTTACTAAATTAAGTAATATAGTTTCCCTAAAGTAAGTAATATAGTTTTCTAAAATAATATTGCTTCCTAAAGTGATACAGTTTTCCTGAAGTATTGTAGTTTCCCTAAAGTAATTAATAGAGTTTCCTCAAAGTAAGTAATATTGTTTCCTTAAGTATTGCAGTTTACTAAAATAAGTAATATAGTTCCCTAAAGTAAATAATATAGTTTCCCTAAAGTAAGTAATATCGTTTCCCTAAAGTAAGTAATGTAGTTTCCTAAAGTAAATAATATAGTTTCTTAAGTAAGTAATATAGTTTTCTAAAGTAAATAATATAGTTTCCCTAAGATAAGTAATATAATTTACTAAAGTAAATAATATAGTTTTACTAATGTAAATAATATAATTTCCCTATAGTAAATAATATAGTTTACCTAAAGTAAGTAATATCATTTCCTTAAGTAAGTAATATGGTTTCCTAAAGTGAGTAATATAGTTTTACTAAATTAAATAATATAAAATTAATATAATATAAAAAATAATATTAAATAATATTTTTTTAGATAGATAGATAGAAGTAAGTAATAGTGTTTCCTTAAGTAATATAGTTTCCTAAAGTAATATTGTTTCCCCAAAGTAAATAATATAGTTTTCCTAAATTAAGTCATATAGTTTTCCTGAAGTAAGTAATATAGTTTCCTAAAGTAATATAGTTTCCCTAAAGTAAGTAATATAGTTTCCCTAAAGTAAGTAATATAGTTTCCTAAAGTAAGTAATACAGTTTTCCTGAAGTAAGTAATACAGTTTTCCTGAAGTAAGTATGTTTCCCTAAAGTAATTAATAGAGATTCCTTAAAGTAAGTAATATTGTTTTACTTAAGTATTATAGTTTCCTAAAGTAATATAGTTTCCTAAAGTAAATAATATAGTTTTCCTAAAGTAAGTAACATCGTTTCCTTAAAGTAAGTAATATTGTTTCCTAAAGTAAGTAAAGTTTTCTTTAAAGTAAGTAATATTGCTTTCCAAAGTAAGTATTATAGTTTCCCTAAAGTAAGTATTATAGTTTCCCTAAAGTAAGTATTATAGTTTCCCTAAAGTAAGTATTATAGTTTCCCTAAAGTAAGTATTATAGTTTCCCTAAAGTAAGTATTATAGTTTCCCTAAAGTAAGTATTATAGTTTCCTAAATTAAGGTATATAGTGTCCTACTTCCCTAAGTGAGTAATTGTAAAATATCACTGATACACCACATACATTCTTAGCACATCACTGCGCTCTGTGTAATTAAGATTTAATTAATTTAAGTATAAACTTTTGATTTATAATCATTTATGGTGGCATCATAATAATAATAATAATAATAATAATAATAATAATAATACTTTTTAAATTATATATGAATTAACACGGACTATTAGGGTGATAGTGGTTGTTAATCTCTCTTTCTGTCTCTATGTCTCTCTCTCACTCTTTTCTTCTCCCCTCTCATTCTCTTTTTATTCTGTCTCTATCCTCTCTCCTTCTTCCTGTCTCACTCTCACTCTCTAACTCTCTCCCTTCCCTCTTTCTCTCTCTTTCTCCCTCACCTCCTCTCTCCCTCTCTTGCGCTGCTTTAGAGAGCATTTCGGACTTCAACAAGCACGGTAACTTCCTGATCCAGTGGCTTTCACGTCATGACCCCAAGTACCCCGTGCAGAGGATCTCAAGTAAAGCGTCCCTGTCCAGCCGGGCCGTCCCGCTGCTCTCTCTCTCCTCTCTCAGCTGGAGCCTGCCACTCTCCCTGTGCTTCGCTCTGCAGGGCAAACTCCCCTGAGCACCCCCCTCCTCTGAGCTCCAAGGCTTGCACGCTTCTATTTTCCTGGGTGGTGGTCCTCTTTTTCCGGGGGCATCTCTGAAAGAGGGAGATTTCTCCGTTTCTCACTCACTCACTCACACTCTCTCTCTCTCTTTCTCTCTCTCTCTCTCTCTCTCTCTCTCTCTCTCTCTCTCTCTCTCCTTTGTGGAGCTCTGTGTTGTGAACGCTGGCCAGTCAGAAATTGCTAACAAAACATAAAAGCTTGGAAGTTTGTCAGAGGAGGTGTGGGTGGGGGCGGGTTTGCGATTGGATCGGCAGCTCGAGGAGTCTTGAGGACTGTTTGGGACGGGTCAGGCCGGCGTTGGGCTCGGCTGCCGTCTCCGAGCTTTCGGTGACGCTCTGAGGCTCGGCCGTTACGAGCGCAAGAGGAACACAGAACCTGAAAAGTAGTGTCTGGAATGAAGAAAAAAAACACCAAGTGAAACGACGAACAACATTTCCTAAAGCTTTATTGTGAATGTGAACCTGTCACAATGAGGTACTAACAAAAAAAGAGAGAAAAAAAGGAAAACCTTTGCTAAGTGCTCATTTCACATCCTAGTTCATCCTCAGACTGATAAAGAGATCATACGATTTAAGCTGTAAACATGGGAAGTACTGTTGAAGTGCCGCGTCGCACGCCGGCGGCCGCGGCCAATGGCAACCATGAGGTGGACCGTCCAGGTGATTTAAAAAAAAAAGAAAAAAAAAAAAACGAATAAAAAAACACAACAGGGTTTTACTGCACACGATCGATTATTGCCATAAGCACCTCATCCTCCATCCTCTCCGACTGTTAACAAGAAGAAGAGAAAAAAAAACAGAGTAAAAAGTTCAATAAATGCAGCTTATTTGTGCTTGCGAACTTTAAAGGAGCATATATTTGTATTTATAAATCTATATGAATCTATATGAATCTATAAATCTATACGAATACCAATAATATGAATTAATAATATCAATTTGTTTTACCATGAATAAGCTGTAGCTTATTTGCCTAACCTTTTGACTGCTATTGATCGCTTTAATCCTTGACTGTTATGTGTACTTTTTTTATTGATTTTACATAAAGTATTTAATAAGAAGTACGTGTTTTGGGGAAAAGGGGGTAGATCTATATTATGCAGGACTTGCTCAGCCAGTTGCCTCTCCGTTTCTTCTTTATTTATTTTTCTGCGTGTTTGTATAATTTTTTTTCCTCAGAGAGATTTAAAGTCAGCTTGTTCTCCGTTCTCTCCTCACCTCGGCGATGGGAGGGTCACTCTTTATACGTCAGGCCCATTTCACCGCCCTCACATATTAGAGTAGCGATAAGATGGCGTGCTTTTAGTTTCGTTTTTTTTTTGTTTTCCGTTTTTTTTCCGTTTTCCGTGTTTTCGTTCGTTTATCTCGCCTACGAGCCGGTGCATGTGCACAGGCGTGCTCTCGTCCGGGTTTTGTTTATTTTTGTTCTCCGACGGGCTCGACGAAAGGAAGCGATCCACGAGAAAATAAAAGAAATACCTCACACGCGCCTTCATCCGTCATTCCGTCGCCCGGCTTTCATTTCCGTGAGCGTGAGAACAATGCCTTACACTGGATTTGAATGTATCGGCATTTTACCTGCGACCGTATGGCTTTACTCATAGAAGCGTTATCCTATCACATGGAACCAGAGGCAGCTTCTAAACCAACAGTGTTAAAACGAACCAAGCAACCGATCCCACGTATATAACACATGCGAAACGCCGACTACCCGGTGGGTGCTGAGGGGGATAATAGGGAAAACAAAAACAAAAACAAAAAAACAGAAAAACGAAAAAAAAAAAAGAAGAAATAAATAAATGAATAAGTAAATCAAGGCAGAGCGACACTCGGCATCTCTTTATCACATCAGACTTGTCATTGTATTGTGAAACACATTTCTGTTGTGACTATGTAGCGAGCTATCCGAAGTTTCGTGCTAAAAGACTAAAACAGCACCGTGGGGCAAAACCGTGGGGGGAAAAGCCAGACCTCGCAGTGCGATCTTGTAAATAAACGTTGGTGTTGACTGTATTTAATAACGTTTATGACTGTTAACTCCTTACTTATCAGAAAAAAAGCTAATATTATATGCTATGAGTAACTGTCGGGTTACTTCCGTCGGCCTGCCCCGTTTCGGCTGGCTGACGTTCCGGGTGGGGGGTAAAAAAGCTGTTTTTTTGGGGGGGCGGGGAGAAAACATTCAGATGGACTTAACGTGCACTGCGTCTATATGCACTTTGATTTATCAGGGAAAACTTTATTAATGTTTTGTAAATGTTTAATATATGACACTTACGTGTGCCATGCCAGTTTTTACATCATCATCGGAAACAAAACTAAAATATATATATAAATATATATATATATATATATCCTGTATTTTATTTAACCAATGACCGATATTTATTTATTTACTTATTTATTTACTTATTTATGTGGTTTGATTTACCAATGGATTGACTGGTCTCCAAGTAATGAAGTGTTTTACCAAAGTTACTGTGAACTTGTACCTTTCGATACAGTCGATTTATTTTTCTGAAGAGATCTCTATATCTATATATTTATGGGAGGGGGGAGGAGTGCATCTCATTGTTTCAGTTTCTGTCATGAACAACTGCAAAAGTAGGAATAAAAATGTGTCCTAAAAGAGCCGGAGCCTGCGCTGTCGTGATTCTGAGTAGAAGCCTTGAATAAAAGGAAGGAGTTTGATTGTTTGCCATCACTGTGTTGGTCAGCTGGGTCAGAATTCCACATTTCCTGCATCTTCTATACTGGTACTGCTTCACACAACTTCTGTTCCTGTTCTTATTGTTTCTGCTCACTTCTGCTTTACTTCCGCTGTCAAACGTCCTGCAGTTAACCCTTAGAACCTTAGTTATTGACGTTCTGCCATAAAGCTTTACGTTTTCAAATTACCTGGGCTGTCAAATGAGCAATTATTACTCATATAGCATTTGTGTGGTAAAGCTAGATTATCCCATGTGAGCAGCAGTGCACCTTGTTGTAGCTATATAAATGGAAGACAACTTTCAACAATGGTTGCCTGTTCCATATATATATATATATACATATATACACAACTTATATATATATATATATATATACACAACTTATATATATATATATATATATATATATATATATATATATATATATATATATATATTTATATATACATACATATATATCTATACATATATGTGTATATATACATGTATATATACATATACATATAAGTACTGTATGTGTGTATATATATATAAATAAGCCCACCGGACGAAAACTTGCATGTAATGCCTCCACAAGCACCAATAACAGCTGTAATTGGATTGGGCATGGACTGGACACGTTTCTGGATGTAGGCCACATCAAGGTTCAGAAACTTTTGCATCAAAGAATCGTGTGATTGGCCCAGATTTGGTGGATGCCCTCCCTCACACAATTCTGCGGAGAATTCCCTGTAGACTGGGATTTGGGGCAAAGCTGGTAGACCCGTATGACCGTACGCTTCCATACACCTGCAGATTCATCTACGTCTATCACACTGTGATCTTCAGATCATTCACTATGGCCACGCCCAAATGCTCAGTCACTCCTTTTAGCCAATCATTAACATCTTCTCTGGAGACGAGATTCCCTGAACTGTAGCACCTCTTCCCAATCTATGGATCCAGTCACTCATACCCTGCAGATATTCATAGCCCCATCATCGTTGTGCAAGTGTCAAATGTTTTGTCCCGTGAGCTTATATTATATACATCATATATACGAAAGGTTCAAACTCTGTGACATTATCGTCTCGCTCTTGTTCACACAGCTTGTGGATTTGTGTTACTGCGGAGGCTCTGAAGACGAGCTGAAGCTTTACACTTTGTTATTGCTATGTTAGTTTGTTGCTCGTTAATTTATTCATAGGTCTCCAGTGAGCTCTATCCAACACAGCCTTCAGAAGGAGGTTCAGGTACCACTATGGAAGCCGTATTAACATCCACTTTGTGGATTGCAGATGGATGTAAACCTGGATGACTGTGGTTTAAAGCTAGAAAAAAATCATTAATATCATTAAAAAATATATGGTCTGTTTCTATGGTTATTTTTTCTGTTATTTTGACAGCCCTAGTACATGTTATTACCATGTTATTACAATGTATTACATGGTTACATAATAATATAAACATTCTTTATTACCTGGTACAAGTCTAAACAAACAGAAACAAGGACAATGTCAAACACAGACCAAGTCATGGCAGGAAATAGAGCTACACACACAATACTTGCAAATTCAAATTTCTGTGAAACTGACTCAAAATTAAAAATGTGCGCAGTTGAATTTCTCAGCTGGTTTCAATGAACTATGAGTGGAAAATAATGAATATAAAATGAGAGCATCCTGTAGTAATGTGACTTGTAAGGGTTAATAACTATTGATTTCTGTACAGGCTTCTTTGACCCAGTCTGAGCACTCTACTCTGTTGTATTGCAGGGCAGCGGTGTAATGGTGACCGCTCTGTGTTTTGCAAGATGGAGGTGCTGTCCCAGTACTGCTCCCTACCTGGTTTCCAGCGCATATGCTGCAAGTCCTGCAGGACCCAAACCACCGACACCAAAAAGACCACTGCACCCACCAGCTTATCATTTATTACTCCAAGTGTGACCAAATGGGAGCTCAGCAGCTCCCCTAAAAGCTCCACTTCTACACAGACGGCAATCACAATGGCATCTACTGCCAATAGCCCCAGTTCTACAGAGATGCCAATCACAATGGCATCAACTCCCAATAGCCCCAGTTCTACACAGATGCCAAGCACAATGGGGTCAACTCCCAATAGCCCCAGTTCTACACAGATGGCAATCACAATAGCATCAACTCCCAATAGCCCCAGTTCTACACAGATGGCAATCACAATGGCATCTTCTGACAATAGTCCCAGTTCTACACAGACGGAAATCACAATAGCATCAACTCCCAATAGCCCCAGTTCTACACAGATGCCAATCACAACGGCATCTACTGCCAATAGCCCCAGTTCTACACAGATGGCAATCACAATGGCACAAACTCCCAATAGACCCTGTTCTACACAGATGGCAATCACAATGGCATCAACTCCCAATAGCCCCAGTTCTACACAGATGCCAATCACAATGGCATCTACTGCCAATAGCCCCAGTTCTACACAGATGCCAATCACAATGGTATCTACTGCCGATACCCCCGGTTCTACACGGACGGCAATCACAACAGCATCTACTGCCCATAGCCCCAGTTCTACACAGATGGCAATCACAATGGTATCTACTCCCAATAGCCCCAGTTCTACACAGATGCCAATTAGAATGGCATCTCCTGACAATAGCCCCAGTTCTACACAGATGCCAATCACAATAGCATCTACTGATAATAGTCCCGGTTCTACACTAAAGACAATAATGACAGCACCAACTGCCAAAAGCCCCAGTTCAACCCAGAAGAAAACCACTATCGCAACTACAGTCAAAAAACCCAGTTCTACCCAGAAGAAAACCTCAACGGCACCTACAGTACAAAACCCTGGTTCTACCAAGAAGAAAACCACAACGACATCTACTGTCAAGAATCCTGGTCCAACCCAGAAGAAGACCACAATCGCACATACTGACAAAAAACCCGGTTCTACTAAGAAGAACACAACAACAGCATCTACAGTCAAAAACCCTGGTTCTACCAAGAAGAAAACCACAACGGCACCTACACTCAAAAACCCTGATTCTACCAAGAAGAAAACCACAACGGCACCTACACTCAAAAACCCTGGTTCTACCAAGAAGAAAACCACAACGGCACCTACACTCAAAAACCCTGGTTCTACCAAGAAGAAAACCACAACGGCACCTACACTCAAAAGCCTGGGTTCTACCAAGAAGAAAACCACAACGGCACCTACAGTCAAAAGCCTGGGTTCTACCAAGAAGAAAACCACAACGGCATCTACAGTCAAAAGCCTGGGTTCTACCAAGAAGAAAACCACAACGGTACCTACAGTCAAAAGCCTGGGTTCTACCAAGAAGAAAACCACAACGGCACCAACAGTCAAAAGCCTGGGTTCTACCAAGAAGAAAACCACAACGGCACCTACACTCAAAAGCCTGGGTTCTACCAAGAAGAAGACCACAACGGCACCTACAGTCAAAAGCCTGGGTTCTACCAAGAAGAAAACCACAACGGCACCAACCGTCAAAAGCCTGGGTTCTACCAAGAAGAAAACCACAACGGCACCAACACTCAAAAGCCTGGGTTCTACCAAGAAGAAAACCACAACGGCACCAACACTCAAAAGCCTGGGTTCTACCAAGAAGAAGACCACAACGGCACCAACATTTAAAAGCCTGGGTTCTACCAAGAAGAAAACCACAACGGCACCAACAGTCAAAAGCCTGGGTTCTACCAAGAAGAAAACCACAAAGGCACCTCCTGCCAAAAGTGCCAACTCTACCCAGAAGAAAACCACCACACCCTTTGTTGCCAAAACCCCAAGAAACACTGCAGCAGTCACTTCTTCACTTACCACAGAACACAATACCTGGTATTACACATTCTTTGGAACATCTACAGATACTAATGCTGGTACCACACTTCCTATTTATGAACAAACTACAACTTACAGCATCCCCAGGACCACATTAAACAACTTCCTCACACAGCCAGACACGTCTACTGCAATAGTGACCACACTGACCTCCCAGACCCCTAGCGCCGGTCTCATATATACTCTTAGTGATGATGTGACAGCTGGTACTATTGAAATTAGCAACAGCGTCACTATTGCAGAAGACTTGTCCAGCACCACGTCCTTACTTGAGGAAGCACCGGTCAGCAGTGGTGTACCATCTAAGTTTGAAACCACATTGACCAGTGGAGATGAAGAAAAAGAGTTCACCACTTCAGGCTGGCTGGAGTCCACAACGTCTGGGGATACAAGCATGCCACTAGAATCGACAACACTGTTGGCAAGATATGAAGAAACGACTACACCGGAAGAAGCTACTGCATCAATTACAATGTCAGCAACATCCCCCACACCAACAGCCCAGACAACAACAACTACGAAACCAACAGCGCCCTTAACGACATCATCAGTTGTTATGCCAGCCATGATGACCGCAACAATGAGAACAATAGAGGTGCCATCAACCACACAGAAGACGAGACCGTCCAACAAAGAAGAGGAAAACAATGCTATTGACGTTCCAATTGGTTTACCCGGGTTGGACACGGAGTTTCCCGAGAGCAATGTGATTCACCGGAGAAGCCGCATCTTCCTGCGCGAACGAACGCGCAACAAGCGCATCCAGGAGTTGCTCGAGGAGAAGCGGAACTTTTTACGGCGAATGAAAAGAGCTCAGGGCATCTGAGCCCGGCCTGGTTTCTCTTATAGAGAGGCGCGTCTATGCAACGTTTAACTAAACACTCTGTCTTGGTGCTTAGGTTAAGTACTGGAAGATGGTCGAACCCGCACGTCACACATGCTTCCCCACATTCACTGTCCACTGAATGGCAAACTGAACTTTGTGGAGCAAAACCACTAGCAAATGTTTGCACAGTCGCTTGGAAGGCAAAGAACCTTTGCTTCAAAGCGACTTACGTTCGCAGAAACCAGGAAATAAGGCCAAATGGATTCTCAGCCATGCCAAAACCCATTTCGTCTCCATTTCCGCATGGACACCATACTGTACATACACACACAGAGAAGGCACATATTTTTCTCTAAGCTGATGCGTAAGAGTAATATATGAAGAAGTTTAATAT
>JAMWET010000159.1:167500-287500 GCA_024036415.1 Prochilodus magdalenae | reverse complement strand
TGTGCCATACAACAGCTGGATTATAATCTAAACCAGATGGAGATGCAATTGAGCACCGAGTGTAAATGCCCAGTGGTCTGTCTGTGGTCATGTGACCATAATGGGCTTAAACAGTCAATAAAAGCTGGTAAGTGATGTGATGTAATGTGTACGTGGCTGCAAGTAAGGGGTGCTCACAAATATACTGGGTGTGCAGTGTATATCCAAGCAACGTCATTTAATTACAAATATAAACCTTTAAGGCCAGAAGATCAGATCTGGACTAAGAGACAGTCCTAAATTAGGAGTCTGTCTTAAAATGCTAGACGAAAAATGTGAGGTCAAATTTGACCTACAGCAGTTCCCACCGATGACCACCAGGTGGCAGTGATTCAGAGGGCTTTGTCGAATGTAGACCCATTAGCTGTTTCATGCTGTGTTTCTGAACAGTTACAGGTCACACTCGGTTCCAAAGGATATAATCTCCTTCACACCTCACCCCCTCTATTCCACTCAGGAAAGGTATGATGCCAAAATACCCCATCCTCTGTTTCTGAATGTCACCCGGTAGCCCTGGAGGACTTTGTGGATCAGTAGGATAAACAGTGTGTGTACATTTATGGAAAGGTCTTGCAAAGATGCATTAACTCAAAATGAAAAGCGCGCACAGCATCCGAACACAGCACTGGCTGCTTCAGTGGCCAGTATAAATGTCCAAACTGTAAGGGGGCAGCCTGACAATTCAGGGAACTCAAAATCCCAGAGTTCCCAGGGGTAATCGGTGCCAATCAGGCTCACCTGGCGGTACAGGATTTAAGGGTGTGTCACACCTTTGAGCTAGTGTGGCTGGTAAGGTACTGGTGCTCGAGGAGAGGAGAGGAGAGGAGAGGAGAGGAGAGGAGAGGAGAGGAGAGGAAAGGAAAGGAAAGGAAAGGAAAGGAGAGGAGAGGAGAGGAGAGGAGAGGGAAGGAGAGGGAAGGAAAGAGGAAAGGACAGGAAAGGAAAGGAAAGGAAAGGAAAGGGGAAAGGAAGGGGAGGGGAAAGGAAAGGAGAGGGAAGGAAAGAGGAAAGGAAAGGACAGGAGAGGAGAGGAGAGGAAAGGAAAGGAAAGGAGAGGACAGGAAAGGAGAGGAAAGGAAAGAAGAAAGGACAGGAGAGGAGAGGAGAGGAGAGGAGAGGAGAGGAGAGGAGAGGAGAGGGAAGAGGAGGGTAAGGGGAAAGGAAAGGAAAGGAGAGGGAAGGAAAGAAGAAAGGAAATGACAGGAGAGAAGAGGGGAGAGGAGAGGAGAGGAAAGGAAAGGAGAGGGAAGAGGAAAGGAGAGGAGAGAAGAGGAAAGGAGAGGGAAGGGGAAAGGAAAGGAGAGTAGAGGAGAGGAGAGATAGATAGATAGATAGATAGATACTTTATTGATCCCAGAGGGAAATTCAAGGCATCCAGTAGCAGATATACAAACTATACAGAAGTAACAACAGAAGCAAGATAGATTGTACAAATAGAGACAGAGATACAATATAAAGTATGAAAGTATAAAAATAGAGTCCTTAGTGTCTGGGTAAGGTATAAGGGACGGGAAGGGAAGGGAAGGGAAGAGGAGAGGAGAGGAGAGAGGAGAGGAGAGAGGAGGGGAAGGGGAAAGGAATAGAAAGGAAAGGAAAGGAGAGGAGAGGAAATGAGAAGAAAAGGGAAGAGGCGGGGGAAAGGAAAGGAGAGGGAAGGAAAGAGGAAAGGAAAGGAGAGGAGAGGAAAGGAGAGGGAAGGAGAAAGGAAAGGAGAGTAGAGGAGAGGAGAGGGAAGGGGAAAGGAAGGGAGAGGAGAGGAGAGGAGAGGGAAGAGGAGAGAAAAGAAAGGAGAAAAGGGGGAGAGAAGAGAGAAAGCCTTAAAAAGGGTGTTGAGTGCTCTAATAAGGGTTAGAGATAAAGGAGGCCGTGCTGGTGGCTCCTTGTTCCCCCTTTTTCAGGCGTTTGTTTGTTTTTGCTCGGTTTAAGCTCTCCTTTGTTTGAGCCAGAGGAATTATATCCATATTGGCCTCCCCTTTGTTTGAGGTTTCCCGCTCTTTTCCTCTCACGGTTGAAAAGGAGTGCAGTTCGCACTTCCACCAGTGGTCTCTGGGGGCGCAGTGGTAGTGTGTCAGGGTGGAGAGAACAGGGTTGCTGCCTGGAATCCAGCCTGCAGAGACATTCCTCAACTGGATTGACAAACACTCTGTGCTCCATTACAGTGTACATCACATATCGATAAAACACTTCCGGTTCTCCGGGTTTACCTTATACCCGTTCCCCACGGGGCTTCCCCTCTGCACTGGGGTCCCCCGATCGCCCTGTGACACAAACACAGCACCTGCTACTGTAGTTTAAGCGTCTATTTACATTTATATTTAAGGCATTTAGCAGACGCTCTTATCCAGAGCGACTTACAACCGTGCTTAGTGTTCTGTTGGATAATATTCCAGCTAGTAGGAAGTTTAGAGCCTAAAACTCACCACAAGCTCAGACACTGCCCGAACAGGGGCCAGTGCTGGTACCTAGAGAAAGGTCATTATAAGTGCAACACAATACACATTGACAAAGGTCATTATAAGTGCAATACAAAAAAGGTTATTAAATTGCCACACGATACACACAACTTACACGTCAGCTAGAGCTCACTCACTTAAGTGCTTTACGAAGAGATGGGTCTTCAGTCTGCGTTTGAAGACCGCGAGAGACTCCGCAGTTCTGACGCCCAGTGGGAGTTCATTCCACCATCTGGGAGCCAGGACAGAGAAGAGTCTGGACGCTTGTCTTCCATGAGTCCTCAGGGATGGTGGTTCGAGTCGAGCTGTACTTGAAGCTCGAGGGCTTGAGGTACAGCTCGACTCTTCACCATTGCCATAAGGTAGTGAGGCGCTGGTCCATTCTTGGCTTTGTAGGCGAGCATCAGAGTGTTAAACCTGATGCGGGCAACGACAGGAAGCCAATGAAGGGAGCGCCGCAGTGGAGTGACGTGGGTGAACTTCGGAAGATTGAAGATGAGATAAGCTGCAGCGTTCTGGACAAGTTGCAAGGGCCTGATGGCCCGCAGAGGAAGACCAGCCAGGAGTGAGTTGCAGTAGTCTAGCCTTGAAATGACCAGAGACTGGACCAGCAGCTGGGTGGCTTCCTGAGAAAGGAAGGGTCGAATCCTCCGGATGTTGTAGAGGAGGAATCTGCATGACCGAGTCGCTATATGAGCCGAGAACGATAACTGGCCATCCAGAATCACTCCAAGACTTCTTGCATCCTCAGTCGGGGTGATCAACAAGTTCCCGAATGAGATGGCAAGATCACGGTGAGGACCTGTAGTGCTCGGGATGAACAGCAGCTCAGTCTTGCTGGGATTGAGCTTAAGGTGGTGAGCTGTCATCCATGAGCTGATGTCCAGTTGACACTTCTCATAATAAGACTCAGACGATCAGAAAAGCCTTGTTGGAGAACCTGAGACATATAAAGAGAAAAGTGAGATGAGCTGCAGTACAGTAGTCCATCTGGAAATGGGTATACATCACTGGTAGTTACAGTGGGTGTTCCGGATTGAGTTCATTTCATAAGTAATTGTGTGCTATTTCCTCCTCCTGCCACTAGGTGGTGTCTTGGCTTTTGGGGTTGGGCTTAACATTTGGGCAGTCATATTGAAATTCATGGTAGTCATGTGACACTTATAGAGAGTCACCCTGAATCCTATGTTTCAGTCAGACCAGTATTGGCATGGTAGTGTAAGCAGCAGCAACATCTTAATCCATCCTCTTTTCAAATCACTTATAGAAGCATCGTCTGTGAGTATTTTTGAAAGACATCGTTTAGTATAAATATATAATGTGTATATTTCTGCATATTTTTGTAATTTCAACGAAGTAAGGGCTATTGATGCTTGACATGCTATTTCGTATAGTCAACTAGTTACTCTATTAGCTTGCTAGGCTAGTTCTAGACCATGTGCTTGGGGATCTGTGTTAGATATCTTAGTTTATGCATATTTTATGCTGATTGTGTGTTTTATTTTGTTTCTTCATTTTAGTTTTACACCTAGTTGCATGCTGTCAGTTTGAATAAATCTACCAAATCTGACCGATGTGTGATGGGAGTCATCTGTCTGTCTAATTGAAGAAGGGGAACTCTTTAATGAGGGCAGAACAGTGGGGCAAAAAGTATTTAGTCAGCCACTGATTGTGCAAGTTCTCCTACTTAGAAAGATGAGCGAGAGGTCTGTAATTTTCATCATGGGTACACTTGAGTATGAGAGGCAAAATAAATATCCAGGAAATCACACTGTCGGGTTTTTAAAGACGTTATTTGTAAATTATGGTGAAAAATAAGTATTAGGTCAATAACAAAAGTTACACTCTATAACGTAACCTTTGTTGGCGATGACAGAGGTCAAACGTTTCCTGTAAGTCTTCACCAGGTGGGCACACTGTAGCTGGTATTGCGGCCCATTCCTCCATGCAGATCTCCTCTAGAGCAGTGATGTTTTGGGGCTGTTGCTGGGCAACGCAAACTTTCAACTCCCTCCACAAATTTTCTATGGGGTTTTGGTCTGGAGCCTGGCTAGGCCACTCCAGGACCTTGGAATGCTTTTCACAGAGCCACTCCTTCGTTGCCTGAGCGGTGTGTTTGGGATCATTGTCATGCTGGAAGACCCAGCCAGGTTCCATATAATGTGGGACCGAACTCTTTTATTACTAGGTGTGTCCACATTTCTAAGTGTCTTCACTCTCTGGGTGTCCTCACCAGTGAAGGAGTAAATCTGCTGGACTGTTATGTACGCTCTCATTTAGAGGCTGCTCACTTTGTGACATACGCACTTCCTGAAATAAAGTTTAGTTAAAGGAGATTTTCCGGAACAGAGCAGGTACGTTTCTGTCTGTGTGAGCAATGCAAGCACAGAACAAAGAGTTCAGCTACGCCCTCTTTCTTATCAGGGAAATAGTTCCAGTGGAGTTGGGGAGATAAATCTTTAAAGAGATTAAACTGAATGCACACAGATATGCAGGGGAGCACTTTAGAAGAGGTCAAATGAATGCTTGACTGGATTACAGGATGCTCAGTATAAAGAGGAGTATGAATAATTACCGCAGCCCTGTGTTTGTGTGCGGGCGTATTGTCCTCTTTGTCTCCAGGATGAAACAACTTTTTGGGACATTTGGCTGATTCCCACCAGAAAATGATTTTTCCCCAAACAGCAGCTTCTTTAATAAATAATGGTAGTTATGTGCAGCATTTACTGACACACTGATAGGATATGGTATGATGGGCTGAAACTGGGACCACTCAATTATAAACTTCCTAAATTCCACAACAGTTGGGATAATATTGAACATGATCATTTAAAAAAAGTTATTAGCAATTCAAAACCACACACAGGGCACAGATATACACTTATCAAAGTGATTACCAAAGGATTTTGGGTCGCAATGTAGGGCCCAGTGTTAGAAAGCCGGGTTTGCGTCCTAGGTCATGGGTCTTCCAGCAGGACAATGACCCCAAACATACTTCAAAAAGCCCCAGAAATGGATGGAAACAAAGCGCTGGAGAGGTTTAAAGTGGCCAGCAATGAGTCCGGATCTAAATCCCATTGAACACCTGTGGAGAGATCTTAAAATTGCTGTTGGGAGAAGGCACCCTTCAAATATGAGACTTGGAGCAGTTTGCAAAAGAAAAGTGGTCCAAAATTCCATTTGAGAGGTGTAAGAAGCTTGTTGATGGTTATAGGAAGTGATTGATTTCAGTTATTTTTTCCAAAGGGTGTGCAACCAAATATTAAGTTGAGGGTGCCAATAATTTTGTCCGGCCCATTTTTGGAGTTTTGTGTGAAATTATGTCAAATTTGCCTTTTTTTCCTGTGTTTTTTTGTGTTGTTCCAATACACACAAAGGAAATAACATGTGTATAACAAAACAAAATAATTTTCTGAGAGAAATACTTCATTTTCTGTAAAAAATTCAGGGGTGCCAACTCTTTCAGCCATGACTGTATGTGATAAGCAAGGACAGTCCTTATTGCTGTACCTTACTGACCCAACAGCCACAATTGACACTGACATTTATCGAGCAGTGACGTCCTCCATGAGTCGTCCTGTTAGTGCCAGCAGCTTTGGTAGAGGGCTGCATGACGCAGGACTACATGTATGCAGATCGCTATAACAACTGCCCTTAACACCACGTCAGCGTCACCAAGGACTGCACTGGTGTCGTGCCAGACTGTCATGGAGTGACTCAGAATGGCAGCAGGTCATGTTCAGTGACGAGTCTCAATTTTGAATCCCACCAAGATGACCGGTGTGTTGTCACAGAAGGCCTGGTGTCGCTCCGCCCCACCCCTACCGCACAGTCTGAAGGAACTGTGTAAGGATACTCAAGCTGCATGGGATGGATTATCACAGGACACCATTAGGAACCTCTACAACTCCATGCTGAGAAGTCTGGCATGTTGTGTTAGCACACATGGCGTCCCGATGCCATACTGAGAGACAGACTTCTGTATGTGTAGCTCAGTAAATATTGCCCATATCAGGAATCAACCGACAGGAATGAAACTTGGTGGGTAGGTTTGACATTGTGTGACTGTTCTTTCGGCGATAAGTGTATATTCATATTCCTGTCCTCCTTTTCTTGTGACAAAGTTCTCACAATCCTCACCACCATCCCATCACCTCCCTGTTCCTCCACTCTTACCATTATTATTAAAGGGTGGGCATCTGGCCTTCTAGCCACAGGCACAAACCTCCCAGAATTCCAGCCTGGGTTCTCTTCCATCCTTCAGTCAGTCTTTCCTCATACGACCACCAAAACTGGAACTTTGTTCCACACTCCGTTGTGGTTTTTAGCATTGGTCTGCAGAGGAGGGAAAACTTCACATCCTTCGCTCATCTGCTGGGTGTGTTCCTAGTCCTGAAATGCCCCACCTTTGCTCTTATTGAAACACGTAGCTGCGATCAATTAGAGAATAGCTTCATGAGGTGAGATCAGGTGAAACTGTGTTTATCTTAACTACAGGTTAATGTGGACGTACTAATCACTGTTTACTGTTGTCATTTGCATTTCACATATTGTCACAGCCCTTTTGGACGTGTTTTGGAGCTGAGGTTTGTAATATGAAGCTCCTTCACCTGTTAAATATGTTTTTGGTGTTGACAAATAAATGACTTTTACTTAATGGCTGGTTTGACTGGACATGTAGGGTGCCTGACTTTAGCATTGTACTGTATGCAAACCAATCAAAATAGAAACAACCACCAAAGAAATGTATATAAACTCATGTGTGTGTGTGTGGGTGGGTGTGTGGATGGGGGTGGGGGTGTGTGGGTGTGTGTGTGTCTGGGTGTGTGGGTCTGTGTGTGTGGGTGTGTGTGTCTGGGTGTGTGTGTGTGTGTCTGGGTGTGTGTGTGTGTCTGGGTGTGTGGGTGAGTGTGTGTCTGTGTGTGTGTGCGTGGGTGTCTGTGTGTGTGCGTGGGTGTCTGTGTGTGTTTGTGGGTGTGTGGGTGGGTGTGTGTGTGCGTGTGTGTGTGTGTGTGTGTGTGTGTGTGTGTGGGTATGTGTGTGTGGGTGGGTGTGTGTCTGTTGGGGAGGTGCAGTGGTTATGCATATCTTCCTTCCAACCAGATTTCTTCTTGCTTCACCTGTGAGCACCGAGCATGAAATTGGAAGGGAGGTTTGGCCTTCTTCGTTAGCTTGTGCCCTTTTGAATGACCGCAGCAGACTGAGCGAGAGGTTATGTGGAAATCAGGTTTGTTCGATACTGATAATGACATCAATATAATGAAAGTTATTTAAAAGGGAGTTCTAGCTGTTTTCTGGTAAAACGTCTGAAAAAAGTTCATTCAGAGAGTTTGAGGTACAACTGTCCGATGTCAACTCAGTAACTGGATTTCTTTGGAGTGGCAGTGATACAGCCACAGCAAAGTGGCGCTGATGACGGTAAAACTGGAGTACATGTACACTTCCTTTCTGGACTCTGTAGCCTTACAGCGTCTGCCTGTACCCTTCTTAAATGACCGAAGACTGTAGGCCTGATCTCTCTTTCCTTGGTTTCATGTGTCATCTGTCGTGTCACCTCCATGCGCCTTTGTTGTGATCTACCATGTGCTTCTATTTATTTTGGTTCTAGCCTGTCTTGTCTCCACCCCATTATCAAGCCCCACACCAGTCCCTAGTGTGTGGCTCTGCCCCGTCTCCAGGGTTCCTCCTCAGTGCTCATGTATGTATAGCCCAGGCTGTTCTCCTTGTGTTGCTTGGTGTTTTGTCTGGTTCTCTCTTTGTGTTGCTTGGTGTTTTGTCTGGTCTTCGTGTCGAGTAGTCCTTGTGTTTTAAACAAGGGGGTTGTGGACTTCATTACCCAGAACCACCCTCTGGTTACATGCTCCCTCTTGCCCAATCAAAGACTCTCATTTCTGAGAAGCTCCTCACTGGGGTTCTGATTGTTTACACCTTGTCCTCGTCACTCCTGTTTGTATTTAAACCCCACTCGTCTGTGCTATTGTTCTTGTATCGGTCCTTGGTGCATACTTGGTGCCAATGCTCTCCTGTTTTTCAATTTCCTAGTTTTGACTCATTCATGTTTTTTACAGATTGTGTTTGTGGTTTGCTTTAGCCCTTTAAATGTGTTAGCCCGGTTTACCTGCCCTGTGTTCTCGATGCTTGCTCGTTTTTGTGCTCTCGCCTTGCCAGTGTATCTGTTTACATTCCTTCTGGTTTTGATCTGGCCTGTTTTTGTGACTCTGGACTGCCGTGTTATCAGGATTACAACTCTCAAACTAGACGTTTTTAATTAAAGGAACAGCTTTACAAAACAAAACATGTCAACATGCGACATGTCAAAATAGAACCACTGAAGGTGGAAAAAACTGTAGATTAAATGGATGGATGGATGGGTACATACATCCACGCAGGATCTCACCTCGTGGTTTATCAGTGATCCTAAGAAAGGTAGGAAGGAATCAGCCCAGAACTACATGGGAGGAGCTGGTCAATAACCTGAAGAGAGCTGGCACCACTGTTTCCAAGGTTACTGTGGGTAATACACTAAGACATCATAGTTTAAAGTCATGCATGGCACGGAAGCTTCCCCTGCTTAAATCAGCATGTTTACCCATGACCATTTGGATGATCCAGAGGAGTCATGGGAGAAAGTTCTGTGGTCAGATGGTCTTAATTCCACTCGCTGTGTTTGGAGGACGAGGAATGATGAGTACCATCCCAAAAACCCCATCCCTACTGTGAAGCATGGGGGTGGAGGCATCATGCTTTGGGGGTGTTTTTCTGTACATGGGACAGGACGACGGCACTGTATTAAGGAGAGGATAACCGGGGCCATGTATTGCGAGATTTTGGGGAACAACCTCCTTCCCTCAGTTAGAGCATTGAAGATGGGTTGTGGCTGGGTCTTCCAGCATGACAATGACCCAAAGCACACAGCCAGGATAACCAAGGAGTGGCTCCGTAAGAAGCATATCAAGGTTCTGGAGTGGCCTAGCCAGTCTCCAGACCTAAACCCTATAGAAAATCTTTGGAGGGAGCTCAAACTCTGTGTTTCTCAGCGACAGCCCAGAAACCTGGCTGATCTGGAGAAGATCTGTGTGGAGGAATGGGCCAAAATCCCTGCTGCAGTGTGTGCACACCTGGTGAAGAACTACAGGACCTCTGTAATTGCAAACGAAGGCTACTGTACCAGATATTAACACTGATTTTCACAGGTGTTCAAATACTTATCTGCAGCAGTAACACACAAATACATTATTAAAAAATCATACATCGTGATTTCCAGATTTTTTTTTTAGATTATGTCTCTCACAGTGGACATGCACCTAAGATGAAAATTTCAGAACCCTCCATGATTTCTAAGTGGGAGAACTTGCAAAGTCGCAGGGTGTTCAAATACTTATTTTCTTCACTGTAAGTATACAAAAAACCACTCAGCTACAGGATTCGAGTTCATGCCGTTGGTTACCTTCAACTTCTGATCACCACCACGGTGAGAAACTGAGACGCCGTATGATTCTATAGAACACAGTATCCACATCAAACCCCTCTGAATGATGCATTGTAATGATTCAATTATGCAAAAATGAAAAAAGAACACCAGCAGAATTCCCCTGTACATGGCTATCAGCACATCTCTAAAGAGCCAGAGACTCTGAGTAAACCTTCCTCCTTGCTTATGACCGCAGTATCAACAAAGTAACACCTTCTTATCAGACTCAGAGTCGACGTTTGTTGACAGTATGCAGAGCTAAACAGCGCCGGACGATTCCTCCACGTCCTTTTAACATGCAGTGCGTTTAGGCTGCGCAATGAAATGCTCAAATCAGATTAAGGTTCTCCTTTAAATTGGATTTATAGGTCTAGACGCGCTACCAGTATGTGGTCATTTAGTGAAACGACCGCACCGGCACATGAACGCGATGCAAAATGGAGCTAAAAATACATCTGGCTGGATGTGACTGAAGGTTATTTACAAGGCAAGCGAATGATCTTTAAAGTACCCAACATCTGAAGGAGAAACAAACACTCTCTGTAGCTCTCTGTCAGAGAAATGTGTGGTTATTCTGTTTGTACTCTCTCAATCAGCCTCTCTTTGACCTCTGGTGCGTCTGAATTAGTCACTTCTGGAGTTTGGAATGACTGTGACTCGGACGTCTTGAACCCCCTCATTGAGTTCCTCCTCCTTTGAAGAGCGAAATTGCTGCTGTGTTAATGAGAGAGAGACCGCAGGAAGGATAGGTGAGGGTGCTTTGTCCATGCCACTGTTAAAGCCAGAAGAGCAGGAGTCATAATTTGTTCGCTGGAGACTGAACTGATTGCGTTTGATGTGCGTAAGACATTATTATAAGTTTAGAAAGGTTATGAGAACTATTTTCCAGAAGGATTTTTCAAACTGTGCTCATATAAGAGCAGTGGAGCGAGAAGTACTCAGATATGAGAACCTCTAACTCAGCGTTTCATAGTTCTCTGATGTCCTACATAGAAAGTATATGACGTTGGTCGTGGTACAATGGTAAGATGCAGTTTTACATGCCCATTTACACTCTATAATTTGGTCCTAGAATAAAACGAGCTGCTGTTTTCCCTTGTTTGGTGAGCTCATGGGTATGTAGATTAGCTCTGCTCTGATTGGCTGATTGACACACTAAAGCTACATGTGGAAATCGACACAATAAAATAAGCCCCTGTGTTAATAAGCTCTGCCCTCATGCTGTTTAGTTAGCTATGCTAATGCTAGTTACTTGAAGCTAATGCTAATAGCTTACGTTACCTATACCAGCTACTGGCTTTCCATTGGGACTTCAACACTCAGTAGATGAAAGTTGTTCCTCACTATAGAACTCTCAGTGTAAGATCTGCTATAACCGGCAAACACGGATACAATCACACAGAATGGCTGCTGTTGGGATTTTGGTGCTAATAAAGGTGGAGCTGCCCCTCTCTTGAGTCTCTTCAGGGTCAAGCACAGAGCCAAGCTGCTCCATATCATTCAAGAGTTAGAGAGAGTGTCCGGAGTGAAAGGTGCAGAGCCTAACCTTCGTAGCACAGTCCGGAACAATGGGTAGCCCTATCTACAGTGCACAGAGAGCAGTTGGGGGTTAGGTGCCTTGTTCAAGACTACTTCAGTTCTGTCCTGTCAGTTCAGGGAATTCAACCAGTGACCCTCAAGTCACAATGCTGGTTCCCTAACCTCCAGTCCATTCCAGCCCATGTAGCGATCTAGGAACGGCAGTGTTTGAGGCCCATGGCATGTCAACTGTATGTACTTAACGCTCTGTAACTGTTGGTGCTGAGGATGTGGGTGCGTTAGAAGTGCAGAGCCCACCAGATGGATCGGTTTGTGAGTGAGAAGATTTCTCTGCATGAGACAATTTTCTCCTCAGCCATCTGCTTCCTCTTCCCTCCAATCCCAGTCTGACCTTTTAGCCTGAAGCCCTGTGCGCAGTTATCAGCAAACCACTTGTTAGTGATTAGCATTGTGCCATTGTTAGTGATGGTGAATGTTGAGCTAGTGATAGGCCATTATTAACTGATACATGGCTTAAATGGCTCACATGTGAACTGGAGAAATGAAAGCTATAAATCTAATGTGTGTGTAATAGATAATATTGAGTGTTAGGATAATGAAATGAATCTGTGACAGTATAAAGTTAAATATGCTTTATTTGATATGTGTAATTTGGTGGTTTAATACTGTATATCTGCATTAAGGACACATACTGCATATACTGCGTACTCATTATCAAAATAAATAGCTGCACTGAATTGAAAGTGTCCGATTGCAGTGCTGTTGGGAAGGAAGATAAAATTTACCAGGAACAATAACTGATGATAAATTTAGACTCATATGATCAATATTTATTGAGCCACACATACAGAAGTAGTGTCTCTCAATTTGTTGTTGGGCCGCCATGTTTGCTAACGCAAAATGCCAGACGTCTTGGCACGGAGCTGCAGAGGTTCCTATTGATGTCCTATGATGATCCATCCCATGCAGCTTGAATATTCTAATACAGTTCCTGCAGATGGTGCGGTAGGGGTGGCGGTGGAGTGACCTCAGGTCTTCTGGACTTGTGACGACACACACCGATTCGTTTGTCGCCTCCACCAAGACAGAAGCGGGACTCGTCACTGAAGATGACCCGCTGCCATTCTGAGTCACTCCATGACAGTCTGGTGAAGTTGACGTAGCGGGGCAATCATTGAAACTGGTCTGAATGCATGCAGTCCTACATTGTGCAGCCATCTGCCAATGGTGTTAGCACTAACAGAATGACCCATGGAGGACATCACTGCTCGCTGAATGTCTGCAGACGTGGCTGTTGGGTCAGTCAGGTACAGAGATAAGGCCCGTCCTTGCTTACTTCACATGCACGGCTGAGCATCTCACAATGTGACACCTACCCACCTAGTTTCATTCCTGTCGGTTGATTCCTTCTGGGTGCAGCGATTCTTTTGATGTTGACTGTATCTGCATAAAATACACATTCTGTATGCATGCATTCCTAATTTGATTTTGATCTATGAATTACAGAAGTTTTCTCAAACCCCCCCCCCCCCCCCCCCCCGTGTATTTGTATTCCACTGAGGTGTGGGTGATTGATGCCCTGCACCTGCTGAACAGGACTTTGAGCTTGAAAAGCTGTTCCATCTAATTTCCGGTGAAACCAATCGGATGGCAGATTGATGAATATAAAATGTGAAAGGTGCTGAATTCCTTAATTACAAATTGATTTCGTTTGGGATGTAAAATTGCCGAGGTAGGAAGAATGCTCATATCTTTCCTGAAGAAAGAATAAAAATAAATGCTGGTTCCTCTACTCTTCAGGTCTCTCAGTGTAAGGGGGTGGGATTACTGCCTTTCAGAAACGGCTGTGTTGAGGTCTCAGCAGGCACCAGACAGAAAGATGGTGAACTGTAAGGTCAGACCAGCTGTGAATTTCAGTTGAAGTCCAAACCCAGGGTTGGCCTGATGTCAACCACCAGTGTTGGACAGACATTGAGTTTCGTTTGGAATAGGCAAACGTTCCACAACAACTAGTGTGGTTGGTATAGCTCAGTGGGTAACACCACTACCCGCCAGGGCACCACCACCACATGTGGAGGAACCAGGGTTCGAAGCTTGGTCTGGATGGCTACACTAATAAGAGTCCTTGGGCAAGACTCCTAACACTACACTGGACTACCTGTAATATGATTAACCTTGTAAGTCGCTCTGGATAAGAGCGTCAGCTTAATGTTGTAAACGTACTAACGTAGTGTCCTCAGTTCCCGGACCACTAAACTATGTAATTACATGGATGAGTGATACAACACAGTGGTGACCAGGCATCTGTCCCAACTTGTTTTGAGTGTGTTGCAGGGACCTAATTCTATATCTGTTCATATTCACAAAATACATTGCTAAAAAAATGACGCACCCAGATAGAAATGTCAGATTACTGCACATGGCCTGCAGTTATGTCCCAGGCAGATATGTAAATGGTTACAGGTGTGGTCTGGTTATGTGAGGACATGCGCACACAGCAAACAGGTTCCGAATGGAAACCAGTAGAGAGGATCGTTGATCTGCCAACAAGCACTAGACACAGGTGGCACCTTCATTTCTCTGCCAGGACCAATTACAGGCACATAGCAGAAGGAAATTTGAAGTCATGGTGACCATTACGTATCCTGCTATTTAGAGCAAGCCACCATCACCTTCGTTTGGTGCTGTGCACGAGAAACCTGGACTGCCTTGTGATACAAGGGACACTAACAGCTCAGCAAAATGTGCAGGACATCCTCCAGCCACATGTGTTGCCTCCCACGGCAGTGCTTCCAACAGCCATTTTCCAGCAGGATAATGCTCACCCACACGTGGCAAGGGGTCCTAGGAATCTCTCTGGCAGATTGCACCACTCCCTTGGCCTGCCGGGTCACCAGATTTATCATCAATTCAGCATTTATGGGTCCAGCTGGGACGCTAGCATCAGCCAGTGCGCAGAATCTACAGGCCTAGCTGCAACTAATGTTCCGCAGGATGCCATACGGAACCTGTATGCCACCATTCTCAACTGTAGCTCATCTTGTATGCAGGGTAAAGAGCCTACTTCAGTTGTACAGTTTCACCAATAACCTTCTCCTTTCAGTCTCATACAGTTATCACTGGCATACATCGTCATTACACTCACACAAAGTTTCACCCCAGTAGCTCCTTCTTGG
Source organism: Prochilodus magdalenae (assembly GCA_024036415.1). Lineage (NCBI taxonomy): Eukaryota > Metazoa > Chordata > Actinopteri > Characiformes > Prochilodontidae > Prochilodus > Prochilodus magdalenae. The sequence continues at coordinate 272,822 of JAMWET010000159.1, read as the reverse complement.
CGTGTTATATTTTCGTAACTGAGTGTCCAATGAAATAGGTCAGTGAAAAGTGGTCAGGTGGTCAGTTTAAAATTCATTTAAAAAAACTGCCCAACTTTTTCCGGAAATGGAGTTTTTCTATCATCAGGCTTGGTATGGGATAAACATAAGGGCGAAGACTGCCAAACAATGCAGGGCAGAGGGAGGGAGAGAGAGAAAGAGAATGAGAGAGAGAATGAGCGTAAGAAATAAGAAGGAGAGAGAGTAAGAGTTCGGGGGATGGGCCGAAAAAATACCTTGACCTCTAAAGCAAAAGAGCTTTAGAGCTTCATCAAACCTGAGAATGAATAGAGAGCGGCCTCTGAGACGGCGATTGTCGAAGCGCATGCCTTATCTATTGTAAACAGACACTGTTAAAGAGAAGAGCCTGAATTCCCGCAACCACACAGTGCTGAAAGAACCGGCAACATCACTCCTTCCTGTGTCCCCGCACAGCCCCAGCCTCACACAGCCGGAATAGACAAATCCCTGAGTTCAGCACACCGGCCCGGCCGGATTGAATACGGAAACAGCACGGCTTTAAGAAACGCTTTCTGGTGGTCATTTTAAGCCTGGCCAAAAAGGTTTTCACAACTAGCTCCTGACTGCATTACATCAACAACTGAGAGACAATCTTTTATGTCGGTAGTAAATGATTTTCTTATTTTTGCTGGGAATTCGTAGGGAATTGCAGCTAGGTTGCATGATTAGTTGTTCACTGGATGTGTTTGTATAGTGTCGCTTCCTGTTGCTATGCATTCGCTGGGATGTAGCTGTAATGGGGTTTTATAGCTGTATAGTATAACGGACTATCTCTGCCCACTTGTGTCAAAGACACCTCTGTGAAGCCTGCAAGCCTATGTGAAAGAGCTACACATGGGAAAATGCTCTGGGTGGGCTTTATAACATCCTGCTCCAGTTCGGCAAGAACGGATACATTCGTGCTTGACCCACTTTGAGGCCGGCATGAAGATGAAGTCAGTTCTTATTCTCTAACTTTTCCATTAGAATTCCATGTTCCACCTTAAATGGTTCAACACAGTTCAATTATGCGCTTCAGGCCAAATGTCCAACTTCTTGTTTCGAATTTACCAAGTCTACCTTAAATTGTGGCAGCACCTATATTCTACCGCCTCAGGCCACAGCTGTTTACTGCTGGATCATTTAAGGTGGGCCAGGAAAATTCAAACGAGAGGCCCGATCTGGATTAGGCCCTTCTGCAGTCAATGTTCCAAATGACACTCTTCAAATAGAGATTAGTTGCAGTTGGGTCCAGATTGTGGCATGGATGCCTTAAGTCTGGCATAGGACCACGTCAAGTTCAAACACTTCCTGATGAGGTCAATTCCCTGTAGACTGGGATTTGTGCCACTGCTGGTAGACCCCGTATGAACCATAACGCTTCCATACACCTGCAGATTCAGCTACTTCCTTCACACTATGGTCTTCGTCCATGCCTAAATGCAGTCCCTTCTAGTTAGTCCAAACATCATGAAGCCATTTTCATCTGCTTTTGGCAATGGGCCATTTTTCCCATCCACACATGGAACGAGACATTCCCTGCACCGCCTCTTCTCAATCTATGGATCCCGTCACTCACACCCTTCAGGTTTTAATAGCCCCCTGTCATCCATGTGCAGCGCGCCATGCTCTAAAAACCTCTTGGTGTCATTGCTGCAGCAGGATCCACGGTTTAACATTAATTGTTAGTAGTGTGGTAGTTGAGTATCTGTAAATTAAACTTTAAATACCAACGTGATGAGAAACTAATGCTAAACAGCCAAAGAAACACCACTGCTATTTTTTAATTGACTGTCCCCATTTACACCCCCAGATAGGCATACAAAACATATATTGGTGGCTTGATAAGGTCAGCACTCCACTGTCAGCCTATGCTGCCGGCCACCACCTGCGAGGGTCCGGAATATTTCATTGATAATTGAATAAGTCCAGGGAACTCAAAAATCCCAGAGTTCCCCAGGGGTAAAATCGATGCCAATTAGTGCTCACCTGGGCGGTTTCAGGATTTAAGGGTGGTGGGCAAGCAACACTTGCTTTGTCACACCTTTGATCTAGTGTGGGACTGGGAAGGTAGTGAAAGGGAAAAAAGGAAAGGAAAGGGGTACAGTCACAACGAAAAAATGGGGGAAAAGGGGGAATAGAAGAGAGAAAAGAGGAAGCTTGAAAAGGATGTTGAGGGTCTTGAACAAGGCTAAAGATAAAGGAGGCCTTGTTGGTGGCTCGTGTTCCCCCTTTCAGGCGTTTTTGTTGGTTTAAACTTTTCTTTGTTTGAGCTACGCCATATTGGTGTCCCCTTGGTTTGACGTTTCCCGCTCTCTTCCCCTCATCATTGAAAAGGAGTGCAGTTTCGCACCTCCGCCAGTGGTATTTGGTGGCTTAATGGTAGAGTTGGAGTGTCGAGTTGGAGAGAACAGGGTTACCGGCTCAAAACAGCCCACAGGGACATTCCCTCATCTATACACAAAAACACTCTGTGCCCCACAACAGTGTACATTAAAAATCAATTACTTTTTTATTTTACTGGTGTCTTTTATTTCTCTTTGTATTTATTGGTGGATTTTAAAGACTTGCCCTTGCATCCTTGCCTCTCCATGTCACAGTCTACATCCTGCTGGTGGTTCCCCCTGGACCACCCAGATAACTGCCCTACATACGAAGTCTAACCAAGGTTTAAATGCAGAGAGATGACTAATTCTGTTTTGGTGTAAAACGTGCCCTCGCTGTGTTGGGACAGGTGTGCTGGGCTGTTCATTTTGAGGCCTGGAGAAAGAGCTGAAAGCAGGTCTCCTGAAAATACGGCCCATAATTCATCGAACATTTATTTGGTACAGATGCAGATGTTTGGTGCTGATAGCAGCTGCTTCCGCACATAAACAGAAGCAATTATGAGCGACGTCTTTGATATTTGTGGCTCTTTTGTGATTTTGTGATGGCAGCTTCTTGGTCACAGCCGATTTTCAAGGCCCAAGACTTTGCAGACTTTGTGTTATCTGTGCTGGGCAAACAGGAAATTGCCTGTCATTCATGTTTGTTACAGTTATTAGACATGCACCCCTCCCGACAGATGTATCCTCCAGCTCTAAACCTGCCCATCTGACGCGCTACGCCATGTTTATTCCCCAACATGACTCTCTGAAGTGCGTGCCATACATTCTGAAAGATCCTTATTTTATAGCATTCCAGATGATGTTTTACATAAGATGTGATCTCGTACGCATGCTGAAATATGCTAAACATGTTTACTTATATATTTTCATAAATTAACCCAAACGCCACCTTGCTTGACGATGCTATGCGATTACACTGGACACTTATTGGAAAATATGAAAGCCTTGTGCTTGCCAACTAGCCTAGCTTGTCGGACTCCGGGATCTATGAATTATACAGGATGTTTGTAACCTTCTGATGGCGTACGTTCCTGTGCGTTCAATCCGGTATCCGCTGACATGTTTGCGAGTCTCTTCAGTGAACAGAGGGCATATGAAATTCAGTGTATCTCCACTTTGTATCGCAAGCTCCTTAATCACCGAATGATTCAAGCAGATGTGCACCAACATGTCTCGAAGAGATAAGCTGAGCAGGACACCATTAGGATCCTTAGTTGTGCAGTCCAGAAGCAGGTTCTCTGGGTTACTCTCCAGCACTGTGCATGTTCACTCATCGTCAAAAGATTAGCTGTACACATATCAGCACCCAGAAGGAATCAGCCGACAGAGATGAAACTTGGTGGGCAGGTTTGACATTGTGAGACATGCAAATGATTTAATAAGCTTTATGCTCGACTGTGCATGTGACATGATGAGCAATGTCAGGCCTTATCACTGTACCTGACTGACCCAACAGCCACAGTGGCACAGGAGGTTGTGACTATGCTGTGCTGCACCAATAAGAGTCCTTGGGCAAGATTCCTAACACTACACTGGCCTACCTGTAATATGATTAACCTTGTAAGTCGCTCTGGATAGGAGCGTCAGCTAAATGCCGTAAATGTAAGGTTGTGGTGGTTGCACTGGAAGTGCCTCTAGTCGACTCATTCGAGAGGAGAGGCCGATTTGAATGAGTCTCGTTCTCTTGTCTTCTCTTCTCCTGTTTTTTTAAAGGTAGGTAGATGTTTATAGTGCATTAAAGGCCTTGAAATCAGGGAACGACCCTATGAGGAACGTCATTATGGCTTCATATAGCCATGCTAATAGACAAAATTTGAAGTTAGGCCGAGTGAAATGGAGGCTAACCCTAGCCACTGAGATCAAAGCCTTTAGGCTAGCCACTAGCCGCTAGCCAGGTTAAATTCGTTGGGGAACTGGAAGGGTTTGGGGTGCTTTGCTTTTTGTTTGGTGAAGTAGATTTTGAGGATTTAAAGGGTTAGCAGTTATGGTTATTGTCTACTTTACCTAAGATGTTTTTTGCAAAACATGATTTGCTATTGTAAAGACCAATTAGCCTTAGTCCTTAACACCATGCCAACGTCACCAAAGACTGCAATGGTGTCAAACCAGACCGTCATGGAGAGACTCAGAATGGCAGTGGCTCATCTTTAGTAATGAGTCCCGCTTTCGTCTTGGTGGACATGACCAACGAATCCATGTGTGGAGATGCCAAGATGAACGGTTTGTTGTCGCGCACCAAATGTCCAGAAGGCCTGGTGTCACTCTACCTCCACCCCTAGCGCACCATCTGCAGGAACTGTGTGAGAACATTCTGCATGGGGTGGATTATCACAGGATACCATTAGGAACCTCTACAGCTCCATGCCGAGACAATGCATGTTGCGTTAGACACACTGAGAGAGACTACATCTGTATCTGTAGCTCAATGAATATTACCCATGTCAGTCTAAATGTATCATCACTTATCGTTTCTGGTAACCTTCCTTCCCAATAGCACTGCAACCCCACACTTCCTTCTGGGTGCTCATATGCATGTTCATCACACCACCAGCCCAGCTAGGTGTTCATTATTGCTATAGCCCTCCAGGTTGCGTAAGCGGAGTTCTGTTTGCTTTCGTTTGACTGCAAACGTCCCCACTGCTCTAATTCAAATGTGCTCTTTAGTCTTATCGGAGCTGTCCGGCGTTCAGCAGCAATTTCAAAACCAGAAACAATAACTATTGTTCGTGCTTCAGATTACACCACATTGTTTCCCTTCGCCACACATTTGATATTTCACGTACAGGCTTTTACCCATTTGCAGCAGATAACTGCCAGAGGCTGTTCCCGTCCTCTCCTCATGTTTGCTAATTGCTCTGTGGCGTAAAATGTAGGGTAATTGAATTTTCCCTGAAACTCAAAGCTGGCTGTGTTTGAAAAGGTAATGAGAGCAGCTCCTACACCTACCGCACAGGTGGTCTGGAGATCCACACATCTACGCTCTATACAGAGTGACTCTTCCGTATCTAAGCTCCAAGAAGATACTTTCCATGATCATATGAAACTCCCAACAACAGTAGCATTCAAAGATGCTGCTATTAAAACTGTTGGTGCTGTTGTAGGCTTGATCATTAAGATTAGCCTAAAAAAACCCTAGCTAATAAACTAATCTGGTTGTCTAAGTTAAGATTAGCCCCAGCCATTCCCCAAAGTCCTTCTAATGACCTGGTGACCCAGCTGCTTGAGTAGTGAACAGGTATATGGTTTGCCATATGAATGAGGACTGAGGACGCATTGGATTGTGCATGCGACTAGGCTTGAGTGACTGTCATGGATTAGATGCAAGCATGGCCCTGCTTATGGCTGCTCCAGGAGTGGAGGTGGGAGGTGCATACCCTCTGGAAAATGCACCACTTTATTGCTGTTTGTTAATAATAATAATAATAATAATAATAATAATAATAATAATACTTTATTATTATTATTATTATTATTATTATTATTATTATTAAGTTATGTGTATGTGCTTCTCATGTTGTTCTGTGCTGAGGGATGTGGGTTGTTAGTGGTTTATAGCTGTAGGGGATGTCACTGGTAGCATGAAGCTGGTGGGTAGAGGTGACCTCCCCTGTAAGATCGGTCCTTTGTATGCACCTGCTGGTTTTAATAAAAAAGCAGTACATGCAGAAGACATTTGGATCTCCCTTGTGTCTTACTCTATCCCAACGCTCCAATATAAATATCTACCAAACCAATGCAGCTAATGGAAATGATAGTGAGCTGCAGAATACTGCATAAATGATAAATGATCAGTGTCTCTAGGTGTACAGGTTCTGGGTTTGTGTTGGACCAGAATTCCTCAGTTCTGTTTTATTCTCTACACTACTGGAACCATGTCTCCCAAACTCCAGATCAGATATTGTATTAGATCTGTTTATTTAGAAAATCACTAATGACCTCCAGAAGCCTGTTTTTAGAACCATGCTCGCTGTGCGTTTCACCCCAGCCACCACTCGCCAGTCTCTCTGTAGGTCACTTGAGGTCATCTTACGGTGGGTAAGGGACATTGGGATGAGGTGGCGCTCATCACGGTCAGTAGAGAGTGGGTTTGGTCCTCTGCCAGCCTGTAGCTGTGTTGTCCTGTGTGTTTGCTGCCTGACCTTGTTATTATGAACTAGACGCTCACTGTATCTGCCAGTAAAGCTAGAACCCAACCCTCGGTTCTCACTAAGAACCTGCTGTACATGTGGAGATGCTGATTTGAGAAGAGACTAAAGTGCTCGCTTCTTGATTTCCAGAAGCAAATCAAGGCAAGGCAAGTTTATTTGTATAGCACCTTTCATACACATGGGCAATTCAAAGTGCTTTACATAAAAGGATGAAGATACAAAGAAAAAACAAAATAAAAGCAAAATAATTCATTAAAAAATCATTAAAATCATTAAATAAAATATAATAATAAAATGACATTCAGAGCTGAGCTGTATATGCATCATAAATATATTCTCATGGTATTTTAGATTAGACTAAAACTGAGTTGCAATTACTTTTTTCATCCACTTACTCCAAGGTCAATAAAATCTTGACTGTTCATGCTGTATATTATTGGTTTGCTCATTGTCTTGCACCAGATCTTGTAGTGGGACTCATGGGACAGTCCACATAGTCGGTATTTCCTAATCAGCTACATTAAATGTAAAGTGTGGGTGACCATTCTCCTAAACTTTCTCCACCTGAGACCTACAGACTGGCTTCTTTTTGGCTCTTTTAAAAGTTGCACAAAGGCTTTTGGGTCTCTCAGGGCATTCAGGAGGTGTTTTTGAACAGTGCCTGACAGTCCAGTAAGGGCTAGAGGGAGCAGGAGGGTGGGTGATTCAAAGGCTGCAGAGGAGTTTTGCCAAGGCCTCCAGTTGTCTGCAACTCCACCATTACTTCTATTGTCAGGACATTACAATGGAACTCCAGTGAGTTTTCGAGATTTTGATCAAATGATCCAATTGTTATGATGTAAAGTCATTTAAAGTGTTTAGAAATGTGCTATTTGAGAGAAAGGTCTTGAGTCTGAAATGTTAAACATGGTGGTGGTGATAGGAGGCAGATGTTTGAAGGGTTTAATCTAAAAGCTCTCGCAGAAAAATAAAACATGAAATGATTTGAAACGCATTGCTTAATGCTGTCGACATTGTTTGTTTCACTATGAGGTTTTATGATTTTGATCTAAAACATATATATTTTCACATGGTGGAGAGATATATGCAGGGTTTTGTAAGGTCCACCTCATTGAACTTCTACTCTGTGAATTCTTACTCTGTACTCACTCCCAGACTACAAGTACTAAAAATTACAATACAAATACTAAGTACTAAATATGAAAGAAGTTAGTAGAGCAAAGAAAAATATATGTATGTATATAAATGAAGAAAATGTACAATATGTGCTGTATAAGTCGGAAAGGTACAGGAGCAGAACACATGTACGGTATGCGGTATTAGTGCAAATGACAGAACTGTGCCACAGCAGCCAAATATAGATTCTAGTATCCTCATTAAGTCTACGTGTATCATACACACAGTGTACATATACAGTATACGCAGAATAATACCGGTCCTTATAGAGAAGTGATCAACTAAAACACCAGGGTATGTGCAACAAGTGCAGTCTGTGCAGTTGAGCGGCCTGTAATGTTCTGGTGGTCAGTCTAAAGAATTGAGCAGTCTGTAATGTACTGGTGGTCAGTCTGTGCAGTTAAGCAGTCTGTAATGTACTGGTGGCCAGTCTGTGCAGCTAAGCAGTCTGTAGTGTTCTGATGTTCAGTCTGTGCAGTTCAGCAGTCTGTAATGTTCTGGTGGTCAGTCTGTGCAGTTGAGCAGTCTGTAATGTACTAGTGGTCAGTCTGTGCAGTTAAGCAGTCTGTAGTGTACTGGTGGTCAGTCTGTGCAGTTAAGCAGTCTGTAATGTACTGGTGGCCAGTCTGTGCAGCTAAGCAGTCTGTAGTGTTCTGATGTTCAGTCTGTGCAGTTCAGCAGTCTGTAATGTTCTGGTGGTCAGTCTGTGCAGTTGAGCAGTCTGTAATGTACTAGTGGTCAGTCTGTGCAGTTAAGCAGTCTGTAGTGTACTGGTGGTCAGTCTGTCCAGTTAAGCGGTCTGTAATGTTCTGGTGGTCAGTCTGTGCAGTTAAGCGGTCTGTAATGTTCTGGTGGTCAGTCTGTGAAGTTAATTGGTCTGTGATGTACTAGTGGTCAGTCTGTCCAGTTAAGCGGTCTGTAATGTTCTGGTGGTCAGTCTGTGCAGTTAAGTGGTCTGTAATGTACTGGTGGTCAGTCTGTGCAGTTAAGCGGTCTGTAATGTTCTGGTGGTCAGTCTGTGCAGTTAAGCGGTCTGTAATGTACTGGTGGTCAGCCTGTGCAGTTAAGCGGTCTGTAATGTTCTGGTGGTCAGTCTGTGCAGTTAAGCAGTCTGTAATGTTCTGGTGGTCAGTCTGTGCAGTTAAGTGGTCTGTAAAATGTTAAGCAGTCTGTCCTGGTGGTCATCTTGTAGGAAAGAGAACTGAGCATGGGCTACTCAATATGCGGATTCACTTGGATAGTGGATAAACTGACTTTAGCCAGCATTGCAACGTTTGGCTACAATGCACCGTTTCACAGCACATATTTCTGAATGCCTTTGAATTTCACTACACAGACAACTGATCCACATTAAGCATTTCAGAGCTTGTGGACAACTGATCCACATTAAGCATTTCAGAGCTTGTAGGAGAGTGCTAACTGCCCATTCTGCCAGCTAACAGAAACCAGGTCTTGACCGTAGCTTGTCTCTACACTTAAACAGTATTAGCTAGTGGTGGGCCATGTTCCCCACACAGAGAGAGCAACACCAATTGTGGCTCTCTCTTATCCTGACCACAAATGGCTGTAGCACCTGCACACTGTTGGAAAGAAGGTGGAAAGAAATTTAGAATGAGCAGCCAACGGCATCCTTCTCAATGTCTGTTCCAAGTCGTGTGGATGCTGTTGAACTGCTTGGACTATGGAAAGTTATTCCAGAGGAAACCGCAGCCGGGTACAGCACCACCTCTGGGGACGAACATCGCTCTGGGCAAAGTGGTGGCTCCAGACATGAACACCAGCATTTACTCTAAAGCTAGGAGCCTCTACCCTTCAGGTTCACGGGAGCAATTTTTAACATGTGTTTGGTTAAACATTGATGAAATTCTGAGTGTGGCTGATTTTGAGTTGTGGCACTGAGGAACACAGCAAGATGCCCTAAAGCTGCACTGAGCCAGTTGTTTTTGGCTTGGCTGGAAATCAAATTACCTGCTAACAGAAACTATTAAAGTGAGAACTCTAAAATGTGAAAAGGACTTTACGTTGGAGGTTCCCCAAGCACTGTGTGAAATGCCCGATTGTGCTCGGGCGGTCCCATGTTGGTTGGCTGCTCCTAACTCATTTAGGGCTAGCTTCAATGATCAACAACATGGTTGGTTCAACAGTTCTGGTTCTGGAAATGCTCTTAGTTGGTAGGTCTTCCACCAAACCTTACATACTCCTTCATCTTTTTTTCCGAAATTGCAAATTGTTGGGAAACTAAGCAAATTTTAGATTTACACATTTTTCAGCGATATCCTGGGCATAGTTACAGTTACTATTTGTTAATAACTGAGCCAACCAAATGGTTACAGCACTACCCTAAGACAGATCAGTGCTGCCGATCTAGATAGGTAGGAATACCAAAGACAGAAGCTCAAATTTTGAGAACCTTATGTTGTTAGGTCTAGAAGCCTCAAGACCACCTATATGTCACACCTTGTCCCAAACTAGAGCCTTGAAATGTTAAGAAACAGTCTTGGTCACCTGCAATGCCCTTTTGCGTAAATTCTCTTATGCCCAAAGTGAATTCTGAATTATAGGCAGAACACCTGACACCTTGTCCTTAATGTCTCTTTAGATTCTGTTTGAAAACTTCTGACGGCAACTTGTTAGAAGTACCTGGCCAACTGTCCCGCAGTTTTGTAGATTTCGCTTGCTTGCTAAAACTACTTTGCAGATCAGCTTCTCCTATTTAATGACACGAACATCAGGTCACAGAAATGTGTTTACAGCCCCTTAGAAGTTGGTGTTTCATCATCAGACTAATATGTTGGGTATGGTGTTGGATACACCGGCCTCCTGTGATCACATGGTGCTGAAAGGATGTGTCCTAGTAGACTGTGACACTGTCCTTGAGGGCTGTGGACCTTAACACTCTAGGGCAAACCATAATAGCAAATGAAGTTCAGTTATTTTAGCCACATTGCTTAAAGGCCAGTTTTGGTCCAATCCTTCTCCCTAAGTCTTTCCAGGGATATACAGTATGATTAACCTTATGGGATCTAGAGTCTCAGATATCTAGATCTGGAATTTGTATTTCTTTATTGGAATGATCGCCTCTGGTAGGACCGCAGTCACGATTACTAAACAAACCTGCTGACCACAAAGGCTACAAACCCTCCACACAGCAGCCATTGTGAAAGCCTTGACACTGCACGTGTAGTTCATCTTGTCCACAGTATTCCAAAAACAACAAACCCTTAAAGAGGACATTCCTTTATCCATCACCCTTCTCTTGCTTTGAACTCCTGCCTCTCGGGGCTCTATTATCACTGCCCTAGAAGTCAGTGTGTCTGGTGGAGGACTTCTAAGCCTGAGGCAGTCAAGATGATCAATGAATATTGCCTTTTGAGTCAGGTGGACATCAAATGACTAGTGTGTATATAATATTTATTTTAGATTTACTGTTCAGGTGCTTACCTGTAAAAGGCATCGCAACGCTATAGAGGGGTGAAAGGATGTGTAGCTGTACGCAAAGTCCTCACTGGACGTCTGATAAATCTAAATTTGCAGTTGGCTTTTTTTGGATGGTGAAAAAGACTGAAACTGAAGACTAAGAACCGGAAGCGAGCCTCCTGAATAGAACAGAAGCTGTAATGAAGGCAAAGATTGGAGACGCTAAATACTAAAAATGCTGATATTATGTTTAGTTGTCGATGCTGCTGTGTAATTTCTTGTTTTCTGCCATGAAATATGTATATATATATACACATCTGTGTGTGTGTGTGTGTGTGTGTGTGTGTATGTATATCTATATATATATGTACTGTATATGTATATGTGTGTATATATATATATATATATATATATATATATATATATATATATATATATATATATATATATATATATCTTCTGTTTGACGGCTGGCATCTACAGCTGGCATCTGGCGTCACCAGCCTGAGAGAAATTGTGGTGGGCCTGATGGGATCAATAATCAAAAATGGGATCAATAATTATTGAGGGTCACAGTGTGTCAGCTCTATGTACTGAACTCCTTATTTGACTATGCCATTTTAAATGGAGCTTCTTTCTATGGCACCTGCATGTTATATATACACCTAAATGTATACAGTATGTCTGTAAAATAAAGATGCTCATTGTATTTCTGTAAATTTACATCAGCAGTGTTAAGATTTTGTGCATATTTATTTTATTTATGTTCATTTAACCCTTTTAAAACAAATTTCGACTATTACATTTCATAATCCTTTGACAATCAAATCTCTACCACACATTTACTCAATTAAGATCAGGCCTTTCAGCTAACTACCAATCTGTGGGTGATATTTAGTGTGTGCGGTCCTCTTACACTGTTGTATTGTTCTAAAAATGTCATTGAAAATGCCTCAAGGCAGGTTAATTGAGACCGAAACCCCCAGCGCTTTTAGCCCAACAGTCCAATTCTGGTATCACTGCTCAGGCCGTTTTTCTAAAGCCTCCATCCTCCATCCTCCAAGCACAGATCCGTGAATTCTCAGTTGATTTTCTCACCTTCTTCTATATTTGGTTTCTTTTTACTTTATTTATATCATTCATTTATTCATGTGACAGCTGGCGGTTTAGGCAGGGAAACCTGGATGTACTTCCAGGGGTGTGTCAAAAGGAGAAGTGAAGGATCTTTGAAGATAAGTCGGACTTCCCTGCTCCCCTGCGGTGGCGTATCTGAGAGTTTAAGACATCTGCAGTGACATTTCATCTCCATCCAGAAAGACCATCTGCAGGTCTCTCATGTGAAGTTTTAGAGGGGCTGGAAAACTAAACATGTATCAGGTTCAGACTCCAGCGTCTACATGCAGAGTACCTATTTGTAGAATTGGTCACTTCAGGTATCTCAGCTTGTCAAACTGCTTGTCTGGTAAAATAAGGGTCTATGACTTTTACTGGAACATCTATCCTCTATCTGCAGCCCTGTTTCATCTCTAGATTACACTGTTCCTATTCAAGGGACAGGCAACATATTGGCTCAAGGATGGCAAATAGTTTCACCCCTGGCTGTGCATGTGACGTAAGCAAGGATGGACCTTATCTCTGTACCTTGGCTACATCAGGTTGTCCTGTTGGATGGGCTTTAAGTTCTGACTTATGCTGTTGTGTTGGTGGTATTCTTTGCGAGTGAAGTATGCCTCAGAGAAGAGTTCAAAAGCAGTTTAAGCAGTTGGAGAAGGGTCACATCGTAGAGAAGTGGGACAGTCTAATCAACATATTGCATGCCATACCGAGTACCAGCTATGCAGAGACTACCATAGCATTCTGTTGGTGACAGAGATATTCAGCAAGCACCGATGCCCTCCATAAGCCGTCCTGTTAGTGCCAGCACCATTGGCAGACGACTGCACTATGTAGGACCACACTGCAATGGTGTCGTGCCAGACTGTCATGGAGTGACTCAGAATGGCAGTGGCTCATCTTTAGTGAGGAGTCCCACTGTTGTCTTGGTGGAGACGACCAATGAATCCATGTGTGGAGGCACCATGGTCAGCACCAAGATGAACAGTTCGTCCAGAAGGCCTGGTGTCACTCCACCTCCACCCCCACCGCACCATCTGCAGGAGCTGTGTGAGGCACAGTGGTAGTGGTAGTAGTAGTAGTAGTAGTAGTGGTGGTTGTAGTAGTAGTGGTAGTAGTAGTGGTGGTGGTAGTAGTGGTGGTGGTGGTGGTAGTAGTGGTAGTAGTAGTAGTAATATTGGTGGTAGTAGTAGCGGTGGTGGTGGTAGTAGTGGCAGTAGTAGTAGTGGTTGTGGTAGTGGTAGGAGTAGTAGTAGTGGTGGTGGTGGTGGTGGTGGTAGTAGTGGTATTGGTGGTAGTAGTAGCAGTAGTTGTGGTGGTGGTAGTAGTGGTAGTAGTAGTAGTTGTGGTTTTGGTGGTGGTGGTAGTGGTAGTAGTAGTTGTGGTTTTGGTGGTAGTAGTGGTAGTAGTTGTGGTGGTGGTGGTGGTGGTGGTAGTGGTAGTAGTAGTAGTTGTGGTTTTGGTGGTGGTAGTAGTGGTAGTAGTAGTAGTAGTAGTGGTGGTGGTGGTAGTAGTTGTGGTTTTGGTGGTAGTAGTGGTGGTGGTGGTGGTAGTAGTTGTGGTTTTGGTGGTAGTAGTGGTGGTAGTAGTAGTAGTTGTGGTTTTGGTGGTGGTAGTAGTGGTAGTAGTAGTAGTAGTAGTAGTAGTAGTAGTAGTAGTAGTTGTGGTTTTGGTGGTGGTAGTAGTGGTAGTAGTTGTAGTAGTAGTAGTTGTGGTTTTGGTGGTGGTAGTAGTGGTGGTAGTAGTAGTAGTAGTTGTGGTTTTGGTGGTAGTAGTAGTAGTTGTGGTTTTGGTGGTGGTAGTAGTAGTAGTGGTAGTAGTAGTGGTGGTGGTGGTGATAGTAGTGGTGGTGGTGGTGGTAGTAGTGGTAGTAGTAGTAGTTGTGGTTTTGGTGGTGGTAGTAGTGGTAGTAGTAGTAGTAGTAGTTGTGGTTTTGGTGGTAGTAGTAGTGGTGGTAGTAGTTGTGGTGGTAGTAGTAGTGGTGGTAGTAGTTGTGGTGGTAGTAGTTGTGGTGGTAGTAGTAGTAGTTGTGGTTTTGGTGATGGTAGTAGCAGTAGTAGTTGTGGTGGTGGTAGTAGTAGTAGTGGTGGTAGTAGTAGCAGTAGTTGTAGTAGTATTGGTGGTAGTAGTTGTAGTAGTAGTAGTATTGGTGGTAGTAGTAGCAGTAGTTGTAGTAGTATTGGTGGTAGTAGTGGTAGTAGTAGTAGTGGTGGTGGTGCTAGTTGTAGTGGTGGTATGTAGTATGTAGTAGTACTGATTATTAATACTGAATGGCCGGCAGGGAGAAACACATAGTGATAGGATGTTTAAGGCCGCATCGCCCAGCCTTAGACCACTCGGTGAGTTCTGTCCTGATCTGTGGGATGCCAATATGTATGCACCCCCTGCAGGGATGTCCCCGCTTGGCACCATTTCCTCCCCCACTAAAGTCACCAATCAGCCAGTGAAGCTCTAACGAACCTTCACGGGTTGTCGCGGTGGGTGAGTCGGCGCACGCTGACTGAGCATGAGAGCAAGAAACAAAAGACACTGGGATGCGAGATTTAGAACGGCGCTCCTGGTGATTATTCACTCCAGTGATGCGCCTCCTGAGGAGCAGAGAGAAAGAAACGGATTTTCTACTCTTTAAACGTCTCCCCCCTCCGCAGACGTCTGGAGGTCCTGTGTGGGCTGACAGACGACGCGTCCCAGATGCTCCTCAGAGAGAAAGAGAGAGAACAGAGAATGGAGGCCCTGACGTGTCTCTGTGCATATCACAGGCAGTGCCTTCATCTTCCCGGACTTATAGGCTTGATGTCTTATCTGACACAGGCTTACCAGAGTGAGTTAGATCAGTACATATGGGCCTGTCTCCCTCGCCCTCTCGCTCTCTACGTGCATAACCCACTTTTTGTGACACTTTTTTGGGACACAACTGCATATAAATAAGTCATCTAAGGTCGTAATGTGCGTAGCAGATCAGAGGGGATTTTGTGCCGAGCTCAGGTAAGGATGAGTGGACAGCTGCTCCAGAGCTGATAAGAGCAGAGGATGTAGCAGATAGCTTCAGCAGAAGGAAAATTGGTATCAAGGGAACCGCCCTCTCTATTTGCGGCCCGGTTATTGTCTCTATGAAATACTAAAACGCTCTGGAACACTTTCCCAGATCCAGATTAGACAAAGCTTAGGCCATTTATTTTAGGGAGCGCATATTGGAGGTTTATCGAGCTCTGGCTCGTCGTACAGCGAAACCCAAATTAGACACGTCTTAATGGCTTATTCACTCTTCATTAGGCTTCATTCATTATGGCCTGAATCTGTTATGTTAAAATCACTAATAACTGTAAATTGAAAACAAATGAGCTGTAATGATGCGCATACATTGATATGAACAGTGTGGAGATCTAAAATCTAAATTCCCCAACTCAGAGCTGTGAATGATAATAGTTATTGGGAATGTCACCATGCATAAGCTTTCATCTAAGAGAGGAAGTTCACTCTCGCTTAAGATTCCTGTCCGTCCTTCCACTGTGAGAAGACAGCTCAAGAACGCTATTTTTTGAGAAAAGGAAAAAAAAAAATGTTATCAGTGAATCAAAAAGGCTGCCGGTCTACTCAGAATAATGGCCTGAGCGTCCCAGAGTCCAGGCCTCAGCATCACTAAACGGGCTGGGGTTACTATTGGGTCTATTCGACACCTTATCTGTTTCAAGACAACCTCAGTAAACTCAGAATACAGTTTTATTCAAATCATCTTTTCATTTATTGAATAACTGTCATGCCCTCGGGTCTCCCTGACAACAAAAACCACGGGACTCCACTTCCCAGAGGGCACTACCCCAATGACGTCACACTTGCATATCCCCAATCCTTCCCGCACTAGGTCTCCTGTGAGTTTGAGCACAGCTGTCAAAGCGAAGTTTTGCCAAACCTTTGATTGCGAATCGAAACGTTTCTCTATTGTCTTGGCTTATATCGTCTGGTCTCCTACTCTCTTTTGGCTCCTCCCCTTTTTGATCTGTCGCTTGATTGTTTTGACTTCCTGGTTATCGACCTCTGCCTGTCTCACTGTCTTCGACCCTGCTTAACCCCTTCTGTTATGACTGCCTTGATTTGGTTGTTGTGTTTGACCGTCGACGTGTCAAATAAACCTCCTTTTGTCAGACTCCCAGTCAAAAGTTTCTATCTATCTATCTATCTATCTATCTATCTATCTATCTATCTATCTATTTATCTATCTATCTATCTATCTATCTATCTATGATTTGGTCTGTTTAAGTAATAATATTGATTATTCAGAGCCCCCTAAACCCCACCTGACTCTGGCCCTGCCCTTGAGGTCAGTGTGTTGCTCTTGAGGTTGCACATCCATCAGCTGCACGAGTGTCAGCAGATGTTAGCCTACAGGACTGGACTCACTGATGAGACAGGTGCCTGTCCAGAAGAAGCCTTATTTGTACCTGTATCTGATGATGCACCATGGGGTTGTGGAGTGTGCAGTGGATATCCTTCATTGTGCTGTTGGACAAAATAGGGGCTGGTTTTTCACATAGCGCTGAGCAGAGACATTAGGCAAATGCATCTTTAGACTTTAGACATTGCCAACTGTACACATGGCTGCAGCAACCAGAAATGAACTGCAAGGTCACTACTGTTTTATCACCATAGTGAGTTCAGTTGCACCCAGTGCTATGCCAGTCTCTATAGATAACCACTGGCGGTAGAATGGGTTGTACTGAAGAGGTCACTGACCTGAAATGTGCCATTGTCGTAGGATGCAATCCTATGCCACCAGTCAGTTCATGAAATATTTACTACTACCCTACTAGATCAGCTCAGCCGCAAAGCAATAGACCATACAATCCCAGAGAGGGGCTGCCAAGCACACACAAATGCCTCTGTTGCATCACTCGCTACTGCCTGTAGAACCAATAGCTATGTATCTGTGTAGCACAGGGGAATAAAATCTACACTCTGGGAGAGTGGATACATGGATTGCACTTTATTCTCTACCATCTCGTAAACTTATCTGGGTTTGGTGGATGCCATACGAATGCTACCTACCGGAATACGTAGTGCAAAGTTTGGTGAAGGGGGATAATGGGGCTGTTTATCAGGGTGATTAGAAGAAGCAGTGCTCTTGGCTCTGAAAGCCTAGGGGCATGTCCACTGAAGCTGTGTGTAACTGTACCCAGAGGGAAGTGTGGGATTGCAGTGCTGTTGGGAAGGAAGATAAAGGTGACCAGGATCAATAACTGATGATACATTCAGACTGATATGATCAATATTTATTGAGCTACACATACAGAAGTCTGTCTCTCAGTATGGTGTTGGGCCACCATGTTTGCTAACCCAACATCTCAACGTCTCGGTATGGAGCTGTAGAGGTTCCTAATGGTGTCCTGTGATAATCCATCCCATGCAGCTTGAATATTCTCACACAGTTCCTGCAGATAGTGCGGTAGGGGTGGAGGTGGAGTGAAGCAAGTCCTTCCTATAGGTTGTCTCCACCAAGACACCAATCACTGGAAATGACCCGCTGCTATTCTGAGTCACTCCATGACAGTCTGGCACGTGACGTTGATGTGGTGTTAAGGACAGCTGTCGTAATGGTCTGAGTGCATGTAGACCTCCATGGTGCAGCTGCCTGCCAATGGTGCAGCCGCCTGCCAATGGTGCTGGCATTAACAAGATGGCTCATGGAGGACATCATTGCTTGCAAAATGCCCACAGTGGAGGCTGTAGGGTCAGTCAGTTACAGCGATAAGGCTTATCCCTGCTTACGTCACATACACGGCCAAGCGTGCACCTATTTCTTTTCATGATTAGTGTAAAATATCAGTCAATCAATCAATGTTAATTTGTATAGCGCTTTTTACAACCAACATTGCCTCAAAACAGCTTCACAGAAAATCAGTTTTTATTGTATATGAGAAAAGGAAAGAAAAAAAACCCACAAAGTTAATGTACAGACATTTCAGGGTGGGGAAAAACCGGGTCCAAGCCTCCCTTGAGCAAGCCAGAGGCAACAGTGGTTAGGAAAAACTCCCGTGAGAAGGAAGAAACCTCGAGAGGAACCAGGCTCAAGGGCGGAACCCAACCTCCTCAGGTCGAACCCGGATGAGACGAGAAAGACAGAACTAGCAGGAGGAGTACATCTATTAGATCCAGTCTGATTAGATCCAGTCTGATTAGATCCAGTCTGATTAGATCCAGTCTGATTAGTCCAGGAGGGAGTAACTGCAAGATGGAGCCGACCCATAGATAGAGTTCATGATCAGAGCCAGACGCTGGTCAGTGTAAAGGTTATGGTCATGCCGGGCGATGAAACAGGGCTGGAGACCCACGGTGGCGCTGATGCTCAGCTGCATGGGGGTTCTGATGTGATCGCTCCGGAGAAATTCTAGTGCTTAACTAAGAAGAGGAGAGAAAGAAGGAAGGAGAGAAAGAAAGAGAGAGACAGAGAGTGATTAGGAGGATTAAGGATTAGGAGGCAGATATTTTAACTTGTTGGATTGAGTGTGTGTAGTCCTGAGAGTCCTGTAGAGGATTCCTCCGCGCTGGCAGCCCCTCAGTGTTGTCCATCAGCGTCGATCCGCTCATTAAGACAATGAGAGAGAGAGAAGGAGAGAGAGGGAGAGATTGAAGAAGAGAGTGAGAGAGAGAGAGAGAGAGAGAGAGAGAGAGAGAGAGAGAGAGAGAGAGAGAGACTGATTAGGAGGATTAAGAGATATATAGTTTAACTTGTTGAATAGAGTGTGTGTAGTCCTGAGAGTCCTGGAGAGGATTCCTAAGCGCTGGTAGCCCCTCAGAAGCCCCTCAGTGTTGTTCAAATACTGTCCCAACATTTGTTGACGCTGCTAAAAGCTCCTCGAGTGGAAACACATTGTTGGGAGGAACTTCGTTTGAGGTTTCCTCCTAAAAGAAGAAAACAGTGAAGGATATAAACAGAGACTCGCCAAGCAGGATGGACGCTTCACTGTAATGAGGGGATTAATGCAATTATCAAAGTGAAGGTGGGCTGGAACAACCCACCGTGACAATTCAAGGAGATCAGCTCCTTTGGAGGTCCAATATTTCACACCCCGATTACTGTTCCAAAATTAATTACACTCAACACCAAGTACCTTGGGAATATGCTCCGCTTAATCCTGAACTGGACAACA
This sequence comes from Prochilodus magdalenae, assembly GCA_024036415.1. Classification (NCBI taxonomy): domain Eukaryota; kingdom Metazoa; phylum Chordata; class Actinopteri; order Characiformes; family Prochilodontidae; genus Prochilodus; species Prochilodus magdalenae. Next base: position 253,397 of record JAMWET010000159.1, on the reverse strand, counting down.
AATAATGAACCTTCAGTCTGATTCTCTTCATAGGAGCTCAAGTCAAACGAAAGTCAGAAGTTTAGATACACCTTGACAGACGGCTCGGCTCAGTCAGAAACCCTTCCCGGTACCTTCAAACACAGCTGGACATGATTAAAGTTGAGTCTGTCTTTATTTAACAGAGAAGATAAACCTCCTGCAATTACCTGAGGTGTGTCATTTGATGCTGCCTGAGTCTGAAGTGTAAGATTGGTCAGCAGTATAAGGCAACTAGTAACACAGCTCAGCATTTCTTTTAGTATCCTGTACAACTGGAACAGAACACAGCAGTGCGGAGCCTAACAGCAACTAAACGAGCAGTCCTGCTGCACTGAAACTGCACTGGCTGTGTGTATCTGTTAGAATAGTGCCACACCCCGCCCTGTCCTGTTTATGTTTATCTGTCTTATCTGCCCTTATGAAACGATGATATATGGCAATGTATTGGAAAATATAGTGCAATATATTAAATAATACAGTGTCATATATGGGAAACATATGCATATATTTTGCCTATATTTATATAGTGCTAAATATATTACAATATATTGTGTAATACATAAGGAATTGCCGCTTTTCATATATTGTATGTATGGTAGTATAATATATATTTACTTATATATTGTAATATATTTTTGATTTTTATATGTAATAGACATCATATGTATTTCTCCATATGTGTTTGCATATATATACTGTGTATATATATATGATAATATATAGTTTTATATATGTGAGAATATTTTTATACATACATGTGGCAATATATGTATATATATATATATATTATACTACCATACATACAATATATGAAAAGCGGCAATTCCTTATGTATTATACTATATATTGTTATATATTTATCACTATATAAATATAGGCAAAATATATGCACTTGTTTCCCATATATGACATTATATTATTTAATATATTGCACTATATTTTCCAATACATTGCCATATATTATCGTTTCATAAGGGTAGCTTTCTGTTTCTATCTTGTCATGGCCATGTGCTGTTTGTTATTCTGTTCCATGTGCTTCTGTTTGTTTTGGTCTTTTGCTCCTCCTGTCTCCGCCCTTTTGTCAGGCCCCTCACCTGTTTCTGGCTCCGCCCCTTCCCAGGTGTCTCTCCTTAGCCCTTGTTGTTTTATACTCCATGTTGTGCCCTTTGTTCTTGCTTGGCGTTTGTTTCCATGCCTGTCGTTTTGTCTCCTTGTCTGTAGGTTTTGTATTCCTTCTGGTCTGTTGTCTTCCTCCCCGTCGTTTGTCCCCAGGTTAGTTAGTTTGTAAGCTGGTTTAATGTTTCTTAGTTTTTTGCTTCTTTGGTTTTGTGTCATCAAGTGTTATTTGGTTTAGTTTCTTTTTGTTTGTTTGTTCATTAAAACTTGCATTTGCGTCCCGTCTCCACGTCCCGTCCCTGTGTAACAAATAGACTTTAAAGTTCTGCTGCTGGTCTATTAGGCTCTAAATAATCTAGCACCTGCTTCCATCACAGAATGTCTCTCTGTTTATGTTCCACCTCGTGGTCTTAGATCTGCAGGTACCAGGCTTTTCCACATACTGTCTGTAAAATACACAAAACTATTTATAGAGACTATTTCAGTAGCTCTGCTTCTATGCTGTGGAGTATATCACATTCTATTAGATGGTTGAGCTCAGTACACAACGAAATCTCTTTAATTAAATAATAATAATAACTATAATAATAATGATGATAATAATTTAATTAAAACCACCAGTCAAAAGTTTAGAACCCATCCAACTCAATGGACGTTGTTAGCTACCATAAAGACTCTACAGGCTTAGACTTAACAGTTCCAGCTAATCTGGCCCACCCTTCCCTACATCACATGCGCGACCCAGCATGACACTTGAATCATTCACATGTCTCACAAGGTCAAATATGTGAATATTCATGATGGACCGACCAATAGAATTGGTCCAAAATTCCTTAAACCAGCTCTACTGCGAGTTAAGAAAGCTGGTTCATCCTCCTGTAAAGGTCCATTCTGGAGGTTTTTAAGGTGGACTGTATAATTCCATTAGGGGTAGTTTATAGTTTGGTGTCTTCAGTGTTTGGTGTCTACAGTAAAGCTTTAAGATTAACACAAGGAAAACCTTCTATGAAGAGCTGTGTCTAAACTTTTGAGTGCTACAGGTTTTGCTGTGCACACATACATATAGACCCTACAAGGCATTGAACTGCATTCTTATAAGACCAGCCTGTTTCTGAGAGCTGCTGTAAGAGTTCGGGGTGTTGAACCTCTCAGAATGGCTATTCGGTCTATCAGCAGAATCAGATAAGCAGCAGATGTGTTAAACCTTCAGCCTCCAGCCCTAGGGCAGGTTCTGCAGGTGGTATTACGAGGGAGCAGCACTCCCAAGGAGCTAAATCCCTCAGCAAGGCTGCCGAGATGCATTTCTAACCTTTGACTGGCATGTATTATTGAGCGGTAAAGAACAAACCCAGAAAGGGAGAGAGTCCAGCCGGAAGACGTGCTGCAAAACAAGGCCTTGGCATTTGGGTCAGCTGTCAGTATTATTCTACAGTGAAGTAAATCTTGCTCTTTTCAGCCAGGCAGGAATAGAGACAGTGTCAAACGCCAGCAGGCTGTCAAACTGCGTGCGCTTAATGATGGGGACGGCTTTAAGATCTCCAGTGAATGCGCTTCTCTTTTCAACACTGCAATCACAGGAGCGTGTGACAGCAGTTTCTGCTTGTTCCTCAAATCCCTGATGCTGGAGAAATGTCTTCATTTGAAACAGGATGGGTCGTGAATGAAAGTGTTGTGAAATTTGGGACTACGGCAGAAACAATTGTAGCGCAGTCACAGCTGTTTTATTCCTGTTTGCCTGCAACAAGAGTGTGCTTCTTCAAACGTTAGAGCCCCTTACATATCCAGGATCTGCCAGCAGGACTCTATTTATCTCACCTGTAAGGTGAGAACAGCGATGCCCCTGAGCTGACAATATATACACAGTATTTCTCATTTTATTTACCATCATAATCTATATTAAATTATGGCTTTCAGCTAATAATCACAGGTGTAGTTAATTGTTTTCTCTCTCTGAGAAAAACTGGAAGTGCCATTTGGGGCTATAGTGTTTCCAGAGGCTGAAATTTTGGTCGCTCTCAGTTTGTATTGTTCTCCATGTAATTAAAATGAAGAAGTGAAAGGGTTAAATGCTTATTGAGTCTGTTTACATGCACGTAATATTTTAATCGTAACTGAATTTTTCATCTGTGATCTGATTATTCAAGTGGTCATGTAACCAGCATACTCCGATATCTCAGATTTGATTAAGGCACAGGAATCTGATATAGAGCTGGAGTTTAGCTCGGAGGTCAGATTTCTCGGAGCATGTAAGCCCTTACTCTGATTTCTTTCCATTTTCTCTGCAGCATTTCGTACAATGAGGGCAGGAACCTAATAAAGACTTCTTCTGTTAAAGCCTTTCTGGCCCGATGCCCACCTGAGAATAATTACAAAGAGGCCCACCAGCAAACTAGAATCAGCCTAGGGTTCTGGTGTCGTCTTTGCCGGTTCTGTATCCTTCAGCTCGTCAACAAATGCGCGTGTACATCTGATGTGTGTTCGGGAAAAATGTGAAACCTTTCTTTAGTCAACAGATTGTGTTGTAGTGTGTCTTCACTGTACAACTCTCTGAAACCATGTCACACCACGACGGGCCAGAACGGCCTGCTTTTTGCATCATCCTGATAAAGAGCATGGCAAGGCGTCTGGTCCTGCGTGGCCATGGCTTCCCTCTGTTGGTTAGCTTTGGTGTTCCAGTCGTGTTTGGATTGTTTTCCTCTGTTTTCTCTTGTTTATTATAAATATGTTAGTCCTCTGCCTTTCTACTCCTGCCAAGGACTTGAATAAATCTCACCTGTATATGCCTCCAGCTTCCTCATCTGCTTGCACTGATGTTACACGGGTACAATTCAGTACCCTCCATTCTGCTGCAAGGTTTGCACAGCAAGGTTTAGGATGTATTGACTTTCACTGAAGCCAGCAGCTTTTAAGGTTAGTCTTTCTACTTGTTCATGCAAAAACACACTCCAAATCTTTTTGAACCAATTCCAGAGTATATTCTATTCATGTCTTGACTTCACGGATATCGCTAACCCAACGTTTCTGTTAATAGGCAGTTGCTGTAGTAACAGCTTATACTGTTCTGAGAGCAGGCTTTACACTAGTTGTTGGAAAACTGTTGTGAAGATTTGATTGCATTCAGCCACAAGAGCACTGGGGGCAGTCTTGGGCTGGAGGTTAGGGAACCAGTCTTGTAACCAGAGGGTTGTCAGTTGGATTCCCTGAACTGACAATAACGACCGAGGTGCCCTTGAGTGACGCACCTAACTCCTAACTGCTCCCTGGGCACCCGCTACGGGGATGTGTGGGCACCATGGGTGGGACTTTTCCACCACTCCGAGCAAGTGTATGTGTGTGAGTGAATATACATATACAGATATCCTCTGTGTGCAGCACAAATGCCACATAGTGGCCCTAAACTCTTTTCTCAGAGAATGATTGGCCTCACCTAATGTTGGGTGATCGTTTCTGGATCAACCCAGCTCATCCCAAAGATAGCAGGAGGTCCATCACTTCAGAGAGTGCAGTTCTACTGTTCCAGTGCTAGAGGGATCTCATTTGGCTCACCTGGCATATCTTTGTTTCTCTTGTTGATCTCCTTGGCAAATTATCTGTGGGGGATCTAACTTGGGGGGTCACTACTGTACATATGTATCCTAGATTTGTTGAGTGCGCTTTAGAAGAAGTGTGCTCCTTGGAATTCGGTGCTGTGTTCCTTTCATTTGTATTATTTCTGGGCTCCTACTAGCAGGCAGCCATGTTTTGATATGCATGAACAATACGCCTGTTCTTGCTCATATGAAGAGATGCATCTTCATGCTAATGTTATTCTGAGTAACCCACGTGAAAGGTTACTTCAAAAGACCTCAGTGTTTTTGAAGTCGGGAACTGGTATACTCACGTTCCCCCCTCCAGCATGATGGGAATGCAGCAGTAGATCAGCAGGATCCACTACTGGGGGAGGGTGAACGTAAGTGCTAGTGGTAAAATACCAAAAGAAGACTCATAGCTCCATTTTTGGACAGTGTTTACACCAAATGAAAGCGTGTCGTGGAAACGTTTTCATGGCAAATGGCTTTTTTTCGTTACGTTGATAAATTCTGACTTTTATATTCTTACTTAACACTGACATAGCCATGTTCTCTAACATAACAGTCATGTTACAGCATATAGCTGATTGTGTTGACAGATAATATATGTTAAATGACTGCTATCTTCTTGTATGGCATAAATTAATGATGTCTTGTCATGATCTCAAACAGTATGGAATCTGTAAAGACAGTTACTGCAAATGGTAATCGCAATTAACACTGTTTTGAAAACAAATCACTTTTAGATTTATCATATCTATTAGTAATAACCGTACTATTTTAATATTCACAAGAACAAAATTGTTCTAAACCTAAGTTTAAAGGGATTATTTTTTTGTGTAATTATATGTAATTATAAAAAGATTTTTTATTACTTTTGAAGCACTGAAGTTTAAGGTGGCATTAAGGTATAGATCAGGATAAACCTTAAAGTCATACAGAACACAATGAATTCTTTTTGTCCAAATTCAAAGGGAATTTTTTGGAAAAAGATCTATGACTGAGCTAACAGCTTACAGACAGCCTAGAAAGAAGAAGTGCTTTTGTAAAACTCGATCTGAAGGGGGCATGCCATCTGCTACCAGCAGGGGGCGACGCAGGCCCAAAAGCTCCAGGGGCAATCAGTGATGATTGGAGGCACCTGACGGGTGCTCTATTTAAGACCAAGCCAAGCCGCACTCCTTGTCGTGCCATTTAGAGGGGTGGTCAGTATGGGCAAGCCAAGCAAGCCGAGTCAGCAAGAAGAAAAAGCTAGCAAGTTAGCACTCGTAAGCTAAATGAAGCTTCAAGGAAAGAAGAAACAAGATAATTAATTTCTGGGCTGGGACAACGTAGATCCAGCCCTGGAAAAAAACAAAACTCCAAACAGTGAAGGAGTAAAGAGTCTTTATACTAACAGAATTGTTTATTTTCTGTTTTACTAAAACCATCCTTTGTTTGAGCCACACCTACGTGGTGTCTCCTTTGTTTCCCGCCTTGCATCCTTGTTGTATGGGTGTAGTTCCATTTGTTACCTGTGGTCTCAGGTGACGCAGTGGTAGACCTCCGACTGTGTGCTTGTCGTTAATGACACACCAGTCACCCCATCCACTACTGTGTGGAACCTTGGTGTTCTGTTTGACCCCTGCCTCAGTTTTGTTTCCCATATCAAATCTCTGACAAAGTCTGCCTTTTTTCATCTTTGTAATATTGCTAGGCTCCGCCCACTGCTTACTTTGAAAGATGCTGAGACTCTGGTTCACGCATTTATTTCATCTAGGCTAGATTACTGCAATGCTCTGTTCCATGGTCTACCCTCCAAAACCCTTCGCCCTCTACAGTATATTCAAAACTCCGCAGCCAGAGTCTTAGTCCGCACACATCACCCCCATCCTTCTTCAGCTACACTGGCTACCAGTTACAGAGTGCATCCATTATAAGATCCTCCTTCAGACCTTTAAAGCCCTGCATAGACTAGCACCCACCTATCTGTCAGCCCTCCTACATCCTTACGTCCCATCACGTAAGCTAAGGTCCTCAGACTCTGGTCTCTTAGCTGTTCCTAGGTTCAGGCTCTCCTCTATGGGTGGCAGGTCATTTAGTGTTGCTGCCCCCACACTCTGGAACTCCCTACCCTCATCTATACGCACCTCACCCTCTCTTTCCATCTTCAAAACTCACTTAACTTACCTTTTCTCTAAACATTTTCATTCTTCATGATTTTTTATTTTATTTATTTATTTATTTTTTGGTTTATTTTTGTAAAGCGTCCTTGGGTTTGTGAAAGGCGCTATATAAGTGTAACCTATTATTATTATTATTATTATGATTAGAGCACATGTCCTTTACCCAACAGGTCAAGGGTTTGATCCCCACTGTGCCCAAGCTTGTTCCCCACCAATTCAAGAAGATAGGCCCTCAACAATAACCCTGAAAAAGAAAACCGCAAACCATAAATACAGTACAGGGCTGGTTTGGGCTGGCCCTGTGTCTCTGCACTCGGGTCCTCCCCACAGTGTCAAACCCTGACACGTTTATTTTCCACTGTGTCTTGTAAGAGGTCCTTGGGGCTATTTGAAAGAGACAGGTTCAGATTTTATACTCACCCTGGATTTGACATGGGTCAAACAATACAGTGAGTCTGTCTCTGAGAGCTCTCAGATCAGGTACCATTGGGTAAAAGAGACCAATAACCCGTTCTGTACATGAAAGGGTAAAACTCCATTCACCTTCACTTACAATCACTGGCTCTCAGGTCAAGTCATTTTTACCTGATTCAAGTCACTGTTTGATTTTTATACCATTAACACTATTATTAATTGTGTTATCATTGAAAAAATGCAAACAAATAAGGAAACAAATGTCCCTTACCCACCGTAAGATGACCTCGAGTGACCCACAGAGAGACTGGCGAGCGGTGGCTGGGGTGAAACGCACAGCGAGCATGGTTCTAAAAACAGGCTTCTGGAGGTCATTAGTGATTTTCTAAATAAACAGATCTAATACAATATCTGATCTGGAGTTTGGGAGACATGGTTCCAGTAGTGTAGAGAATCAAACAGAACTGAGGAATTCTGGTCCAGCACAAACCCAGAACCTGCACACCTAGAGGAACTGATCATTCTGAGGTGGTCTTCCAGAGCTGTATAAGTATATTCACACACATGAAGATATATACTGTATAAAAATGAACATTTTTGTCTGAAGCGGAAACCAAAATGAAACATTTGCCGGTTTTACGCCTGTCCGCAGCTACTCTGTAACTGTGCACACAGCACTCTGAGGCCCCACAACGTTTCACGTTACAAGTAAAGGAAGTTTTTTATTTTTTTTTCTCTGGTTTTACTACTTCTCTGCACCTGGGTCCACCCCCTGAGCATCTTGTGACAGTTTGGGTCGAATACTCGAAGTCTCAGCGTGCTCCGGTGTCACTTGCTTGGGAAGTTACTAGACAGTTAACAAGTTAACAGTGTGTTTAAAAACGTCTTTGTATAAATTGTAGTCTTTCACTGATCCAGTCGAACACAAAGTGGATTTTTTTTTTTCACAAAAGTTTTCCTATCTGCTGGTTTTTATGTCCCACAGTGGGGAAATTTAAGTCTGATTTATTAGGGAAAACACACTTACCCAGAGCGGTGGGACATCTTTGGAAGCCCCTAGGGAATGGAACGGCAACCCTCCGGTAGGCTTTGCCCAGCTTTGAGCACAAATAGGGTAGGCCAGTATATATATTATATATATATATATATATATATATATATATATATATATATATATAATATATAGAGCAGAAGTGGGCATCTGTTTGATCTGCTGGTTTTATGTCTACTGTACAGGTGTACAGTTTAGAATTTGAGCACAAATAGGGTAGGCCAGTCAGAGCAGAGTGGGCATGTTGACCTGTACAGGTGTACAGTGAATTGGAAAACTGAAATCTATTCTAGATGAGCCCCAGAATTAAACGATATTACCACTTAAGAGCTGCTCGAACAGCTGCCAGAGATAATCTACTTTTGGTTACCTCAAGAGCCGCTGTTCAATCACATTACCCCAAAAATGTAATTATATAAAGATTTTTATTACTTCTGAACCACTAAAGTTTAAGGTGGCATTAAGGTTCTGTGAAATGTGGCCTCAGAACCAATTTATTGAATTAATAATTATTAAAAACAACATTAATGGAAACATATTGAACGCTTTAAGATCCCCTACACAATAAGACTTTTCCATAATCCAGGTTTCCCTAGAATCCACAGTCTAACCAGATACATGGTTTTGTCGTTTTGATTTTTCCTGTCCCTGTTTGTCATTTCTTCGTTTTCAGAGCACTTGCTGAAGCATCTTGTGGCTCCTAGGCCTTGGAGAGAAAGCCGATAGTTTCCAGGTGTCTGGCACAACAAAAGAGGAACACAATACCGGACAAAGACTGACGACACAGTGGTAAAGACTGACCTCCAACAAGAAAAGCCACTTTGCTGCGGGCGGAGAGAAATTTGTGGGTCATGTCCTCAATGCTGGTGACACACAGGAGTATACAGACAAAGGAGGAAACACTGTGAAATTGATTGTGCCAGTCGCCAGTGACAGTCACTTCATGCGGTGAGGAGCCATCAGAGTGTTCCCTCCTAAACTGAACAGAACTGGACGATCACATCTGGATGGCTGTTAGCTGGCTGATCAGGGTACGCTCCATTCTGTACACCTGCGGGTTGTCAGGACTAAGTGCCTGTTCCTTTAAAGGTACCATAGAATGGAAAACAGTACTCACACTGGCATGCCATGTGACAAACCACATGCCAGCATACTAAACTGTACACTACAACTGGGCATACATGTTTAAAGTGCACTTGTTAGTGTACTAGGTTAAGTAGAGAAGTGTGTGGTTCGGGACACAGCATGAGATCAGCCAGTGAAATGTGTTTTAACCGTCCCCATGAGCTGCTCATTACACATCTCCCAGCTAAGTCGTTAGTTGATTAGGGATAATCTATTGAGGTAAATGCAGGTCATTATAACTGCTTATTATATACTATGTTCAGTATCTATCTATCTATTTTTGTTGTATCTATTGTTGTTGTATCTATCTACAGTATCTATCTTCTATTGATATTGTATGTATGTATCTAGTTGTTGTTATCTATTTATCTATTGATTAATATCTTCTGTTAATGGATCTACAGTATATAATCTATCTATCTAACAAAAACTCTATCTATCTATCTATCTATCTATCTATCTACAGTATCTATCTATCTATCTATCTACAGTATCTATCTATCTATCTATCTATCTATCTATCTATCTATCTATCTATCTATCTATCTATCTATCTACAGTATCTATCTATCTATCTACAGTATCTATCTACAGTATCTATCTATCTATCTATCTATCTATCTATCTATCTATCTATCTATCTATCTATCTATCTATCTACAGTATCTATCTACAGTATCTATCTATCTATCTATCTATCTATCTATCTACAGTATCTATCTATCTATCTATCTATCTACAGTATCTATCTATCTATCTATCTACAGTATCTATCTATCTGTCTACAGTATCTATCTATCTATCTATCTACAGTATCTATCTATCTATCTATCTATCTATCTATCTATCTACAGTATCTATCTATCTATCTATCTGTCTACAGTATCTATCTACAGTATCTATCTATCTATCTATCTACAGTATCTATCTATCTATCTATCTACAGTATCTATCTATCTATCTATCTATCTATCTATCTATCTATCTATCTATCTATCTACAGTATCTATCTACAGTATCTATCTATCTATCTATCTATCTATCTATCTATCTATCTACAGTATCTATCTATCTATCTATCTGTCTACAGTATCTATCTACAGTATCTATCTATCTATCTATCTACAGTATCTATCTATCTATCTATCTATCTATCTATCTATCTATCTATCTGTCTACAGTATCTATCTGTCTACAGTATCTATCTATCTATCTATCTATCTATCTATCTACAGTATCTATCTATCTATCTATCTATCTATCTATCTATCTACAGTATCTATCTATCTATCTATCTGTCTACAGTATCTATCTACAGTATCTATCTATCTATCTATCTATCTACAGTATCTATCTATCTATCTACAGTATCTATCTATCTACAGTATCTATCTGTCTATCTATCTATCTATCTACAGTATCTATCTATCTATCTATCTATCTATCTATCTATCTATCTATCTATCTACAGTATCTATCTATCTATCTATCTACAGTATCTATCTATCTATCTATCTATCTATCTATCTATCTATCTATCTATCTATCTATCTGTCTGTCTACAGTATCTATCTATCTATCTACAGTATCTATCTACAGTATCTATCTATCTATCTATCTATCTATCTATCTATCTATCTATCTATCTATCTATCTATCTACAGTATCTATCTATCTACAGTATCTATCTATCTATCTATCTACAGTATCCATCTATCTATCTATCTATCTATCTATCTATCTATCTATCTATCTATCTATCTACAGTATCTATCTATCTATCTATCTATCTACAGTTATTTATCTATCTATCTATCTATCTATCTATCTATCTATCTATCTATCTATCTGTCTGTCTGTCTACAGTATCTATCTATCTATCTACAGTATCTATCTACAGTATCTATCTATCTATCTATCTATCTATCTATCTATCTATCTATCTATCTATCTATCTATCTATCTATCTATCTACAGTATCTATCTATCTATCTATCTATCTATCTACAGTATCTATCTATCTATCTATCTATCTATCTATCTGTCTACAGTATCTATCTGTCTACAGTATCTATCTATCTATCTATCTATCTATCTATCTATCTATCTATCTATCTATCTATCTATCTATCTATCTACAGTATCTATCTATCTATCTATCTATCTATCTACAGTATCTATCTACAGTATCTATCTATCTATCTATCTATCTATCTATCTATCTATCTATCTATCTACAGTATCTATCTATCTATCTATCTATCTATCTATCTATCTGTCTACAGTATCTATCTACAGTATCTATCTATCTATCTATCTACAGTATCTATCTATCTATCTATCTACAGTATCTATCTATCTATCTATCTGTCTACAGTATCTATCTATCTACAGTATCTATCTGTCTATCTATCTATCTATCTACAGTATCTATCTATCTATCTATCTATCTATCTATCTATCTACAGTATCTATCTATCTATCTATCTGTCTACAGTATCTATCTATCTACAGTATCTATCTATCTATCTATCTATCTATCTATCTATCTATCTATCTATCTATCTATCTATCTACAGTATCTATCTATCTATCTATCTGTCTACAGTATCTATCTATCTACAGTATCTATCTATCCACAGTATCTAACTATCTATCTATCTATCTATCTATCTATCTATCTATCTATCTACATTCCCACCCATTTATCTTTAAGGTGGAATTCAAATTCAGTTCAAATAAGAAGCTGTCAGATAAGAAGCTAAGACTGTATCTAAAGGGCTCACATATCTTTTCATCTTTTTGTGGTTGTCCTAAACAGCTTTCCTTGGTCTTTATCCACCTGCAAATTGTTAGTCCAGTACCAATGAGAAACACTGAACCAGGTTACAAAAAACAGACCGACATAGAGCCAAACAACCGGCAGGGAAACTTAACACCAAGCCTACAATGGATGCAGCAAGTTCACCTCATGTTGAGGATGACCTGCAAAACCTGCTTGCAGCCTGCACACCACACATCAGGATGAAGGACGTCTTTTGCTTCCCTCTCTAATCGCTGTTCCCTGTCCATTTGATGGTGAAGGTGCGGACTTTGAAGGCTTTCAAATGCAAGCAGAACTTTATTTTCGGTATTTGTTTTTTCCCTATGTTACACTTTCCTCCTAAGAGTGACCACGACAAAAAAGAATCGCATGGCAGATCTTGAAACCTGACATTTTAGTTTCTGCATTGACCTTTTTGACCAAGTTTATTTAAAGGTTTATTCTTCTGACGTATGTTTAAGTACTGCATTTAAGTGAAGTCTATCAAGTACAGCTTATATTAAGCTAAAAAAAAAAAAACAATTGTGATTCTCTCCTTCAGCTAAAGGCTGAGGAGGATGGGTGGAGGGGTAAGGGCTTCCTCCTGTCAGGCCTCTGACCAGAGAGCGCTGAGACATTGCTTGAAGTTGAGCTTATGATCTATGACCTCCTGTCTTCTTGCCAGAATGTGGGACAGTCATGTGAAAGCTCTAGTTTGTTGTCAAGGCTGTAAAATATATTCCACATAAATCCAGCACATTCTCAGGAAAATTACTCATGTGGATTGAATGTATGGGATTTCTGTTATCCTCTAGATGCACATGCAACTGTCCACATCTATTAACAAATTTATAATTTTTTAATTATTTTACCAAACACCTACCACCTAGCACCCAAAAGCAGGTGTGGGACTGCAGTGCTGATGTGAAGGAAGATAAAGGTGACCAGGATCAATAACTGATAAACTAGACTGATATGATCAATATTTATTGAGCTACACATACAGAAGTAGTCTCTCAGTATGGCGTCGGGACTCCATGTTTGCTAACGCAGTAGACCAGATGTCTCGGCATGGAGTTGTAGAGGATCCTAATGGTGTCCTGTGATAATCCATCCCATGCAGCTTGAACATCCTCACACAGTTCCTGCAGATGGTGCGTTAGGGGTGGAGGTGGAGTGACCCCAGGCCTCTCAACAAAGGCTTCTGTTCATCTTGGCTCTGAGCACAGTGCCTCCACACTGGTCGTTTCCACCAAGACAAGAGTGGGACTCATCACTGAAGATGACTTGCTGCCATTCTGATTCCCTCCAGGATGGTCTGGCACGACACCATTGCAGTCTGTGGTGACGGTGACGTGGTGTTAAGGGCAGGCGTTGTAACGGTCTGTGTGCATGTAGTCCTGCATTGTGCAGCCCACCCACCAAAGTTGCTCACTCTCCTCTCCCTGTTGGGCACATATGGTATCTGGGTGCTAAGCGGCATGCCACTCATTTGGAGGGCCACCGTGACCACTGTCTAGGGAGCGCAATCGTGGGTGTGGGGTCAGTCAGGTTGAGTGATAAGGGCTATCTTTGCTTGCATCACATACCATACATGGCGGAGCGTGAAACTTGAATTATTTGTCTCATGATGTCAAACCCACCCACCAAGTTTCTCTCCTGTTGGCACATTCCTTCTGGGTGCAGCTATTTGTGCAGCCACTCGTTTGACGGTGAGTGTAATTACCCAGTGTTGATGTAAAAGGGTTTCGGTTTGACGGCAGCTGTAGTTAGTTGTTCTTGCGTTAAGGTTAAAGTGGCCATAATGTGGGATAATGTGCTCCGGTTATTGCGAAGCTGCTTCAACTGTGAGCTGGGCTGAATGGAGAGATCATTTTGACTCCTGTGGTGCTGATGCTAGAATCTCTGTATGAGCATGTGTGCTGAGGAGGGTGTGGGAGTGGGGTCCTGTCCTGTCCTGTCCTGTCTGTTGTACGTCGATTCGCATTAAGAGGGCTGGAGAAGTGGCCTGTTAACTGACAGAGCTCAGAGACATTTTGGACAGTCAATAAAACATGTCCTGAGGTGCTGCTGGGAAGCGCTCTCGTGCTGCGTGGTGAAACAGCAGATATCATCTGTGCTGCTGCATTCAGAGGGATTATCCTTTTTCCTGAATTTTAATGGTGGGAGCAGCACAAGGAGACAGAGTTATAGAGTATAATGAATTACACTGTGTAAACTACGAAGTAAAGTAAGTACAGTATAGGGAATTACACTGAAGCAGTGCATTATAATGTATAAACTGCATGAATCATGTTGTAAATGGAGTTGTACTGTAAAACAATGAATTATAGCACTTACACAGGTTATTACATTATTGTATATTGTATTTTATAAACATTAACTTAGTTTGCGCTGTGTAGTGGATTACACTGTACACACACAGCTTTACATTCTATACATGAGACATTATAGTGTATAAAGAGAATATAAAGTTAAAGTGGTTATTGTTGTTGTTGTTGTTGTTGTTGTTGTTGTGCTTTGGCAACTCTGTACCTAACAGTCATGCCAATAAAGCTATACTGATCGATTGATAAAGTATATTGTACACTAAGCTATACTGTATAGTGAATTACACTGTATAAATGACACTGTCAAAACAAGGCATTGTATTATGTTTTGAATTCTAGTTTATAAAAAGTGAATTTGAATAATCAGAGATTTACACTGCACAGACACGACATATTCTATATGTATAGATTAGAACATGTGCACCTTTACACCGCCCCATGCAGGAAACCTGACACTGTGGACAAGCTATCTTGGAGACTGGATTAAAACTATTTTTGGAAATCGTGCTCACACACAGAAGTATTCAACCTCTGCATTTAAACCATCCATCCAGTGACTGACACACACAACCGCGCCCCCCCCCCCCCCACAGAGCAGACCTATCCATGGTGCATGGGGAGCAGCTGGGGGTTTGGTTAGGGGCCTTGCTCAAGGCCACCTCACTCACATTTGGTTTAGGGCAACCAGCAACCTTCTGATCACAAGACTGGTTCCCTAACCTCCTGCCCACGGCTGCCTACAAACAGAAATACCACTTCCTGTATACCTGTTAAAGCTTAGCAGCTAGCTCTTTAATTATTGTTATTATTATTATTATTATTATCTTTGCTTCTTTACTGGTTGGACACCTGCAACCAAATATATATTTTCATATATATTTATATATATATATATATATATTAGTATTATTAATATTAATCCATATTATTTCATCATGTTCCAGTGTTATAACATAATTATGACATATTAAAGTTCTATGCATGCGAGTCAGTCTGTGATCGGAATGAATTCAGATGGACTGGTGAAAATCTTCGTATGTGAACATAGCTGTGCCCCAGCCAGCCAGTGAGTCCCCCTATATACTGTATTATATAGCATATGAAGGGTATTATAGTGTTCAGGGTATTATACCGTATAAAGGAAAAATAATGAACTGCTGTTACGACACATGCATAGTCTCTTACAGAAGCTGAACCATGCATTTGCTGTCTGTGTAGATGGTAGACGTGCTGCCTTTGTTGGACTGACACATGCCTGGTCCTTTTGTCCCCCTAACAGCTGTCAGAGGCACTCTAACAGACCTGCGTTTGAGGCGGAGTGGTAATAGCCGTGAGTTTGGCGTTCTGACTGGCAACATGACGCCTGGCGATTGGCGTCCTCCATGGCTTAGACAGGAGCACACCTACACCGTATTGTGTGTGGAGTAAGAGAGGAAAACCGAAGGTAAATGGTCCTGTTGTCAGTTCTAAACAACGCATAGCCACAGCCGCTAACATTGGCCTTCTTTGATGAGGCTCCTGTCAAAAACACACCATCCACTTTATTACATAAATGCTATTTTGGGCTTTTATATAAGCCGGGGAAAAATGGTGTCAGATTTGCAGGAGAAAAGAGGTGTACTCTTCTTTCTCTCCTGGGGATGAAACAGCAGGACTTAGGATTTGGGCTAGAATGAGGGATGAGAGAAAAAAGAGGATTATGCTGTCTTATTCCTCTGAGAGCAGCCCTTAAGCAGCGAGTTCCTTTTCTTTAAAACGGCCACAATACAGGCTTAATCACTTACACTGCATACACTACCGCCACCTTCCTATGGCTGAACGCTGCAGCTGGGGACAACAAGCTGATTCCGTAATCAGTTATTAATAGGATATTGTTATCCGTCTTTGCCTGCCCTGAGCTATTTAAGGGATATAGTACAACCCTGTTGCTGTTTAAAAGCTCTGAATCACTGTTTTCAAAAATAGAATAATTGTAGATGTGGGTATAACAGCTCTCACGATGCCAGGACTCCATACTGTAGGCAGGACGCTGTTATAAACGTACGTTGGATGCATCCAGAATAATGAACAGAGTGAAAGGTGACTATAATAACTAGGAAAGCTGCATAACTTTGAGAATGAAGTTATAATTAAATAACCACTGTAATATCCAGAGTGCCTTGTGTAGGCAGATAATGTATTAAGACATTACTATACATGGGTAATGGTCGTATATGATTTGACATTTAGTAATTATTAACATTAATTAAAACTTTAATTATTGAATCAAACACCTTAAAATATTGGTTATAGTAGAGTCATCGTCTAGAGAACAGCTGCACCCAGAA
This sequence comes from Prochilodus magdalenae, assembly GCA_024036415.1. Classification (NCBI taxonomy): domain Eukaryota; kingdom Metazoa; phylum Chordata; class Actinopteri; order Characiformes; family Prochilodontidae; genus Prochilodus; species Prochilodus magdalenae. Next base: position 236,476 of record JAMWET010000159.1, on the reverse strand, counting down.
GGAGGTGTAGGATTACAGTGCTGTTGGGAAGGAAGATAAGGGTTACCAGGGACAATAACTGATGATGCATTTAGGCTGATATGATCAATATCTATTGAGCTACACATACAGAAGTCTGTCCCTCAGTATGCCATCTGGCCACCATGTTTGCTTACCCGACATGTTAGACGTCTCGGTATGGAGCTGTAGAGGTTCCTGATGGTGTCCTGTGATAATCCATCCCATACAGCTTGAATATCCTCACTCAGGTCCTGCAGATGATGGCTTAGGGGTGGAGGTGGAGTGACACCAGGCCTTCTGGACGTGTCTCAACAGATTCGTTGGTCATCTCCACCAAGACAAAAGTGGGAATCGTCACAGAAGATGACCCGCTGTCATTCTGAGTCACTCCATGACAGTCTGGTACGACACCATTGTAGTCTCTGGTGATAATGTTAAGGTGAGTCATCATGTGCATGTAGTACTGCGCTGTGCAGCCGTCTGCCAAAGAGGGTCGACACTAACAGCATGACCCATAGAGGGAATCGCTGTTTGCTGACTGTCCAAATTCGTGGATGTTGGGTCAGTCTGGTACAGCGCTAAAGCCTGTCTTTGCTTACATCACATGCACGGCGAGTGTGAAACTTGAATCACTTGCGTGTCTCACAATGTCAAACCTACCCACCAAGTCTCATTCCTGGTTGTTGATCCTTGGTGCAACTCTTTGTGCAGCTATTCATTTGACGATGAGTGTAGCTTCACATAGCTTGTGCTGCTATGGTTCATATAGCAATCAAATTCCTAAATATCATGTTAACTACCCTAAACTAACTTTACTTGACACTGTATGACATAACATTATCTATAACGATGGACAGCACAAACAAGAATCCTTTACTGCTGCTGCTGCTTGTAGCTACGCAACATGCTTTTGTTCATACTGACAGACGTTATACAGCATGTCCCTCAGGGTTGGAAATGACTCGAGCCTGTTTTAGGTTATGACACATTGACAAAGATTACAGCCCCCCAGTAAATGGTCAGGATCTGGGTCTAGTGTAGGCACAGATCCACAACATCATCAGATCATGGCCAGCTGCCATCCAGGTGTTACAGGTACCGGATGTCGGTACCAACATAACAGTTATGCTCCTGGAAAACAGTAGAGGAATGAGGAAATACAGCAACACGGTTGAACATTTGAGTTCTCTGCAGCTATGAGAGAAGTTTAGCAACGCACGTAAAACAACTCTCCAGCCCGCACTGCCCCCTGCTGTTGCCCCATGGGTATATCAAGCAAATTCTTCAAAATAAACATGCTCTACAGCGTTTTTTGCTGGTCAGACACCATGTAAATCACTCAACATTAACCACAAATTGACCATTTTCCTCCACAGAAATATGACCACACATTTGTGGGCGTCACACAGGCAGCCTTAGTACCATCTCTTTGGCGGGACCTTCTATGCTGTTTCTGCCATTTCATTGCCTATCCTTGCCAAGGCCTGATCTTATCCCCAACTCATCTTCAAGTTTGTGAGTGGGCCATTCTTGTCCACTCTGCTGACATCCCACTTCTGACACCAATGGGCTGGCCAGGAGAGAAGGCAGGTCCCATCTAACCACACGCTTCTCAGCCCAACACGGAACACTACAACAAACACACATACACACAAATTTCCTCTAAGATCAACAATCATTTACCGGTTTGAGTCTCCATCACCCCTCCTAATAACATACGAGTTTAGTTACCAGGGATGATGTATCTTGGACGTGCTGGGATGTAGTTATTGCCAAGGTAACAAGACAAACTGTAAAAGTGGTTTACTATGAGAATTGCAGTTGATTGCACAACATTGTTCTGGATTTTAATACCAGGAGAGTTGTGACGGAATTGTTTAACATTGATTTGATGTCTAGTAAGCGTTTTGAAGATCTCCTGCCTCAAAATCTCAGTGAGGGATCATTTATCATATGCATAACTAGATCAAGCTGCAACAGGGCTTTTGTCTTTTCAGGTCATGAATCCTGGCAGGTTCTCAGGGTACTCTGTATTGGCTTGGCACACTTTGTTTTGATACAGATTTTACAAGGTGCTCTGGAAAAGAGCATCTGCTAAATGAATAACAGCCAAAGTGAGTGAGCTCTCAGTGAGTGAGCTACATGACGACAAGGTCAGGAAATAAAGTGAAGGCACTGCTAGTCTAAAGCTTTCTTTGAGCTCGACAAGCCAGTCATGATTGTATAATCAATGTGGAATGTGTTATACAGGACAGTGACGGTAGGAGACCACCTACTGATTCTTTTATTTACACACATCGTCAACAGAACAGATGCACACATAGCTGGACCCAGTAGGAATCATCCAACCAGGAATGGAACTTGGTGGGTAGGTTTGATATCGTACGACATGAGAATGATCCAGGTTTCACACTTAGCCATCCGTGCATGCGACCTAAGCAAGGATGGGCCTTATCGCTGTACCTGACCGACCCAACAGCCACCACTGTAGACATTCAGTGAGCCGTGAAGTCCTCCATGAGTCATCCTGTTAGTGCAGCACCATTGGCAGATGGCTGCAGAGGAATACATACACACCGTCACCATGACTGTCCTTAACACCACATCACCGTCACCAAAGACTGCTGTGGTGTCGTGCCAGACTGTCATGGATTGTCTCAGAATGACAGCGGGTCATCTTCAGTGATGAGTCCCGCTTTAGTCTTGGTGGAGACGACCAATGAGTCCGTGTGTAGGCACCGTAGTCAGCGCCAAGATGAGCGGTTTGCTGTCTCGTTGCACATATCAGGAAGGCCTGGTGTCACTCCACCTCCACCCCTACCGCACCATCTGCAGGAACAGTGTGAGAATACCCAAACTGCATGGGATTGATTATCACAGGACACCATTAGGAACCTCTACAGCTCCATGCTGAGATGCTTGCCCTGTTGTGTTGGCACCCTATCATGGTTCTGGCAGACACTACTTCTGTATGTGTAGCTCAATAAATATTGTCCATATTAGTCTATATCTTATATATCACATCTGTTAGTTCTCCCTTCATCCGGGTTCGACCTGAGGAGGTTGGGTTCTGCCCTTGAGCCTGGTTCCTCTCGAGGTTTCTTGCTTACTCAAGGGAGTTCTTCCTCGGCACTGTTGCCTTTGGCTTGCTCAATGGGGGCTTGGACCCGGTGTTCCTCCCCATCCCTATGTAGGTACATTAACTCAGTGTTTTTCTTTTATAACAAACTGGTTTTCTGTGAAGCTGCTTTGAGACAAGGTTGGTTGTAAACAGCGTTATATATTGATTAATTGAAAAGCGCTGCAATCTGACACCTACTTCAGGGTTCAAGTATTCTTTTGACGATGGGTGTGATTTCAGGATGCCCATTAAGTCCAGCTATGTCTATTTTTAGGAGATGTTCTGCAGTGAACAGATTCACAATAATCCACTTGCACTGCACAGGGAAACTGATATTGAAGAAAACAGGACTGTAACCATCAGTTAAGATGTGGTGGATCCCGAAAACTCTCCCAAACGATACTTTAAGTTTTCGTCTTTGAGAGGGTGGAGAGCATCAAGCTCTACTCTTGATCTGAGAACCTCCACAGGTGTTTCTGTCCAGCCTTACACTGTGAGAAGACACCACAATGCTATGGAGGTCTGAAGGGTATGTAGTGATTCAAGAAGCTCCTCACTGAGAAAAGGAGACAGACGCATTCAACAAAGAAGCTGCTAGTGTTGTAAGGATAACAAACCGTGGAGAACAATGTCCCTGCTGACCTCTTTAAAAGCATGTCTCCTAACAAATATGAGAACTGTAATAACGACACAGAGGCAGCACTGCTTTTTTCTGATGGTGAAAAATAAATAACGTAATGTCTGTTTTGACTCAGCTTGAACTAATCTCTCGTGGCTCCAGCAGGAAGATTACAAGCCTTTTACTAAAAGCCTGGTGTCACCCAGTAAGCAGAGTGTCCAGTCCACTCTGTGATTCAATCACTGAAAGGTTATTCTGATGTTTAGTGCAGCACAGGGTCCTTCATTTTCAGTCAAATTGCAAAACACTTGAGACGTAACGCCGCCTCCTCCCTAGAGAAACCCTGCAGTGGTGAGCTGGACAGCGAGAGCGGGCGTGGGGGCTCTTATGTTAGATACATCTTTTTGCATATTAAAGCAGAGCCAGGGCAAGAAGAGCAGCAGAGATGCATCCTCATTGTCCCTCAATGAATAAATACATATATAAATGAGCTCACAGGACAAAGAACCTGTGACTGAAACGTCCCTAATAGCACTCAATACCTCCACCAGCACCAATAACAGCTGTGATTTAGACTGGCATGGACTGGACAAGTTTCTGGATGTAGGCCACATCAATGTTCAGACAATCTTCCATCAAGGAATTGGTCAGTTGGGCCAGATTTGGTGGATGCCTTCCCTGGCACAATTCCGAAGAGAATTCCCTGTAGACTGGGATTTTAGCCACTGCTGTTAGACCCGTATAACCGTATGCTTCCATACACCTGCAGATTCAGCTACTTCCTTCACACTATGGTCTTTGGCCACGCCCAAATGCTCAGTCCCTCCTTTTAGCCAATCATTAACATCTGCTCTGGAGCCATTTTCCACACATGGAACGAGATACTCCCTACACTGTAGCACCTCTTCCCAATCTATGGATCCCCCCCACTCACACCCCACAGGTATTTATAGCCCCATCACCCTCGTGCAGCGCCATCTGCAGGAGCCTGAAGTTACTACCACCTTAAACACCCAAGGTGACTCTTTCTCCACAGTGAGCTGTTCATTTCCAGCTCTTTGGCAGTGAAAGCTTGACTGGCTCATAACTTGGACTATGACCATACAGCCACCAATGATCATGTGAATGAAAAAAAAAATTCAGTGACTCTAAAAAGATATTGGATGGACCACAGATTTAGTAACTGTTACAAAGCCCAGTGCTGGGGGGCTTCATACTCCTCTATCATAATGTTTTGAACTCAATATTAGATCACTGCAGGGCACAGAACTAGTTCACAACATGCTGAAAGCAGCACACACAAGTTAGGTGCCCAAAGTGGCCAACAGCTGGCAAGAAAAGTAACTTACAGCCAATGAAGATTCTGAACACATGCAGTGGAGTCGTGCAGTCTGAGACTTTTAGAATCTTAAAAGCAATTTAAAAAAGAATGCATGTCAACGAAACTGAGAGAGAAATATTTACATGCCACAGTATCTCTAAGTCACTGTTTTTTAAAGGACTGTTGACCAGCAAGTTCAGGCTTTCTATTTCCTTCTTGATGAGAGCTGGGATAGACTTCAGTACCTCCCGTTGGCCTGGACAATAAGGAGGTTAGATGATGATGATGGTGGTGGTGGTGGTGGTGGTGGTGGTAGTGTTCAAACTTAAGCAAATTGGTTAAATTGATCTTGTTAAGGCCTTTACACAAAGAGTCATATTTCCTTACTGCAAGAAAATAGGATCTTTGGCAAGTAAAACCATCTTAAATCTAGTTTATATCTCATTGTGTAGCTAATTTAAAGATTATTGTACTTCTTTCCACATATGTTAAGTGATATTAGCAAGCTTTCTCACTAGATTGGCATATAATTGTCCTCATTTTAGGGTTGAATTAATTAAAACAAGCCAAATGACCTGTCAATATAGTGAGAAAAATTAGCTTATTAAGAACACTTAGAACAAGTAAAAAAAAAAATAGGTGGAAATAAGAATATTCTTGGTTAATATTAACAATAATAATAATTATCATCATCATTATCATCGATGCAAGCTGCAATTTCAGGTCCGAGCTGTCTTTGGAAGTTAGCTCAATAAAGCTATTAGAGCTAGGACCCTTGGGGACATGCAGGTAAAGTTTTGTACATAGATTTGGGATGTAGGCCATAATGCACCCGAATTAGGCCCAGTGCACCCATAAGTGCATTTTTGGCATACAGGAGCTCAGTGAAAGTGAGTCAGAATTTGTCAACGTATGTTATGATTAATGATCAAGGGGCTTTCAGCAAAGTTGTATAAGAAGTTTCGTTCAGACTGACCTTTTGACCTCTGAGAACTGAATCAAGCAGCACCACATGCTCATCTGTAAACTTCATAACATCAAGACAATACAATTTTTAATGACTTTATGGGCGAGTGCTGCGGTGCCCCCTTATGGGCGAAGTTAGATTATCTGCCAATATGATACATTCCTTCCATTGAGATGTGATCAGACAATGTTCAGACGACCCCTGGGTGTGTTTGTCGGGGGTTGTCCCCTGCAAGTTTTCAGATTTCTACTGGTCTTTTAGCACTGCCTGAAAAGACTGACAGCTTAACTTTGGTTGGAACTTTTGATGTATAAATTGGCTCTAAATTGGCTTAACTGATGGGCTGGAATAAATCCCCTGGATTTACTGCTCATTTGCAATCTGTCTCTCATTCTTTCTCTGTTGCAGTGGGGGACTTGTACATAAAGGACTTCTACTGAAAGGGTATATGGTGCAACAGTAAGGGGCCATGCAAAACATGTAGATGTGACCTGAATCCAAATCTAGTGAGATTTGCTGCAGTGGGCAGCCATACCCATGGCCCCCAGAGAGCAATGGGGGTTAGGTGCTCAAGGGCATTCAGTCCGGTTCTGTTAGCTCCCGGAATCAAACTACCAATCTTCTAATCACGAGACTGGTTCTCTAACTTCTAACCCACGAGTGCCCCAACAAGAGTTTCTGTAAAATGGCCAACTGGAGTCAAAAGGTCATCCAAAATATTCACAAAGACTAGTGAACATAAACATGTCTCCAGGCTTCCATATGTAATGTTGATGGTGGTATAAATGATGAATGGACTATTCTGTTCTACAATATACATGGCTTCCCCTCCATGTATTTCTCCATCACGAGTGAATTTGAAAGGTCCAAAGCTTTTTTAAAAACTACCATCAAACGGTGCCGTCAGGTATCAGCCAACATATTCATAATCATGGGAAGTCATAGCATCCAGTGATGGAGCTTTCAGAGGCAATGCAGGTTTCAGAGATCTGCTTTATTCAAATCCCAGCTCTCTGAAGGGCTTTACTTACATATTAATCACTTAATTCCACAAAAATGATAAACAAAAAAATCTGTCATTTGTCTCCTTTTCTTTCTCTCCTTTCATCTGCCCCAGAACTCTGATGCAAAGTAAGTGAACTAGAAATGTCAGTCTGACATCATAGACTAGCTCGCATATTCATCTAAATGCCTTGCATACAATAACAGGTTTCCTTCACTTTGATATACCCAGGTAGGGCTGATCTCGAGCAGGACGCCGGAGCATGTATCCTTATTTCACTCTCTCTTTCTCTCCCTCTTTGAAGTTATTGATTCAAGCGAACTGTATGTTTGCATTTGGGTTTCATTACAGCCTTGCTCATGAAGACATGCTACATTAATTGCTTGTAATGGAAAGGCGTCACAGTGCACTTTGATCAGCTGTTGAAAGGATCCATATCTTCAGGTTATGAATATGAATTGCAAGCTGTTTTCATACTCCTGACTTTAAGCACCCGCAAAACAAACTTGTTCACAAATCTTTGGGGGAAAGCACCAATCAATGAAGCTCTAAAATGGACAGAAGAAAATGTTAATTTCCCAGTGGAGGAGAAAGAGGACTTTGTGTGAATGACTGGCCATTAGCATGCCTCTCTAAAGTAGCTTCTACAAGAAAGCCAGTCTCTTTCACACTGAGGCAAACCATGATCGATTCCTTTTACATCATGTGGACGGCCAGGTATGTGTGCAGCCAGTGGAGTACCAGACAAGCCAGTGGAGGACCTGGTACACCCACCCATGGCAATGATATTCCCCAATAGCAGCTGCTCCTTTCAGCAGGATAAACCCCTCCAAGTCTGCACACATTATTCAGAAATGGTTTGAGGAAAATGATAACGACTTCAAGGTGTCGCCCTGGCTTCCAAAATCTCTATCTTATCAAGCATCTACAGGAAGTGCTGGAGCAATTGTCTTACCAGCGATGATTCCACCTCAGGACGGAATGAAAGGCCCTCCTGCTAACATGTTGGTGATGATGAACAATGAGCTGTTTCGGTAGCAGACGGAGGGCGGGTGGTATATTACACAGGTGTCGTGGCTCATTGGTGTAAACGAATACACTACATACATACACTTATCGTCCATCACACATATAGCAGCACCCACAAGAATGTATCGGATTGAGATGCTATAGGGAAGGAAGATAAAGGTTACCGGGAATAATAAATGATGCTTAGACTGATATGGATGGTATTTATGGGGCTACACATACAGAAGTAGTGTCTCTCAGTATGGTGTCAGGCTGCCAGATGTCTCGAGGTAGAGGTTCCTAATGGTGTCCTGTGATAATCCGTCCCATGCAGTTTGAATGTTCTCACACAGTTCCTGCAGATGGTGCGGTAGGGGTGGAGGTGGAGTGACACCAGGCCTTCTGGATGTGTGACGTGTGACAACGACATTTGTATGTCTCATGATGTTCAAGCTATCCACCAAGTTTGATTCCTGTCGGATGATTCCCTCACAGTGCAGCTGTTTTTGTCTGTTTGTTTGTTTGTTTGTTTGTTTATGATTGTAACTATTATTTACCAAGTCTCTACAGCTGTGAGCATGATGTTAGGAGTTATTGAAAGACAGGCTGAATTTCTTCAGGTGTCTCAAGCAGAACATACTTGGCTGCACTTTCTTGGCTATGGAGACAGTGTTCCTCTCCCACTTCAAGTCTTTGAAAAGGGTGGTGCCCAGGAACTTGAGTAAGACTTGAGTCCACAGTGGAGCCGTTGATGTGGACTGGGGGCAGGACGAGGACATAGCGTCTGAAGTTGATCACCATCTCCAGTGTCTGTTGTGTGTTGAGTAGCAGGTAATTGTTGCTGCATCAGGAGACCACCGGCTCCACTTCCGCTCTGTAGGTAGACTCATCACTGTGGGCTATAAGGACCAGCATGGTGGCCTTATCTGCACACTTCAGGATCTTTACACCTGATTCTATGGAGACAGTCATTTGTGTAGAGACTGAGGAGGAGGGTAGAAGCACACAGCCTTGTGTGCTTCTACCCTGGAGGCCTGATGTGGGTTGCCCTAGCCACACTGGTTCCTGTTATGTCAGGAAACCCACACTTAACCCACACATGGAATCTGGCATTGACAGTTTGGACTGTTTGACCTGCAGGAGCGGCACCACTACGGTGGGAATCAGAACTTAATCTAGAACAGGTTCCAGCACTGTACAGATTTACATACACACACATAATACACAATACAGAGACTGAAGGATATTATTAAATAGTTGATTTATTGTTGTTGATGTTTTCTGTGTGTGTGTAAATTTGTTTTTTTAATTTGTGTGTGTGTGTGTGTGTGTCCTTGTGTGTGTGTGTGTGTGTGTGTGTGTGTCCTTGTGTGTGTGTGTGTGTGTGTGTGTGTGTGTGTATGTGTGTGTGTAAATTTGTGTTTTTTGAATTTGTGTGTGTGTGTGTGTTGTGGTATGTGTTTGTGTGAGGAGGCGCATGTGTGTGCATGGGTGTCTGTGTGTGTAGATTTGTTGTTTTGAATTTGTGTGTGTGTTTGTTGTGGGGGGGATGCGTGTGTGTGTCTGTGGGCATGTGTTTGTTGTTGTGTGTGGAGGGGTGCATGTGTGTGTGTGTGTGTGTGTGTGGGGTGGGGTGTGTGTGTGTGTGTGTGTGTGTTTGTTGTTGTGTGTGTGGAGGGGTGCATGTGCATGTGTGTGTGTGTGTGTGTGTGTGTGTGTGCGCGTATGAGTTCTTTTTTTGGTGTCTCGGGTTCTCTCCATCGTTTGGGTTGTACTAGTGACTGTCATGCTGCCACCATTCGGTTCTTTTCACTCTTGGACCAGCTGTCCTTCTCCCTCTTCCTCCACCAGCGTTTTTCTGCTCGCCATGATCCGTTGTCCTTCTCTCTTTCTGTCCTCTCATCCATTGTGTGGAGGACTCTGCATGGGATCTCCTGTCCCTCTGTTCTTTCTTGTGACGGGGTTTGATCACCTGCCAGCGTTCATCACCCCAGTCCTTTCTATTGTATTTGTGTTGAGCAAAGAGTTCATTAGCCTAACAGTTAATCATGTACGGTCCAGGACTAGGACTAAATGGTCAAAAGTTTAGGGATTTTGACAAGGACTAAAAGATGATCAGTTTAAAGACCTTGACTGGAACTGGGTCTTTGTGGATCTTGACAAGGACTAAATGATCCATAGTATAAGTTTTACGATTAGGAGTAAAACCCCCATAATTTAGGGACCATGAACAGAACTACAAGATCCATAGTTTAGAGATTAGGACTAAGACTAAACATGTATCCCATACCGTTCCCCTACAGTAGGGCATTTCTCTTCCCTCCTCATTTATCTCTGCTCCTCCTCTGTTTGCAGAACCTTGGTTGTTCTGGTGGTCCTTATCCTGAACGTCCTTAGGTGGAATCTTCTCTTTGTCGTAGAAGATTTTCCGCCCCTTGTTCCTCTTCTGGTTTTACGTTTTTCGTTAAGAGGTTCTACCATCGCCTCATCAATCAAATCATCTGGAAGACATGATTCAATAAATCATCAACCAAACTCTTCTCCAATAATCCGCATTTAACCCATCCCTGAAGTGAAACACCCACATACACACTCACTCACTCACTAGTGAACACACACACTAGGGGGCAGTGAGCACACTTACCCAGAGCGGCACCCAGGGAGCAGTTGGGGTGTAGGTGCCTTGCTCAAGGGCACCTCAGTCATTACTGTCAGTTCAGGGAATCGAACTGGCAACCCTCCGGTCACAAGGCTGGTTCCCTAATCCCCAGCCCACGACTGCCCCACAATTAACAAACTAATGAAACTGGCCTGGATAAAAATTATGGCACCCCTAGAAAAGCCTGAAAATAATTTAACCATAGAGAAACTAAGGTGTGTCCTGTAATTAGCATCACAGGTTTCTATAAACATGTGATCAGTCAGTCTGCCCATTTAAAGGGCGGAGAGTAGTCACTGTTCTGTTTGGTACCATGATGTATACCACACGAAGCATGGACCACAGAAAGCTGAGAAGAAAGCTGTCTCACGAGATTAGAGAGAACCTAGACACACACGTTGAAGGTAAAATCTAGAAGAACATCTTCAAGCACCTTGAGGTCCCTGTCACTTCAGCTGCACACATTATTTAGAGGTTTAGATCTACGGGATCCTCCTGGGATGTGACAGCAATAGGGAAATTGATGGCAAACTGAAGAGATGGATAATATGAATGGTAACCAAAGAGCCTGGAACAACTTTCTAAGAAATTAGAGGGTAACTCCAAAGTCAAGGACTTTTGTCAGTCTCAGATTGTTTTATTGACCACTGCTGGTTTTTCTTTCTTGTGTCAACAATTTTATCTATATAAATAAATAAAATCTATATATATAATAAAACTGAATAATTGTACTCTGTAGTAACTGTCTTAATTCACTATGAAGAGGAAGACATGCGCAGACACTGGTTGTGGGGATGGAGCCAATAATATTATATATATATATATATATTACATACTTTGATTTTCATCAGTATCGAATTAACTGGTCAGTTAAGTAGTAGGGGGGGCCGTTAATCAGTTTCAGCTGCTTTGGTGTTAATGAAATTAACAATAGGTGCAGTAGAGGAGCAACAATGAGACACCCCCCAAACAGGAATGGTTTAAAAGGACGAGGTTACTGACATTCCCCGCCCCCCTCATCTTTTCCCACTGATTTTCACTAGTTTTGCACTTGGGTCAGCGTCACTACTAGTACCATGGTGCGATACCTGGACCCTACAGAGGTACTGAAGGATGGCACATCAATATGTGCCATTGCCACAGGGTTTGCTGTCTCCCAGCACAGTCTTAAGAGTAAGGTGAAGATTCCAGGAGGCAGTTACTCTAGGAGAGCTGGACAAGGCTGTAGAAGGTCCTTAACCCCTCAGCAGGACCGGTATCTGCTCCTTTGTGCTAGGAGGAACAAGATAAGCACTGCCAGAGCCCTACTGCTGTGAATGTGTCTGAGCAAACAATCAGAAACAGGCCTCATGAGGGCGGCCTGAGGGCCTGACGTCCTGTAGCGGGCCCTGTGCTCACTGGCCAGCATCGTAGAGCTCAATTGGCATTTGCCACAGAACACCAGAATTGCCAGATCCGCCACAGGTGCCTTGTGCTTTTCACAGATGAGAGCAGGTTTTAACTGAGCACATGTGACAGACGTGACAGGCTTTGGAGACGCTGTGGAGAACGTTATACCGCCTGCAAAATCATTCAGCATGACTGGTTTGGTGGTGGGTCAGTGATGGTCTGGGGAGGCATATTCCTAGAAGTACGCACAGACCTCTACAGGCTAGACAATGGCCTGACTGCTATTAGGTATCAGGATGAAATCCTTGGACCCGTTGTCAGATGCTACGCTGGTGCAGTGGGTCCTGGGTTCCTCCTGGTGCACAACAACGGCCTCATGTGGCGAGAGTATGCAGGCAGCTCTTGGAAAATGAAGGAATTGATACCATTGACCCACCGGTTCGCCTGACCTAAATCCAATAGAACACCTCTGGGACATTATGTTTCGGTCCATCTGACGCCACCAGGTTGCACTTCAGACTGTCCAGGAGCTCAGTGATGCCCTGGTCCAGATCTGGGAGGAGATCCCCCAGGACACCATCCGTCGTCTCAGTAGGAGCATGTGGAGGCCATACGAACTACTGAGTTTGGGTTAAATGGACGAGCCTGCTGCATCATTTTTCCGCTTTGATTTTCAGGATGTCTTTGAATTCAACCCTCTGTAGGGTGATCATTTTCTTTTCTATCAAACGATGTGGCATCCTTTCGTTCCTAACACATTACCCAGTCTATATGAGGAAGTATATTCTGCAGGATTGTTTTCCCATTGAGATCTGATGTGTTTTCAAAGTGTTCCCATTATTTTTTTTGAGCAGTGTAAATCTGGCCTAACACATACAGTACATTTTCCATTCCATTAAGATGTGTGATGTTCTCCCTTCTCTCTGAGATGAAAGCTAGAAGTGCTGTTTATCTGATTGGAGGCAGGTTTGGTGATCTACCAGGCCTTGCAGGTGGGGGTTAGGAGTTATTTATAGAACTCTGATTACCTTATTCAGAAATAGCATTCTGTGGCGTCAGTGTCATGTCACGTTGTTACGGTTCATTGATCCATTTCTGCTATGAAATGAAGAGTGATTTGATTGGGCCTCTCAAGTCAGCCACTGTATTTAAGCATGCTCTAGTGGTTGTGCATCTCACCATCTGGAACTGATGATGTCTCCTGAAAGGCAGTGGTTGTGCGGAAGGTTAGGATCTAGTGTGTTCACTAACAATAAGGTGTAGGTGTGCCCGTTGTGCGGTGGTTTTCTTGATTCTGTGTTGTGAGGCCGAACAAGCACAGTAAATAATTATGCTTCAAGATAATTGGAAGGCGGATGATGTGGGATGCTGTAAGATGAATGCCCATCATTGTAGACATCAAAGCTGGAGCTCCAAGCTCCTGAAAGCAGAACCCAAGCTATGTATAGTGCTATCAGAACCACTTTACAGCACAGATTGATCTCCAGCAAAGACATATTTCACATCCTTCAATGAAATCCATTCATTCCTAATATGTTTTGTGTAAGATCAAGCCGGTAAACAACAAGGACATTTCGTCACAGCAGCTTTTCCATACCCTTACCTTTACCAGCAGGATAACACTTATGTAACTGAATTTTCTCTCCCACGTGAATAGCGTTTAATTGTTTGGGGTGTGCTTTTATTTCCCTGCTGGCTGAGGAATTTATCTGTAGCTAGGAAACTGGCCAAAAGAGACTTTCCCTTGCAGTTTCCCTCGAGTTTCACCAGGCCTGCTGGCAGAGAGACTTTACACCACAGCTAAGGAGACTTTACATCTGTAGAGGCTAAGTGCTTTCAAATACACTAATTATCAAAAGAACAGCTGCACCCAGAAGGAAGTGTGGGATTGCAGTGCTGTTGGGAAGAACATACCGAAGTCTGTCTCTCATTATGGTGTCGGGCCCCCACGTATTTGGAATCTGCAGATGGTGCGGTAGGGGTGGAGGTGGAGTGACACCAGGCCTTCTGTAGATGTGACATGTTGTAACAAACTGTTCATCTTGGCGTTAAGCACGGTGCTTAAGACCACCTACAAAAGCAAGACCACCCACTGAAGACGGCCCATTGGCTTTCCGAATCACTCCATGACAGTCTGGCCACCAAGTTTCATTCCTGTTGGTTGATTTCTTCTGGGGGCAGATGTGTGTTTTTATGATGAGTGTATTTAGCAATAATCTGTACAACAAAAATTCATTCATTTATATATAATATCTAAACCACCTCTAGAGTATCCACACAAGTGTAATGCATATGAAGACAAAGAGCAGACTATATCACCCATCCATCTCCTCTACTCTGTCATTATGAGAAGTGCTCAGAGTGGGTGAAGATATCTGCTAGAGGTTCATAGACGGGCTGCCTTTAGCCGCTAAGATCCATTAGCCATTTGAGAGACAGGAGAAAAGCATCTTGGCATTTCATTCCATTACACCAACAAGGACAGCAGGACCTTTCTACATTCTCCTGTTCTTGGGACAGTATTTCCTCTTTTCCATATACAGCCGTCAATAGAACCAGCTGTACCACCTCAGAGGCTAATGTGTAGACTGGGGTAGAGAGGATTTGTGAAGAGCCTGTCTTATTAAAGCTCAGACATTTAGTTTGGTTTGCTCTTGATTGTTGAACTGAGTGGTATCAGCATGGTGAGATGCAAAAAGCTCTCAGAGAAAGAAGGTTGTAGATCTACATGGGAAGTCTGGGAAAATATGAAAAATATAAAAAAAAAAAATGTAGGTGGAGAACTTTTAAAACAACTGTCAACAATCAGGCTGTACTAGCAAGTTCAGCCCAAAGCAGGACCTCCAGATGCGTGAGAAGAGTCTCCAGCAACCCTTACATGTCTTCATGGTAGATATAGGAACCTGTGGCCACGGTTGATGTCTAATTCATTAGAAAGAGACTGCAAAGTTGGATTTTTTCATGGGAGGTGTACAAGGAGGACACCCAGGTTTGCCAGAGAACGTCGAGAAAACAGGACTTCTGGAACAATGTGCTGTGGGCAGATGAACCTACATCTGAATGATTTGGACAGAGTAACCAAGGGTGTAGGTTTGACCTCAACACTGGTCAACACAACAGCCCACTCCCTAGCCCCCAAATCAATACCTCCAGGCTGTATACACTGTACAATGTCTAATGTAAAACACCGTTCAATGTGCTGAATTATGTCACCTGAAGCTGTGAAGGTCCAGCTGCTTCCCTCTCAACCTGCTCTTCTCGATTTCTGAGCTCCACCTCTATGTGCTATAAAATGACGTATTGATGACACACCCAACTAAATGGATGTGGTACACTGAACAGCTACAACTGATGAGAGTCTGAACCAGTCCAGATCCTGATACACCACATCTACTCCTGATGTACACAGTATGATACTCCTCCATATCTCCACCTCTAATATATATTTAGTGGTGTAAAAACTTTGACACAGTGTAAAAGCTCTAGCTCTCCTTTCAGCTTAATGAATATTCATGATGGACCGACCAATAGAATCGCTCCAAACCTGCTTAGTAATAAACCTTGTTCTATCAGCTCCACTGCAGGTTAGGAAATGGTATAGCTCGGCAGTCTGCTTCTTTAGCTTTGCATATAAGCTATGAGGCTAACGTAGCTAAGAAGACGAAGCACATGGCAATCAATTCAGCATCGTGCTTCATCACAGTCTTCTCTCAAACATAACAGTAACCTTGATTTGTCTATGGAGATTTTGGCTCTATGTAACAATGTTAAGGTTCCCACTTCCTGCTAGGGTGTGGCTTCTACGAGTTTAGGGACCTGCCTTGGGGGACCTGACGTTCTTGTTTTAAATGAAGCACATGGTCTTCTGGACATGTGAACCTGTTTCACATCTCAAGGCAGACCCCAAGCACAAATTTAGTGATGGTCTGACCCACCCACACATCAGTTTGCCGTTATTCCCGCCCTCATTTCTACCCCAGAGTCTCATTCATTTTCACCCCCATTCAAACCCTATTGTTTCCCTTAACCCACAGACACCAAACTGCATGTACGTACTTAAGGCAGGTCCCTAAACTCGTAGAAGCCACACCCTAGCAGGAAGTGGGAACCTTAACATTGTTACATAAGAGTCAAAATCTCCATAGACAAATCAAGGTTACTGTTATGTTTGAGAGAAGACTGTGATGAAGCACGATGCTGAATTGGTTGCCATGTGCTTCGTCTTCTTAGCTACGTTAGCCTCATAGCTTATGTGCAAAGCTAAAGAAGCAGACTGCCGAGGTCTACCATGTCTTGGCTGATTGACTACATTTGGAGGAATTTTGTGGATTTTGATTTTTTTTGCCAAAACCATCATTTTAACCTAATTGGGCTGCTAGCTGCGTGGGCGCTCTTCTGCGGATATGCGGTAAGGAGGTGCAAAAATTGAAAGCTTTCCGGGTACTGTATACAAAGCTCTCTCTTTCTCTCTGCCTCTCACTATTTCTATCTCTCTCTCTCTGCCTCTCTCTACTTCTCTCTCTCTCTCTCTCTCTCTGCCTCCCTCTCTCTTTCTCTCTCTCTCTCTCTCTCTCTCTATTTCTCTCTCTCTCTCTATTTCTCTCTCTCTCTCTCTCTCTCTCTCTCTCTCTCTCTCTCTCTCGCTCTCTCTCTCTCTCTCTCTCTCTCTGCCTCTAATGGAAACATAATTGTGCCTTTTTGGTGTTTTGGGGCGTGTGAATTTGTGTAATCAAAGTTGACAGCAGGCGTTTAAGATCCAATTAAAGGAGCAGAGTTGCAGCACCTGGTTTGTTTGAACTAAATGGCGACGCAGGCCCTCGCTCCGTAATGAGTGTGCAATTTTCCTTCTCTTTCAGCAGTTTTGGGCGAGGGGGCTGTTTGAGTAAATGGACAGCTGAAGGAAACATGCCGAATTTGAAAGGTGAAAGTCTGAAATAATAGAATGCTCGCAAACTAGCGCGGAGCTAAAAAGCCCTCGGGCCTGTAAGCTCCTGTTCTGCTTCTCTAAGCTGTGCTAATCCTCAAAATTTCTTCTTTCAGGCTCTTCCAGGCCTGTAGCACCGTGTCTGTCCCAAAAGAGCCAGGGTCAGCCCAGCCTTCGCACATCCGGGGCAGACATCACTCCTTTCGCAGTCAACCAAGAGCGACCGGTATTATTATTATTTATTGTTTCAGGGGAGATTACGGGAAAGATCACTGAACCATATAAACCCCGGAATTTATCTCTTCGAAACCTTGAAAATACAAATCACACCAGACAGTTTTATCAGCCCAAACTGTGACCCGTCATCTGGAGCCACTGTATTAACAGACGGGGGGATGGAGGAAAAGTCCAAAGGCAAAATACAACCCAGATACTACACACACTAGCCGAGCGAAGTAATGCTGAACAGATCCTTTTTGCATTCTCTAAATTCACCTGATAAATTTAAATTAAAATAAATTGGATTATTTATTTTTGGATTATTTATTATTAGTATTATTATTATTATTATTATTATTAGTAGTAGTAGTAGTAGTAGTAGTAGTATTATTATTATTATTAGTAGTAGTAGTAGTAGTTGTAGTATTATTATTATTATTATTATTATTATTATTATTATTATTAGTAGTAGTAGTAGTAGTAGTAGTATTATTATTATTATTATTAGTAGTAGTAGTAGTAGTTGTAGTATTATTATTATTATTATTATTATTAGTAGTAGTAGTAGTAGTAGTAGTAGTAGTAGTAGTAGTAGTAGTAGTTGTAGTTGTTGTAGTAGTTGTAGTAGTAGTAGTATTATTATTAGCAGTTGTATTATTATTATTATTAGTAGTTGTAGTTGTAGTAGTAGTAGTAGTAGTAGTAGTAGTTGTAGTTGTAGTATTAGTTGTAGTTGTTGTAGTAGTAGTAGTGGTAGTAGTTGTAGTAGTATTATTATTAGTAGTAGTAGTAGTAGTAGTAGTAGCTGTAGTAGTTGTAGTAGTATCAGTATTAGTAGTAGTAGTAGTTGTAGTAGTATTATTATTATTATTAGTAGTAGTAGTAGTAGTAGTAGTAGCTGTAGTAGTTGTAGTAGTAGCAGTATTAGTAGTAGTTGTAGTTGTAGTAGTATTATTAGTAGTAGTTGTATTATTATTAGTAGTAGTAGTTGTAGTTGTAGTAGTAGTAGTAGTAGTAGTAGTTGTAGTTGTAGTATTAGTTGTAGTTGTTGTAGTAGTAGTAGTGGTAGTAGTTGTAGTAGTATTACTATTATTATTATTAGTAGTAGTAGTAGTAGCTGTAGTAGTTGTAGTAGTAGCAGTATTAGTAGTAGTAGTAGTTGTAGTTGTAGTAGTATTATTATTATTATTATTAGTAGTAGTAGTTGTAGTAGTAGTAGTTGTAGTTGTAGTGGTAGTAGTTGTAGTAGTAGTAGTATTATTAGTAGTAGTTGTAGTTGTAGTATTATTATTATTATTAGTAGTAGTAGTAGTTGTAGTAGTAGTAGTAGTAGTAGTTGTAGTTGTAGTGGTAGTAGTTGTAGTATTATTATTATTATTATTAGTAGTAGTAGTAGTATTATTAGTAGTAGTTGTAGTTGTAGTATTATTATTATTAGTAGTAGTAGTAGTAGTTGTAGTTGTAGTAGTAGTATTATTATTAGTAGTAGTAGTATTATTAGTAGTAGTAGTAGTTGTAGTAGTAGTAGTAGTAGTATTAGTAGTAGTAGTAGTTGTAGTAGTAGTAGTAGTAGTAGTAGAAGTATTATTATTATTAGTAGTAGTAGTAGTATTATTATTAGTAGTAGTAGTTGTTGTAGTAGTAGTATTATTATTATTAGTATTAGTAGTAGTAGTAGTTGTAGTAGTAGTAGTAGTAGTAGTAGTAGAAGTATTATTATTAGTAGTAGTAGTAGTAGTATTATTATTATTAGTAGTAGTAGTTGTTGTAGTTGTAGTAGTAGTAGTATTAGTATTAGTAGTAGTAGTTGTAGTAGTTGTAGTAGTTGTAGTAGTAGTAGTAGCACACTGCCAGAGCTGCTATTACATCATTTGTCCTCAATGTAAACCGTCCCCAGCAGATCATTTGTGTGGGTTCATTCACATTTAGATGGCTCAGGGCAGGAAGACTCTAATGTTACTCCATTCATTCATTCATTACTTCCAACCAATCGCTGGCCTACACCCATCTGCTGCTTTCAGGTGCTGAGGTTCTGACGTTCAGTGTCTCACTGACATTCCCCATGCGTCTCCTGCCTCGGGCCAGTCCACTACCTTCAGCCTCAGCTGTTTTCGGGGCTGCCTTCCGTGAATCTCTTCATGGCTCCACCTGTTGGGCTTCTCCTCATTCCTGGGCATGCTGCTGTGTCTTTATAGGTCTTAACACTTGCTGCCCTTGTAAATGGTTTTGAGGGGGTGCTTCAATGGGCTGTGGATGTTCTGGTTGTCCTGGTAGACTTTGGATATGCTTGTTGGCTCTTTATGAAATATTGGTTCTAGGTTCTGTGGGGTAAGGCTTGGTCACATGAGCGTGGTTCTCTCGATTCTGCATGCCTTCTAATAATTCAACAGGATGCAACATCCTAGCCGTATGATTCATATCAAAATGTTCAGAATGATCTCAGTTCCCTTTGTAATGAGAAACCACTGCAGGGACTTCAGTGGCTGTAAACTTTGCATGCTGTGAAGGGTTTCCACTGTGCTGGGTGGGCCCACAGTGGTTCCCTGAGTATATAATAGTCACTTTAAAAAATTACGATGAAGACACACAGACGAATCCACCAATAGGCAAATGTATCCTAGTGCTTCTTCACTGGTTCATACAAAGATCCCCATCTAAGGGGAGATGACAGTCTGGAGCAGTGAGACCAGAGGATCTTAGTAAACGAATCGGAATAAATAAAGCACCATGAATATACTGCAGTTTTGTGGACATGGATGAGTTTTACTGAGTCGCCGCAACAACATGAAGCCTTTGCCCCAGCTGCCTGCCCAGAGGTTTTACACAGAAAGGTTTGACTGGGCAACCAGAGAATAGACTGTACACTGATGGGTGGAGTTTTGTTCGGGCTGTGGGCCGTAAGCCTTACAATGCCCCGGCAGCATGCCAAGAGTCTTTACGCTGCTATTGGCTGTTTGTTTAGGACACTGACTGAGAGATTTGGACCACAATCAAAAGAGTTTTACTGGATCACTGACCTGAACATGTTGTATTAACTTTGTGCTCAGGGACTTTCCTTTTTGGAAAGTCTGGCAAACAGACTTTACATTGTGGTAGACAGGTTTTACTGGGCCGCTGGTAGACAGACTTTTGGCTTTGTTGTAATTTTGAAGCCACTGTGTTTAACAATGGTGTCATATCAGTTGAAATATTTGGTATTAAAACTCAACATTCCAAAATCAAGCGTATCTTTAAGGGACACAAAGCCGCACAGCAGGTTTAACCACTCCCTGTATTTTAGTATGAATGGGAGGGGCTTATTTGCTGTGGAGTAAATGGGCAGATATATGTTAATGTGTGCAATTTGATACTTTTGCAGCTTTGCTTACCAGTTTTGTCATTCCTAATGGGCTGGATTTGCGGCTTAGTGTCCATATAAATTGTTGAATGGACTGTGAAATGAATTTTATATTTTGAGACCATGTGTACATTTCATATTAGGCTTTTTTTATGTGAACAAATGGATCTTTAACAGACCCTTCCCCCACCAAGGAGACGCCACGTTCTTCTAAAATGGCACAAAAGAGAAAACAACTCAGTTTCAGGCCACCTAAACCTAATACCTGGCAAAGCTTGCATTATGTAATCCTGTGAACAGGTTAATTCGAGCATGATGATATCTGTTATTATGACATTTAATGAAACACAGCACAGCTTCACAGTCACAGTAAGGACTCGGGGCTTATTTCCCGGGTTAATTCCATTTATTAGCTGGCATTCAGCTGCCTCAATAAAGCAGAAATGAAAAGGTGGATGAACAAAGTTCACGTGAGCATTTACTGCATGTATTATCTGCATATTCTAAATCTTTACCTACTAAACCACATTAGTAGAGTCCTTTCATTCGAAATGAACCTATTTTACCACTAACATGAACGAGTCAAATCTGATTAGACCACAGTGCATGGTAGAGATCAGCTGCAAACCTTATGGAAAGCCCCTTTAAAGACCATTCAAAGGTGCGGTTGTGGCTAAAATTAGCCTGAGAGCACATTTAAATGGTCACAATGTTCCTATTGATGCTGAAACAAGCGGAATAGGCTGACTGCTGTGAAACGGAGTCAGAAGATAATCCCTTTAAAATCATAAATACATGCCTCACTGTGCATGCTAGTCCTCAGTGCTGGGATTCATGGTTCTAGCATTTCACAGGACTGATTAAACAGATTAGATTTCCCCTTTTTATGGCTCTATAGAGAAGCTCCCATTTCTCGGATTGGTCCTGGCGCTAGTTCCACCCTCATTATCACCTATGTAGCTCATTAACCGTAGCGTAGAGGCAATTTTTGTGCTAACTTGCTGTAACATCTTGCTGTTGTCTTTTGCATTTTCTTGTTCCTCACTTTTTGATCCTTATTTTCCCAGGTAAAAATAAAGTATGTTTTAATGTACCAGCAATGTACTTTAATATCAGCAGGTATACTCATCGTCCAACGCACCCAGAAGGAAGCAGCCGACAGGCAGGAAACTTGGTGAGTGGGTTCGACATGCAAGTGACTCAGGTTTCAAGCTCAGATGTGACGTAAGCAAGAACGGGTCTTAATGCTGCACCTGACTGACACAACAGCCACGATTATGGACATTCAGTGAGCAGTGATGCCCTCCATGAGTCACCCTGTTAGTGGCAGCACCATTGGCAGACGGCTGCATGACGCAGGACTACGCCAATACGACGACTGCCCTTAACACCACGTCAGCGTCACCAAACACTACAATGGTGATTGCAATATGCGGAGGCACTGTGGTCAGCGCCAAGATGAATGGTTTAGCCTCACCTTTACTTCTCCAGCTGTAAAGATATGCCAAGGGTAAAGGTGTTCATCTCTTGTATAGCAGCCTTGGAGTCTGTATTCCGTGTAGACATCTACTAGTGTTCCAGCAGACCTGTATTTGGCAGTCATTTGGTTGTTCTTGGCCACCTGAACCAGTTCCATGAACTGGAAGCTGCTGGAACACTAGTAGCACTGTCTACATTGTCTAGGAGAAGTAAAGCTGGAGAAGTAAAAATGAGGCCTTCAATCCCAAAACCAAGCATACTGGCCATGGTATCGTGTTCTGGGCTGTTCCGGAGCAAACACACAATTAACCAAATACACTCATAACCTACAAAAAGCATCAAGAAGGAGTCGTTGGAATCGAATGAATCTGTCTATGTGTGAGTGTAATGTGTGTTGCACATTGTCCCACAGATGTGGCAGCTGGGCCTGCACATCCTGCACACTTGTAGCTTGCAGAAGCTGGCGTCCCAGCTGGTCCAATATATTCTCAAGGAATCTGGGGACCAGGCAGGCAAGGAAGTGCTGCAGTCTGGCGGAGAGATTCTCTACAGCAAAGGCACGATTGTAGCGCTCACCATAAGGCCTTCAAACACAACATGGATACGATACGGTTTCCATCTGTAGCTGTCCAGGTTTCTCTGCGAACGAAGGCAATAGAAGCTGGCTGTCATGGGCGGGAGACCTAATGGGCACTGTGACACCAAATTTCCTTCTGCTAAAAGGGTGGAAATGGTCCAGGAAATGAGAGGGGGGTTTAACGAAGGTGCCACCTGTGTCTGGATGGTGGATAAGGAAACTGTGGGAGGTGCTTGTGTTTCCCAGCAGATCCAATGATCCTCTTTACTGGTAGTCTGTTTGGGTTATGCCTTATGTTCTTTGTCAGTAAGATGTGCTGAATGTATGTTTTTGACCCTGTAAGTATATAAAACCCCACAAAAATTATACCTGCACAAAAAATACTGTGTCTATTTGTCCTATTACAGATGCATGTTGTACACTCACTTTGCCCCAGAAATAGAACAGTTCAGAGAAACCACTGGGAACCCAATTTTGGCATTCATGTCCAGGATGAAGGTACATAAAGTCCCGACCACAACTATACAAAAATGACGTCAGAATTCTAGTTCTTTTTACATTTGCGATAAGCGGATAAGTGCTCTGAATGTGATTCTCCCCTAAAGTGCCTCTTTAATGCCACCCAAAGCTCCCAAAGCTACAGCAGAGATAAAAAAGCAGCATCTCTCCACACCAGAGCCAAAGATAGCAGAGAAGGCCTTGGCCACATGGATCTTAAAGTATCTATCAACGAGAGCATTTTCAATACAATGAGCCTTTACGCACAGTGAAAGAACAGGATGCATGAGTTGATTGCACACCTTCTGAAGTGGCTGTACGACCCTGACATATGACTTTCTGCTCTGCTGTTAAGTTAAAAATGACTTGGTTTAAAAAGCCATGCTCCTTTGAAAGCTGTCAAGGCCATTTCTTAGCCCTTACTTTCCCATTAAGAATATATAATTTGCACCAGGTTCACATTGTTATATTACCCATTACTGTCACTAATCAAACACTGTGTGAACAATTATGACACAACATGACACCATGCAATTAAAGCACCATTAACAAGACGGAAACGTAATTAGCCGGTCTAATGGAATCCCTCCCTGGATGTCTGCATGTATCTGCCTCTCACTCTGTTGAGTTAATTATGTAATGGTCAGAAAATGGTTTTAGTGTAGTTGGAATATTTTTTTCATGCCTGGGTTTTAAACCAACTGTAGAGATGCATTCACAATGGTATTCATGTTTAGCAGACAAGGTCCAGCACTGAATGGACCTCCAATGTACAGACTGAGATGAGTGGTTCTGAAGTGGATGTAAATTAATATTAGATAAACCACTTATCTGTCAGAAGCTCCAGCTGTGTACCAATGGCCACAATGCGTTTACCATAACCGTAAGAAAGCAGGCTTTCTCGTTTAGCCCACTGGCGATTTGGAAAATTATGTATAAGCCCCTTTTTGCATTTTCAGAGTTGACAGTTTTCTTGGTTTCTCGTTTTTTAGATATGGCATATGTAAAGCTGTTATTGCACAGGCCTACAGAGGGTAATTAGAAGTACATCTCAGTATGCTAAACACCTCAGACAGGTTTTATGACACTCACTACTGTCTACATAGGTTCTGGTGTAAGCATGCTGGTGCAATATGGCTGTTGCTTTACATCAGTTTCATTTATTCAGTTTGTGTACTGGTTTTATTTTATTTGTTTCTAGGTTTTGAGGTTTTCACCTTTTGGATAAGCAGTTTGCCCCCATATCTGCCAAGAATAAGTTTGGTCCAGGTCATTGGTTTCCTGATCTAGCTACTTAGGCAGCAATGGTACACTTGCAGATAAGTGATATGCGCAAATATCTGATAGGTAGTTACTTTTCTGGTTAAGGACTCTTTCTGGGCTACAAGGAGCTTCCACTGGAGCTACACTACACCATAGCTGTGAGGCTTCTTGGGATGGATGCTGGGGTTACCCTGCACTGCAGCTATGAGGCTTCCTGGGCTAGCTGCTGGAGCTACACTACACCATAGCTGTGAGGCTTCTCGAGCTAGCTGCTGGAGCTACACTGCACTATAGCTATAAGGCCTCCTGTGCTGGCTGCTGGAGCTACACAGCACTGCAGCTATGAGGCTTCCTGTGCTGGCTGCTGGAGCTACACTGCACTGCAGCTATGAGGCTTCCTGGGCTAGCTGCTGGAGCTACACTGCACTATAGCTATGAGGCTTCCTGGGCTAGCTGCTGGAGCTACACTGCACTGCAGCTATGAGGCTTCCTGGGCTAGCTGCTGGAGCTACACTGCACTATAGCTATGAGGCTTCCTGGGCTTGCTGCTGGAGCTACACTGCACTATAGCTATAAGGCTTCCTGTGCTGGCTCCTGGAGCTACACGGCACTGCAGCTATGAGGCTTCTCGGGCTAGCTGCTGAAGCTACACTGCACTGCAGCTATGAGGCTTCCTGTGCTGGCTGCTGGAGCTACACTGCACTGCAGCTATGAGGCTTCCTGGGCTAGCTGCTGGAGCTACACTGCACTATAGCTATGAGGCTTCCTGGGCTTGCTGCTGAAGCTACACTGCACTGCAGCTATGAGGCTTCCTGTGCTGGCTGCTGGAGCTACACTGCACTGCAGCTATGAGGCTTCCTGGGCTAGCTGCTGGAGCTACACGGCACTGCAGCTATGAGGCTTCTCGGACTAGCTGCTAAAGCTACATTGCACTGCAGCTATGAGGCTTCCTGTACTGGCTGCTGGAGCTACACGGCACTGCAGCTATGAGGCTTCTCGGACTAGCTGCTAAAGCTACATTGCACTGCAGCTATGAGGCTTCCTGTACTGGCTGCTGGAGCTACACTGCACTGCAGGTATAAGGCTTCCTGGGCTAGCTGCTGGAGCTACACTGCAGTATAGCTACGAGGCTTCCCGTGCTGGCTGCTGGAGCTACATTACACCACTGTCAGGAGGCTTCCCGGGCTGGCTGCAAAACATTCCTGCAAAAACGTTGCCTGCGTATATAAGGCAGGAGAAGCCAAAGCTGTTTATGAGCGAGGATGGTTCGAATTCAGGGAATCAGGAGCTTAAAGGAAACTTAAACATCATGTTCTTCAGACCAGTGAAGAAAATGACCATCCAGGCTGTTACCAGCATAGAGTTCTTGTCACTGAATGACTTAAAAGGAGTGTGTGTCTGAATCAAAGGCTCCACAATAACACTCGTGCTGTTCTCTTTGTCTGATAATTCTGACTGACCACTGTTCCCACTGATGGTTTGTCCTCAGCACATCTGTATTTGCTTGATGGAGGAAATAACAGTACAGCATGACTGTAAGTGGCTCAAAAAGGTTTCAACCATTATGTTGCACATAGTCAATTGTGTCTTTACACTGTCATCATCTCGAATCCAATCTCACTGTTCATTTGAAGGTGATGTCGATGCTGTAGCTTTGGAGAAACAAAACTGAAGACAGCCAGATAAATCCACAGCTTTACATCCATATCACTCATCATAGAAAGCACAAAAAGGAAGTCTGGGAATGCAGTGCTATTGGGAAGAAGATATAGCCTTCATGACAACAGTGTTCATCCTGGCACCACGCATTCGTTGGTTGTCTCCACCAAGGCAAAGGCGGGACTCATCACAGAAGATGACCTGCTGCCATTTTGAGTCACTCCATGACGGTCTGGCACGACACCCTTCCAGTCCTTGGTGACGTTGACGTGGTGTTAAGGGCAGTCGTTGTAGCGGTCTGTGTGCATGTAGTCCTGCTTCGTGTAGCCATCTGCCAATGGTGCTAGCACTGACAGTATGAAGGGCACCACTGCTCGCTAAATGTCCGCAATTGGGGCTGGTGGGTCAGTTAGGTAGAGCGATGAGGCCCGTCCATGCTTATGTGACAAACTTGAATCATTTGCATGTCTCACAATATCAAACCTACCCACCAAGTTTCCTTCCTGGAATCTGTTGGTTGATTCCTTCTGGGTGCCGGTATTTGTGCAGATATTTTTTTGTGTATTCTAAAGTAAACACACCCCAGACTGTCCGAGCAGGTTATGGGAAAGACTGCTGTGTATGCTTTTGTCACATACAGTAGAAATGCTGCTATAGCATCCAATCAAGGGATGGTCCAACAATTTATATGACAAACCCCAGCACTGTGGAAAACCTGTTTCACAATGACCTGCAGTCTGTCTTGCTCTTGCCCCATCAAGCCTTTCAAATAAACTCAGGTCACACAGATCATAATGACCAATCTCTGGGTCCATTATCACGTGCAGTATATCGCATCTCGAAGTGTGAGTGCACATAATGTGTATCCAGACTGCTTGGGCAGCAGCACTATACTAGTTTAAGAGTTCTCCGATTTTTAAAAGCTTTTCAGGGGCAGACTCTCCTAAGAGCCTCACTTGGTCTCATTCATCCACCCGCTATGATGCTCATTTCCTGACCCTGAAAATATATACTTGGACTCTTTGAATGAGCACATGTGGATTTAAAAGCCAAACATATCCAGGTCACCCTCATGACCTGTGAATTGAGCTCCTTTAACGTGGCTCCATTGCTGATGTTCAATTGTGAATACACAGCTTGTAGAAACTCGATGGAAAGGCATTTCCACATTGGCGGTTAAAATGGACCTGAATACTTTGAGCCGCTGTTTACCAGGCGATCCAAGCATCAGCTTGAGGGGTATAAAAGCACCCCAGCACTAGGGAGTGAAGCAGTGGAACCATGTTCTCTGGAGTGATGGAACTCCCTGAAATACCTTTGGGATGAGCTGGAGTGATCCATAAGGGTGACCATCCAACAGCAATACCTCCCTATTGATAATTAATTTCAGACGAAATGTTGGATAGTAAAGTTTGTACAGTATTAAATGGAATTTATGGAAGTATGGAATTAATCTACACTACACTCTTATATGCCACATCTCCACTTTCACTTAGTTATCAGTTATCAGCTGTTCTGGCTTGGTAAAGTTTTCAGGTAGAAAGGAGGCCTATTATTAGGATGGAGGCAGTTATGGGCTGGAGGTTAGGGAACCAGCCTTAGGATTGGAAGGTTGTCGGTTTGACTCCCTGAACTTAAGGACATGACTGAAGTGCCCTCTATGTACAGTATAAACACAATTGGCAAAAAATGGTTCTAATTTTGGGCCACTGGCCCCCTGTTCGAGCAGTGTCTGAGCTCATGGTGAGTTTTAGGCTCTTAACTTCCTATACTAGCTGGAATATTATCCAATGGAACACTAAGCACGGCTGTAAGTCGCTGTGTATAAGAGCGTCTCCTAAATGCCTTAAATGTAAATGTAATTCCAATTCTATATTTTCATTTCAATGTAATTTTCATATCTTGATCATTGCACATTTCCAAGAGCCCAGTGATGCTAACTCTAAGATTAGGTCTTGTTATTGTTTTGTTGCAGTTTGGACATGATTACATTCAGCGGGACACTTTATCTGTCAGAGCCAGATAACCAATTCAACTACACTATGCTCAGTTTCCCAGACAGAGATTACACCTAGTCCTACACTACAGTGTGTTTTGAATTTGGAATGTCTTTTAAAAGGAAAAGGAAAACTTTGTTGCTCAACTGTTGCTCTTTGATGGCTCAGGAGACTCATTGATGATTCTCCTCAGCTTCCTTAGGAGAAACTGCTTTAGACAAGAAGGAGACGCAGGGAAAATAAAGGAGAGGGGAGAGTTCAGTTATAAACATGAGCTCCGTGTGTGACTGTATTGAGATCTCCACGAAGACTGGAGCAGGGGTGGACGAGGTGCACAAACCATGTACTTTACTATGGTAATGGAATGTGGTAATGCAGTTCGGTAGAGATTCCCATGGTTAACTATTCCGCCAGTGTCAGTAGACGTTCCTGCCTTTAGACCTCCAATTGAGTAAAAGCACCAAAGTATTTACCATCAAATGTACTGGCATTAATCAGCGTTTCTGAGACTGTTTAACACCGAAGGATGACTAAAAGTTTGAGAATAGTAATCTACGGATAAGCTTGTACCATAACAACATATCCAACCATGCCATTATTGTGTAGGTGTTGTTCCTGTTGTCTTGAGAATGATCCACCACTTAGTATGAGCTGGCCATCATTCATTCATCACCACAGAAAAATTGTCCCAAAGTAGTTCCTTGGGCTGATGCCACAGACCTCTGAAGTCCTGTTGTCATTCTGGGATGCTGTATCGGCAGCATATTAAGTACAGTGCGGTTAACAAATTAGTGTTTTTTGTAAATGAGATGTGCAAGGTCAAAAACGAATCTTTAACAGTCTTAAAAATCTTTTAAAAAGTTTAAAGAACATCAAAGTAATATGAAACTTCTATATCAAGTCACTAGAACTGTACATCCAGGCCATGATGTGTTTAGGAACTGTATTGAATGGTTTAACTTGAGTAGCAAGGAATGTGTACCACATAAACAGGCAACTGCATTGGTAGAGACATTCATGGGAGGGTTTTAAATGGGAGGGTTTCCTCCCTCCACCCAAGCCCTGTTCCTAAGAAAGTCTTTATCTTCATGACAAACGCTAAAATGGGTTGTCAGGTTCTGTCAAGGGCAGCCTAACCAACAGCAGTGATATAACCCCAACCTTAAAACTATGATAGCCAATCAGAAGCCTGGCTGTGTCCCAAACCAAACACCTACAGACTTTACATGCTGCCCTTGTTAATGTACTTTTAACTGCACTACTGTACACTGGAGTGCTGGATATAGCAATGACCTCCTTAATGTATTCTGACGCATCTGTCGTTCAGTATAGTGTAAAAGTAAATCTGTATTGACGTGTAAACATGTAACACTCGGTGTATGGAGGACCGGATCTGCCAAAATTAAAAATAAATAAATAAATAAATAAATAAAAGACTAAATAAAATTAACATTTAAATTAAAATAACTAGAATTTGTATATATTGCTTGCTTTGATTTTATTTATGCGCTTATTTCCTTTTCTTGCACTTATATAGTCCTCATTTTATTTATTCTTGTACTGTTTATTAATGTTTATTAATGTCTCCCTTCATTTTATATTTATTTTCTGCATATATTATTTAAACATTCAGGCTTAGCAATCAAGTGCAGAACGACAGGAGTTGATTTCGAGCAGAGCTATGTAGCTTGGCTATGCGTTCAGGTAAAAGACTCCGAGAGGCTAAATGTTGGGGCGCAGGTCGGTGTCGGATCTGCTCCGAGAGGCAGCTTCCAGGTGTTGCATGATCTGAATTTAGCAGGGAAAGACGAACTACCTCCTCCAAATTTGTGAACACTATGGGGTCGATCTCTGTATCAGAAGATGTAGCATAATAGAACAAACTGCCAGCCACAGCCTCCACCCGAAAGAGTAAATCATCTGCACTTGCATTTTCAGCAGGGTCAGCTAAGAGTCTCAGGTCTCTCGCTACCTGTTGCCTGTAAGCAGACATTAGTGCACCGTGTTGTTCATAGTTACTGCTGATGGAGCAAGACAATCGATCTACGGAATCTGCTGTCGATCAACCGATAGGAATGTTAAGACACACTGACGTCATGGATTGACAGCCACTTTATTACCATAAGGGTAAGGAAAAACAAAAATAAATAAATAAATGAATTTATTAATAAATAATTAGGTAAATACATTAATTTAAAATAAAAATGTTCATTAAGTAACACAAATAACAAAATAAATACACATTACACATTTATTTAAGTTTTTTATTTATTGATATACTTATTTCTATATTTCTATATTTATTTTTAGATTTACCATCATTATTTCTTTACCATTTTAATTTAAGTATTAGTGTTTTATTTTTTTATTTTTTTATTTTTTATTTTGGCAGATTCGGTCCTCCATATCGGTGGTCCATGCGAGCAGCATTAAAGTCTAGGATTATTCTAATAGCTGCACAAGGCTTTTTCATGATGCGCCAAAGAAGAACAGAGTACATTTCCTGTGCGCCGGTCATAGGTGTTTATGTATTGTGTATTGTACATCAGATTTTCTACACAGAGACAACCGACAGTAATGACACTTGATGGGTAGGTATAACAAATGCGTTGTGACAAATTCGAAAGTTTCCGACTTGGCCGTGCATGTGATGTAAGCAAGGACCGGCCTTATTGCTGTACCTGACTGACCCAACAGCCACAGCAAGCAGTGATGCCTCCATGAGTCATCCTGTTAGTGCCAGCACCATTGTCAGACGGCTGCATGACGCCGGACTACATGCATGCAGACCGTTAGACTTCAGAGGTGTATACTGGCTGCTAGTTAAACATGTTCTATGGCAAACAAAGGCTTTTCCTAGAACTGTATGTGAAAGTCAAGAACCATTTAGGAAGCTTTATTTTTAATAGCACAAAATGGCTGTTATGGGGGGGTCTGATAAATTGAACGGCATTTTTTTCTGAGAACCTACAAAGTGCCCCTAAATGGTAGAGTGGTGGCTAGTGGGCGTGGAATCAAGCTAGGTGTTACTAAATAAGCTGTAGTGCAATTCCAGTTCGCATTGTGTCTGACATTTGGGGTCAGTGAAATAGGCAGAGCAACATTGTTCTTAATTTTGTCGGCCTGACTTCCTGTAATCTTCTCCAGCGTCTCTCCTGCATTCTCATTCTGCTCTTGTTCTGGATCCTCTGTTGTCTCTTTTGATTCCTCATTCTTTCATTCTCTCCTCCTCAGCCTCAAACCCTTTTGATGTTCCTCTAACGTAGCGTCGGTCACATCGCTGCATTCGTGAGCGGCTGCATTCTCCTGGGGGTAGGGAGTCATGGGGTGATGGTGCGGGTGGGAAAGATCAAGAGAGGGGAGAAATAAAGGTCTATTTTGATCCCCCTGGCACTAACACATGTCAGCTGTTCCATTTCTCAGTGGGCCTGCTAGCCAGAGGGTCAAGGGGAGGAAACACACAGACCATACGGTTCCCTACTGTAGCTACTGAATACTAACTGGGCTGGGTGTTCTTACTGATGAATGTTAAAATTCCTCTGGGGGTGAACCTTCGGGTGGTACCTTCACTCTAATGCAGCAGTTAACTCGTCAAACATTAGCACTTCATATAGTTTTTTTCATGAATGTTTTTATAAAGTATACATGTACATAATGCAGTTTACATAATATTTTATATGGAGTACTATGCCATTTTTCAAAATAAAAGTCTCCATCCATTATATTAAAAATCTATATTATTTGCCAGGAAATGCCTTTTTACATTTACCTGACGCTCTTATCCAGAGTGACTTACAAGGGTAATCATATTACAAGTACAAGGCAATGTAGTGTTAGGAGTCTTGCCCAAGGACTAATTGCACAGCATAGGCCAGGACTCGAACCCCAGTCTCCCACGTGTGGTGGTGGCTACTTGGTGGGTAGTGGTGTTATCCGCTGAGCTACACCAACCACTTTTTACAAACCTACCAATGTTTTCCTAAACAGGCTGTTGAATGAACCCTCTGTCACAATAACAAATTAAAGTGGACAACAAGTAGAAATAAGAAATCAAAACTAAGAACAAAATAAGTTGATAGTTTAGACTAAAAAAGTACCAAAGCATTTTCTGTCCCAAAAAATAAAACCAGGTCATTTTATTTATCTGCCCAAAACCGAGTAAAATAATTTAGGTTTTAAAATAATAATTGAAGGCTTTTATTCTGAAATTTTAAAAAGTCTGTTACTATAATGGAATAGTACTCCATATTAATATCACATAAATACGTACACTATAGTGATGATACACTTTAAGTTGATTAAAACTCCCATAAATACCTTATGAAGTGTTTATGTAAGATGTTATGAATGTGCTCATTTGGCAAGTAAGCTTTTGGTGCTTCCTAGCAGGTTCAGTGAGGCAGGAATGGGGGAACCCTGGGGGATAGGGGATCATTGTATAATGTTATAATCAGTGGTGGATTGTACACAAGCCAAGTTAAAGTAGAGATCTCCAGGGTATAGTTCTTCACTGTAGATCTCCACTGGAGTAACAGTACTGAAGTATTTACCCTATGGAGTATGGAGAGTGACAGTAGTATGATTTACTATGGCTTTAATGTCCTATTATCATTTCTGGAACAAGACTTAATAGAACCTCATTAACCGGTTCTTGTCTATTCAAATGATCATAAGTACAGAACACTGAAGGAGAACAGTGTCCATTAGCTAGAACCAAGTTCTGTACAACAGGTCAAAACAAACTGTCCCCTTAATGGTGGGCTCACTTCACGCCTGTTTCATTTGGCCGTGTTACGTTTATATGCTCACATAAGCCAAAAGGAAAGACAGATTTGGCCATAATGTAGCAGAGTAAACAGGTAGATATTAGATTTTACAATTTAGATTAACTTGAATCTGTTATTTGTTTAAAAAAAACGAAAGAAAAATAATTTTTGTTTTATTTATTTTATTATGTGGAATTTTTGGAAACAGCCAAGTCACATTATTATCTCATATCCAGCATAACCATCATGTGACAGCAGCTAGATGGGCTGGGAGTGACTCAGTAAGGTCCAGGTAGGTTGTTACAGGTATCTGAAGCCATGCTGACTGCAGGGCATCCCACAACTGCTGGAGGGTGTATGTGCGAGGACCCATAGATTGAACATGACGATCACGTGGTCCCACAGATACTTGCCCAGGATCAAGTATATCCGACATTTCTAGTCATGTGGCATGTCGCATTATCTTGCTGGAAGATCCCATCCTCCCTAAGAAAAACAATCAGCATGTATGGGTGTCCGTGATCCGCAAGGATGAAGAGTGCCTCCACATGGATCAGTGGGTCCAGAGAACATGACCTCCTTCATGAGCTGCGTGCTGCTGCCACTAAAAGTAGGAACTGGTCATAATAATGTGACTGTTGTAACACTATTAGCATATAATAGGTCCCTTACACAACTGAGAAAAACTAGTGATTGTATATACTTACCTGTAAACTGATCCACCTTGTATATAAAGGGTCTAAAGAGAATTGAAAGGTTAGCCTCGGTTTTACTGACCTGGGTGAGTCCAACCTCTGCAGAAGAGGAGGTAAAAACGGAACAGGTAAAAAGAGCAAACCAATGTTGAGAACTGCAGTATTACCATAGACCACTAATGGTTTAGGCCGGGGAGGAGTTCACAGCCATTTGATCTTAAATCTGTAGCTAGTAGCGAGCACCATTTACGTTTTATTTCTTCTTTGAGTGTGTGTGCAAGTGTAGATATGGCAATAACTTTATTGGTTGGTGTGTAAATAAAGGTGAAGGGGGTGAAGGACTCTCAAACTGACCGAATTTCTTCTAGGCCTCATGACCACTTGCTCCATAAAGGGCACCCCCTACCACAGCATATGGTCGGGTTGATGGATACGCTTTATGAGGTTCCTTTAAGAGCTTTGGGCCTCAAGTTTTTCCTGAGAAAGTCCTGCGTCAGACTCATGACGTGTTTCTGAACCATAGTTGTTTCAACCTTGAGTGTGTGTAGATTCTGTTTTTACATGAGAGCAAACCACAATAACAACACTCAGATTCTGAATGTCAGAATCTTCCTCAAAGCTGCGTAAGCGAGACGTTTATTCGTTTCTTCTATAGAACTGTTTATGAATGAGGCCCAATGCAAACCCACTCCATGCTCCAACGTGCAGAAGAGTGTTCTTTAAAAACCACCATCCATTTAAAGGCTGGAGAAAGTGGTTCTTTTATGGCACCGCTTTAAAAACCACTTTTTGGCGAGTTCAATCTTAGAAGCACTTTATGCAGCAATGACGCAGCACTACTGGTGACATGCTGAGTTATTACTTTAAGCCTGGCGCTGGAGAAAAAGTATCAGTGGGATGCGGTCATTCATGTCTCTGACCTTCACTCAGACTGCTGAGCTCTCCTTGACCAATGCACTTAATAACACTGATGCAGGAGGAAGCTAGAAACTATGAACTTGGAGGTGTCTGATAGATTATGATGCCTGAGAAATATTTACACTGCAGTCTGTAAGTAAGTCAAATCCAACAATGAGGATGTGGTTATTGTGAATATCAGTTATAATATCTTTTGGCAGCTGCATATGAATCTAAATAGCAACCACAGATATTCTCATACACCATGGGCTCATTCAAACCATGGAAATCAATGGGAGATCTTCAGTATCTGTATTCTCCATTTAGATTCTACAGTGATTTTCAATCCTTGAGCACTTGAGGCTGTGCCAACGAAACACACACAGACTAACCTCTATCTCTGAAAATCAAATCACCTACATGGTGTGAGGTTCCATACAGCTTCCACAGAATTCACGCTTCAGGCAACAGGTTTGACAGCCTCAGAAGCCAGTGCCCACTGACAGCGACTGCGGAGAGGGAGGCTGGGGAGCTATCCACACCCCTTCTGTAATATCCTACATTTTATGTACTTTAATTTCCTTAATTTAAATGACATTGATATGGATTTAGGAACTAAAATAGATATACTTCATTGTTACAAAAGAACAGCTGCACCCAGAAGGAGGTGTGGGATTGCAGTGCTGTTGGAAAGAAAGATAAAGGTCACCAGAAAAAATAAATAATGATACATTTACACTGATATGAGCAATATTGATTGAGCTACATATACAGAAACAATGTCTCGCCACATGCCAGACGTCTCCACATGGAGCTGTAGAGGTTCCTAATGGTGTCCTGTGATAATCCATCCCATGCAGCTTGAATATCCTCACCTAGTTCCTGCAGATGGTGTGGTAGGGGTGGAGATGGAGTGGCACCAGGCCTTCTGAACATGATGCGTGACAACAAACTGTTCATTTTGGTGCTGACCATGGTGCCTCCACACACGGATTCATTCAGCATGCTGTGGTGGTATGGCATGCAGTACATTAATATGACCACCATGCTTCCTGGTGCTTCCTGGTGCCTCCATGATGCGACCCCTCCTAAACTTTTCCAACTGCTCGAATTGGTTTCTAACTCTTCTCCAAGGCTTACCATGCTTGCAAAGTATGCTACCAACATGACAGCACGTCCTTCACTTCCTGCTTGAGTGCGGTCAAACATGAATGGGACTTAATTCAAGCAAGGAGGAAGGCAGAAAGAAAGGAAAACAGATGAGTGCAGGTCAAACTAATACTGAAACTGTTATTGGGGGTCTAAAATTATTCAGTATATTCAGTGGGGGAAAAAATCTGGAAAAAAAAACATTCCTATGAGGAAACCATGCCTCCAGCTGTATACAAGCACACCAGTCCCAATCAGACTAAACAGTTAGGAGTTGGAACAGTGTCAATATCTCAAAAGCTGCAGGGCTAGTCCGTGGACAAAATGACTTGACCAAGAAGAAGTAGAGGAAAATATAAATAAGATAACACCTTGTAATGCACCGCGTAATCCTAATAACCCAATAATACAATGACCCAAGGGGCCAGAGCTCAATTGGGACACTTCTGCTTCCTGCTTTTGGCTAGAGAAGCGATGGCAACTACAATGACTTCCACCATACCACACCTGTCTGCCCTCGCCTTATGCTTTTCGGAGCCTTCACAGCTTAACCTTTCCGGTTATTATCATTAAGCTATGTTCTGGGGCCTGCAGCATTTACATGATTACCCAATGGTCACATACTGGGAATGCAGAGACCCGCTAACATGTCTAGATATGTGCATTCCAGTATATGCCTGGAACGTACAAGTTGTCCCAGGTGGCCTCTGTTCATTATAGAAACTATTCAATATGCGCATGCATTTCTCTCTTTCTCACCATCACAGTGGGCCACATGTATAGCAGCCTAATCATTCGAATGGCCAGTCCTTTCCTGCAACCAGAGCCGGACTGTGGCATAAAAAATATAGGTGACAACATGTTTGATCTGTTCAGCTTTGATGTGTGATTGTAAGTCAGTGTTTGCGTTAATCCCCCGTCCTGCATTACCTGCCTTCCTCTAGGTGGTCTTTGATGTAGTCCAGGCTTGAAATGGATATTTCCATGGATGCCAATGAATCCAGGAAGAAGCTTGTTTCATTTAACTGTCTACCACTGATCATTGTTTATGACATGTACAGGGGTTGGACAATGAAACTGAAACACCTGGTTTTAGACCACAATCATTTATTAGTATGGTGTAGGGCCTCCTTTTGCGGCCAATACAGTGTCAGTTGGTCTTGGGAATGACATATACTGCGTCCTGCACAGTGGTCAGAGGGAGTTTAAGCCATTCTTCTTGCAGGATAGTGGCCAGGTCACTACGTGATGCTGGTAGAGGTTCCTCCTTCTTGGTGGTATGCTGACATTGCCCTGGGTACCGTGGCTCTTGATACATCACAAAGACTTCCTGTCTTGGTCACAGATGCGCCAGCAAGACGTGCACCAACAGTTTGTCCTCTTTTGAACTCTGGTATGTCACCCATAATGCTGTGTGCATTGCAGTATTTTGAGCAGAACTGTGCTCTTACCTGCTAACTGAACCTTCACACTCTGCTCTTACTGGTGCAATGTGCAATTAATGAAGATTGGCCACCAGGCTGGTCCAATTTAGCCATGAGACCTCCCACACTAAAATGACAGGTGTTTCAGTTTCATTGTCCAACCCCTGTAGTGCTAACAGCATGAATCATAGGAGAGAAGTCCTCAGTACAGGCTCTGGGTATGAATGCTAGGTGTAATATACGCCTGTTAGTGTTTAGAGTGTTGTGGGCTATAATCAGGCTTAGGTGCTATTATTACCTGGGTTTCACCATCCCAAGGGGCACCAGCCAAAACCTTGCCTAAGGTGATATACACTCTGATATACACTCATTATTAAAAGAACAGCTGCACCCAGAAGGAGGTGTGGGATTGCTGTGCTGTTGGGAAGGAAGATAAAGGTCACCAGGATCAATAACTGATGATACATTTACACTGATATGAGAAATATTGATTGAGCTACATATACAGAAACATAAACAGAAACGCAACATGCCAGACGTCTCCGCATGGAGTTGTAGAGATTCCTAATGGTGTCCTGTGATAATCCATCCCATGCATCTTGAATATTCTCATATGGTTCCTGTAGGTGGTGTGGTAGGGGTGGAGTGGAGAGACACCAGGCCATCTGCCCAGTGTTTGGGTAGAAAAATGCTACTCTAGCAGTTTTTGGGTTGTGGTTTTCCTTGATATGGGCTCTGGCAAGTATGAAGCTTTCTTTCAGGTTCTTCTTCCATTAAGCCCTAGATGTAAATTAAAAAGTTGTTATCTGCCACTATAACAGAAGCTGCAGTAAAAAAAATAATATCTCCCTCACACAGACAGGGAGGCCATTTTTGGGCAGAACTTGTGGTTTAATACAGCTATCTGCTAACCTTTCCCATCAATGGAATATATATATGTGCTATATAAAAAATAGGAGATGAATACATAGAAGCAAAGCCAACTTTGAGTTAACACAAGCATCACTGAATGTGTTGGGACACAAAATGGCAGTAATAAACAATGCAGAAATAGTCTATGTCTCCTGGAGTTTTATCTCGAATACCACTTGCTTCCTTCCTCAGCAGCCTCCTCCTGCGGCAGAATACACGCACAGAGAAACTGATTATTTCTGCACAGTTTACGTAAGTTCATCTCTGCATAATGGCAGCGATTATTTCCTCGGAATAACATGTCAGCGAGGCTCGCAACAAGCCGGAGTAAAGCGTCGCTCGTTTTCATGGAGTCCCGTCCTAGGACTGCTTGGCTGATGAAGTCACCTTAAGCCTGACCTTTCAGAAGGTGTTATTTGTGTAGATTAGTTGCGACTCACTGTAGGAAAGTCAGACTCTGGCTCTCTGAATATGAAACAGCTTAAACTGGGACAGCGCGGCACATGTCTGCCGAGCTGGAGAGAGGAGAAGGAGGGAAACACTTATTTCATGGGTCATTTGTGCAAGGCTGGAAAAGGAGGAGGCGAAATGAACCGGCCAACTGGGTGTTAGATTGACATGAAGCTTCCAGGAGTCATCCGAATATGTCATGTACCCTGAGACATTGCCTGGCGGGTTTGACCCTGGGGCACGCTCTCGCTCGTTCCATCTTACTCAGTCTCTCTCTCTATCTCTCTAGACTCGCTCTCTGATGGACATTCCAATTGGCCTTCTGCCTGACTGTGGGCCGAATGGAGAAGTGCATTGATGTCAGCATGTCACAACGAGAGCCCTGCTTCTGTAATGAGCACGTTAACAACCAATATCATAGGCACAGATGGCTATCTGGGTTATGGAAGGGAGGCAGATAGAGGATGAGTGAATCTTCGGTGGATGCTGAGGCAGTCAAGACACCAAGAGAGCACCAAGCAACCCGATACCATGTGGTTATGGATGACTACATTTATTTACAAGGGCTTGGTTTGTGTTCCAAATAGTTGAGCTGCTCCAGTGGAACCTACAGACTTCAGAATCTAGATATAGAACCTATAGATCTTTCATATACTGGAAAAGTGGAACTTCACAGAAGTCTGGATTTAAATCTCTCTGGTGTTTAATCACCTACACTTGATGAAGAACCAACATTGTTTCTGGTTCCACACTGCGAATGGAACCTCTTGGGTTCAGAATCTGCTGACTGTAATGTGAAGCCAGAGTAGTCTGAAAGATCTCATTACTGTGCGCTTATCAACACTGAGCTTGATGCTCGCCTGTTTTGATCAGAGGTTTCTGCTACACTGGTTAGGCAGAAACTCTGCAAGTCCAGACTCCCTAAGGGCCGACACTTCCGGGAGTGAGTGAGAGTGACCCATAGCGCTGTCGGCTGCTGGGCTGGGCAGCTTTATGCCGTGATGCTGATATATTGCTAATGTGGCAGAGTGGGGCTGCACTCTCACGGCAAGGATCAGGAGCAGTGAGCCATGAAGGTCTCATGAAAAGAGGACTCACTGTCATCAGCTAACTTGAGCTGACCATCTACGGTAAAGCTGATTTAGTAAAAGGACCGATTTCATTATAATCATTTCAATATGACATGACCATTGCTGCCATGCTTGCAGAATACAAAAGGGCTTTTGGTTAAAAAAAAAAGGAAAAAAAAGAGGTTTTTAATTCTACAAAGATGCTCTACAAAGCAATTAAGGTTATGGCCCTGCTAGAACAAAGAAAACAGTTCCTTTAGATGTGTAAAGCACTTTACTTTAATTCACCTTTACTTTATAGCAGAGAGTAGCTGCAATTTTTAAGTAGGACCACCAAAACCATGGAAGTCATGCTCCAGTGCACTGCTGGACCATAAGTTGTGTAATCTTGTGTTTTATTTTATATTCTTAATATTTTAGAAAAGCCTTAACCCAGTAGATTACTTGTAATGAAGCTCATTTAGGACCTATCATAGTGTGCATGATACCTAACCTGATCAGGCTTTAACCCAGCTCATGGCCTCTTTCTGTAGGACCCTAGTGGTCATTCCACCAGAACGCAAATTGAGTTGGACGTTTGATAAACAGGTTACTGTACTGTGCTGTGTAACACAGGGGTCACTTTTGCCTATACTTGAAAATATAGCTACTGTTTCTTTATTTGATGTGACCGTTACATAAATAAGCTGCCCTACCAAATTAGCATAGCCCCACCTAGAGTCACGTAGCTGATCGAGAATGAGGCAAAGAAGATGGATTAAAATCAGCAGGTAAAGTTTGCTAATGCTGACCTTACACTAAACGATTTTCCAGCGACTTTACTGTCGCAGACAAATTTCCAAAGTCGGAACAAAATCATGAGTCTTGCTAGAGTTGTGTCGCTTGCGTCATCTCTACGATTGCAGTTTTCAGTCAGTCTGTTTCTCGTCCTGGCGTTCCGATAAAATCAACCGTGTTTAATATTATCGTAAGTCGTAGGTCTTGGCTCACGCAAATAGTGACGTAAACATTGTCGACAACCAATAGGATAGCTCTTTCAGCTCCAAACGGGAAGGCGCGAGCCAAGTACAGGCATGTCTGGCAGAGACTGGGCATGGAGGGGAGTCCGGTGAGGGTTTGCAAACAGCGGGTCTCCTGGACTGTCGGCAAGGAGGAGAAGCTGGTAGAGCTGTGGAGTGAACCAGAGTGCCTCTTTGACGTATCTTACCCTTTATACCCTGACAGAGTGGAAATAGAGGACAGAAATTGCTCAACCCCTCGAAATTCCCGGTTTTAACGCAAGCCCCGAGATGACAGAAACATAAACACATCCAAGAGTTCATTAATACGCTGAAATGTGCAGTAAACAGTCCCGATTCTAAATCACGCACGTTTTAAAGCTTTGTTCACGTTATCATATCTTGTAACGGACGGTAGTCGTGCTGTGACTTGTCTTTAGAGGTGAGAGGGTGTCAGACTTTAGTCTAGTAAATGTCTTTTTGGCGGTTTTAAGTCAGTCTGTTTCTCGTCCCGCGAGCCAGATACAGGAATGTCTGGCGGAGATTCGACATGGAGGGGAGTCCGGCGAGGGCTCGGAAACAGCGGGTCTCCTGGACTGTTCAAAAAGAGGAGACGCTGGTGGAGCTGTGAAGTGAACAAGAGTACCTCTTCGACGTATATTCCCATTTCTACCACGACAGAGTGGAAGAGGAAAAAAGGCGGACCGAAATTGCTGAAGCCCTCGATATCCCCGGGGCTAAGGCGAGCCCGAGTCGTCACAAACATAAACACATCCAGGAGTTCACTAAGGCACAGAAATGCGCAGTAAACAGTCCGATTCTAAATCACTCACGGTTTAAAGCTATGTTCACGTTATCCTATCTTGTAACGAAGGGTAGATATGCTATGCTAAAGCTAACTAGCTCGCTAGCTAAAACACTGCCGAACGGTGCTACAGTGTTTACATTAGACTACCAGCGAACATACTTACTTGCTAACTTAAAACTAAAGCTTACTGTGCTAAAAAGCTCAGTTTATGTGATAAAAATTGTGTTTAAAATTAATATTGGTTGTTTAAAAGAGTATTTGTTGTATTTGGTGGGTATTTTGTG
Source organism: Prochilodus magdalenae (assembly GCA_024036415.1). NCBI lineage: Eukaryota > Metazoa > Chordata > Actinopteri > Characiformes > Prochilodontidae > Prochilodus > Prochilodus magdalenae. The sequence goes on along the minus strand of JAMWET010000159.1, from coordinate 194,983 downwards.
GTATTGGAGTGAACTAGTTGAAACCAGTCAGAATTCGGTGTGAGGAAGCCGCCATGTTGCTGTTTGTATGTAAAAGCTACACAGGGTTATTGTATGTTTTATTAGATAAATACCAAAGGGCGAAGTATTGCTATGACTTTTGTAAGTGGTTTATCTTGGATATTAGGATATTATTTTTTTAATGTGACGCTGTTTAACGCAGGTCAAGTTTTTTTGCACCCCCTCGTCTTTTCTCTTGGCCTCACTGAATTTGCAGCGCTGAATGACGGAGCCAAGATGGCGAGCCACCCATGAGGTTTGAGTCTTTCGAGAGCACCAGCTGTGGATTCGTTGAGTTGGTGAAAGAACACTAGTTGAGTCATACTGACACGGTAGGACATTTTTTTGATTCAAGCAGCGTTATTCAAAGAGTCTACTTGGTCAGGATCGCAAAGGATTTCTCCCCGTTTCCCCCATTTTCCCTCTCTTTCCTCTCCACTCGCCATTTTACAGACAGTTTTGTTCATCTAGCTGAAAGCTATCAAGAACACTTTAAAAAAATTGGGCTGTAAATTTTGAAAGTGAATTGTCTGTGTAGTGAGAACTATTGTATTGTTCTTTTGGGAAACCTGTTGTAAATTCTCAGTAGGTGAAACTGCATTTTGTTTTTGGTTTGAAACTAAATCATAAGTTAACTCACTTGAATATTTAAAAAAGGGAGAACCGTTTAAAAGCAAAATAGGATCCTATTCTATTAAATAACAAAAGCAAGGAATTTAAATAGGAATTTGAAATAATTTATAAATATTAGCATACTCATAACCTAGGTGAAAATAATAAGCTGCTAGTTGAATCTGCTAAGTAGGATAGATAATAGAATTCAATAAAAATTGAACCAATAATTTAGAACTTTTGCATTAATTACTTACATATTACATATTACATTAATTACTGAATAATGTTAAAATGTTAAAGTGCAGAAACAAGGTAAAGCTTTTGAAAGGTGAACTCTTTGTACTTCTCTTTGTGTAAGACTTTCATTGTACAACCTCTTATTTTCTTTTGGTTTTTTGTGTTTATTTAGGCTCAGATCTTGCTTAAGACAAAATACAAATCAGTAATTTTCATAGATTTTTTTAGTTACACACGTCACTACTCCTAGAACCTAGAACTCGGGTCCACAACCCTGCCTTCGTGGAAGTCCCTGGATTGTGCTAAAGCTAAAGGAGGGCTACAACTGTTCTTAGGTCTGTTGTTGTTTTCTTTCCAGGACAATGACTATTGATCTGTCTATAATGAGTTTGTCTGCTGGTCCTGTGACCCTGTCGGTGTGTTTGAGGACCCACAGCATTGTGGACACTTCTACTACAGCTCCTGTCTTTATGATTTAGGCCAGTGGTATAGCTACAGAGGAGGCCTGAAAAAATGTCCTCTGTTACAAATGTTAGGGTTGCACGATGTGAGTCATTAAAGTGTTCTTGCAATAAATAAATAAATAAAAATCATTAAGCCAAAGCTTAATAACAAACGTTTCCAAAGGGCAAACTGCTGATACATTACACTGCAGTCCTACACTTCCTTCTGGGTGTATACTATCATATGACGAAGAGTGTAATTTCTTTGATTGCTGTACTGGAGAAGTAGCCCGGTAGTGTCACAATTCCAAGGAGAATTTCCTGTACACTGGGACTTGTGCCACTACGAGAGACAGGGTTCACAGCTGCTTTATTCACAAAGCTCTGGGGACCTCCACTTATACCAGTGAGATTCCAAAAAAGCATTACATCAATCTTGAGATTATATATAGCATAAAGCAAGCTTGTCCTGAGGTTGTGTGCACCAATCACAGGGCCTGTTTGAGAGTCTGTTTTTTTTTTCCGTATGTCAGGGGCCAATCAAAAACTGATGCTCGTTGGTCTCCAAGGCTAAGTTCCTGCACGTCGACATACATATCTGGAATATTCAACAATATTTGACACTTATATGAAAACAGGATATGAAACTACCCTGTTCTGTTTTCTAGTTTCTTTTATGTAAACCCCGTCTCATATTCTGGCCGGGGTAATAAGTGCACACGTCCAAAACCAACCACCTAAGTCTTGTCCGTTTCGTGACCTTTTGTACTTTGATTATGTTCTAGCAAGCAAGCTGACAGATAATACATAGTAATCATGATTATATGTGCTATATGCCATTAATATGATATGTGATTAATATAGTCCTTATGTCTGACTCCATCCTAAACCCTCTTATCTTACCCTTTTTTGAGGTCAGGTAGAACCTCTCCTGACTCCTACTGTTTTAACCTGTCTTATCTGACTCCCAATAGTAACACCAGCTTCATAGAATTTTCCCATTTCACCTTGAAACGATGCAGCAACTCCAAAGCCAGGAGAGGGCAAAATTTTATTATAATCTAGAGATTACAGGCCATTTCTGTTGGTCCATTCATCATGACACGTTCACACAGTGTAAACAGCAGCTACTGTATTTAAATGATGCATAAAAGTAAAAATCGACAGAAACTGAGATACATGTCTTAAGAATTGATCACTACTTCTGTAGTATATGGCTTTCATGATTTAGATTTAATTTTACCAAGCTCTTGATGTTATACAGCTTTGCCACAATTTTATAATCATCTATAGCTCTTGGAAGATTCAGGACACATTTTAAAATGTATTTATTTTAGTTGTACAGCTTTTTACTAAATACACTCATCATAAAAAAAACTGTTGGACGAATAGCCAGAAGGAACCAGCCAACAAGAATGAAACTTGGTGGGTAGGTTCGGCAGTGAGAATGATGTGAGACATGAGAATAGTGTTTTGAAAGTTTTTTTTGACAAAAAATTTGACAATTGTCTTTGAACATTGACAATATGCTTATATTACAATAAAGTCGGAATTTCTGTACTGCATATGTATTAGAAAATTCAAGACATTCCTATTTCTATTATTGACTCTGCTTGTTAATGTGTTTCATTTTCCATTCAAAAGTTTAGACACATCTACTCATAGAAGGTTCTCCTTATGTTTATCTTGAAGCTCTACTGTACAATAAAAGTGAAGACACCAAACTACAAACTAACTCCTAATGGAATTATACAGTCCACCTTAAAACCCCCTAGAATGGAGCTTTACAGAGGGATGAACCAGCTTTCTTGACCTGCAGTGGAGCTGATAGTAATAAACCTTGTTCTAAGGTTTGGAGCGATTCTATTGGTCAGTCCATCATGAATATTCACTAAACTGAAAGGAGAACTAGAGCTTTTACACTGTGCAGAAAAAGAGATCAAAGTTTTTACACCACTAAATATATATTAGAGGTGGAGATATGGAGGAGTATCATACTGTGGGACATCAGGAGTAGATGTGGTGTATCAAGACATGGACTGGTTTAGACTCTCATCAGTTGGAGCTGTTCAGTGTAAGACTGCAGGGTTTTTAAGACCAACAACATCCATTTAGTTGTGTATGTTTTCATCAGTACATAATTTTATAGCACATAGAAGTGGAACTCAGAAATCGAGAAGAGCAGGTTGAGAGGGAAGCAGCTGGACCTTCACAGCTTCAGATGACATAATGCAGCACATTAAACAGTGTTTTACATTAGACATGTGGGGTGTAGGGAGTGGGCTGTTGTGTCCCTACCAGTGTTGAGGTCAAACCTACACCCTTGGTTACTCTGTCCAAATCATTCAGATGTAGGTTCATCTGCCCACAGCACATTGTTCCAAAAGTCCTGTTTTCTAGACGTTCTCTGGCAAACTTTAGTCCTGGGTGTCCTCCTTGTACACATCCCATGAAAATCGTTGGCAGTTGTTTTAAAAGTTCTCCACCTGTAAATTATTTTTTTAATTTTTCATATTTTCTCAAACTTCCCGTGTGCATCTACAGCCTTCTTCTTCAGAGCTTTTTGCATCTCACCATGCTGATACCACTCAGTTCAACAGTCAAGAGCAAACCAAACTAAATATCTGAGATTTATTAAGGCAGGCTCCTCACAAATCCTCTCTACCCCAGTCTACACATTAGCCTCTGAGGTGGTACAGCTGATTATATTGATGGCTGTATATGGAAAAGAGGAAATACTGTCCCAAGAACAGGAGAATGTAGAAAGGTCCTGCTGTCCTTGTTGGTGTAATGGAATGAAATGCCAAGATGCTTTTCTCCTGTCTCTAAAATGGCTAATGGATCTCAGCGGCTAAAGGCAGCCTGTGTATGAACCTCTAGCAGATATCTTCACCCACTCTGAGCACTTCTCATAATGACAGAGTAGAGGAGATGGATGGGTGATATAGTCTGCACTTTGGCTTCATATGCATTACACTTGTGTGGATACTCTAGAGGTGGTTTAGATATTATATTTAAAATGAATAAATTTTTGTTGTACAGATTTTTGCTAAACACACTCATCATAAAAACACACATCTGCCCCCAGAAGAAATCAACCAACAGGAATTAAACTTGGTGGGTAGATTTGAAATTGTGAGAAATGTGAATGATTTCACACTCTGCCTAATCGACCGAACAGCCATGATTGTGAACATTCAGTGAGCAGTGTTGTCCTCCATGAGTCATCCTTTTAGTGTCAGAACCATAATGATAGACACTACTTCTGTCTTCTCTCTGCCAGCAGGCCTGGGGAAGCTCCTTAGCTGTGGTGTAAAGTCTCTATGCCAGCAGGCCTGGTGAAACTCAAGGGAAAGTCTCTTTTGGCCAGTTTCCTAGCTACAGATAAATTCCTCAGCCAGCAGGGAAAATAAAAGCACACCCCAAACAATTAAACGCTATTTAAGTGGGTGAGAAAATTAACTTACATACGAAATATCCTGCTGGTAAAGGTAAGGGTATGGAAAAGCTGTTGTGACGAAATGTCCTTGTTGTTTACCGGCTTGATCTTACACTGAAAATGTTACGAATGAATGGATTTCAATGAAGGATGTGAAATATGTCTTTGCTGGAGATCAATCTGTGCTGTAAAGTGGTTCTGATAGCACTATACATAGCTTGGGTTCTGCTTTCAGGAGCTTGGAGCTCCAGCTTTGATGTCTGAATGATGGGCATTCATCTTACAGCATCCCACATCATCATCTGTCTTCCAATTATCTTGAAGCATAATTATTTACTGTGCTTGTTCAGCCTCACAACACAGAATCAATAATTAAACCCACAGTGCGACGGGCACACCTACAGCTTAATGTTAGAGAACACACTAGATCCTAACCTTCTGCAGATCCACTGCCTTTAGATAAGGACAAAGTTAATATAAAGCAGGAATTCAGCTTATGAGCTCTAATCTGATTTATTACACTCTGGTTGATCTAGTGAGCATGACTCCTGATGAGGCCAAAAGCAGTGAGCTCCTGTTGGAGATCTTGCTGGAGGTGGCTTTTCCTTCCAGAATCCAGCCTCTGGGTGAGTAAAGTTAAGGAAGAGAGAGCATAATGATAAAATCAGATTTAATACAAACTAAATTAGGAATTCATCTTATGAGTTCTAATCTGTTTTACTACCTTCTAGACGATCCAGTGAGCTCCTGTGCTTACAAAGCAAAGATGATCGGTGAGCTCCTGGCGACATTGGTGGAAGATGTTGTGTCTGAGTGTCCCACCTCTGGGTGAGTTTAGTAAATCAAAAAATACCACAATAAGAATGAAAGAGCTGGAAAACTGACTGTATTTTAAGCCACAGGAAGTCTAACCTGTGCTAATTCCTTTACTCACAATAATCTAGTGAGAACAAATGAAAGAGAGACTCAGGACATCAGTGAACTCTTGGAGGTTCTTCCGCAGGAACCCCAAACAGCAAATGTCCAGCCTCTGGGTAAGTAAAGTTAAGGAAGAGATAGCATGATGATAAAATCAGATTAAATACAAACTAAATTTGGAATTTAGCTTCGAGATGAGCTCTAATATGTTTTACTACCTTTTTAGATGATCCAGTAAAATCCCGGGATTACAAAGCAAGTATGATCGGTGAGCTTCTGGCGACAGTGGTGGAGAATGCTGTCTCTATGAGTGTCCCGCCTTTGGGTAAGTTTCAAAAATAAAAAATACCACAATAAGAATGAAAGAGCTGGAAAAATGACAGTTACTATTTATATTAAAGGAGAGAACCAAATGAAGATGATGGTGGTGATGGCCGAGGAAGCCGAGGCTGAAGCCAGCCAAAAACTCCAGACCACATTTCTGGAGAACACTCTGGAGAAGCCACAGGGTAAGTAAAGTGGATGTTCACATACCATGATGATGATGATAATAACACATGTAATTAGTATAAAATGATTTATTCATCTTAATATAAACTCTACTCTGTCCTATTTCTGCCTAGTTCATCTAGTGAGTACCTCTAATAAAGACATAATCAGTGAGATGCTCCTGGAGCTCCTGATGGAGGACATTGTTTCACAGAGTGTCCAGCCTCTGGGTGAGTAAAGGAAATAAAACACAACTGGAGAATCAGAATCAAAAAGGGTGTAAAACTGATTATTTTAAAACTGAGTGTTTATTGTTATTAAAGATGAAAACGAGAAATTCACATGGGTGGTGGCTGAACTCATCAATGCCCTGGTGAATACTAACCCACATGTTACTGAGGAGGGACCCCTGAAGGACCCTAAGTGTGGTAAGTAATGTGGATGAACAGATAGCATTATCATCAAAACACATTTCCTTTATGTAAGAGCAGAACTTCAGATTAAAATGAACTCTAATCTGTCTTTGTCTTCTGCATGATCTAGTGAGCTACACTGATAACAAGCCCAAAGTCATCCAAGAGCACCTAGAAGTCCTGACAAAGGAAAATGCCTCAGAGAGCGTCCAGCCTCTGGGTGAGAGAAGAAAATAAAAGAATGAAAATAGAAATGAAAGAGCTGGAAAACTGCCTTCATACGTATGAAAGCAGAAAACGAGACAATGGCTGGAAGTGGCAGCTGAAGCTGAGGTGGAAGCCATTTGTGAGTTCATCACTTTCAACCCTCTGGAGAAACCTCTGGGTAAGTAAAAGACTAGAAAGAATAGAAAACACATCATGAGGACACCAATATGGCTCAATATCTATTATCAATATAATATTATTATATCTTCCTTAATTTACTAAAATTTTGCTTCATGTACGATTGAAGCAGCAAACCATCTGACGAATCTGACCGATGCTGAAGACACTGGTAGCCCAATGCACCATGCCCTAAAAAAGCTGGATCTGACCATCATCCATCCTCTGGGTATGAAATGGAAATTATTACTAGATATATTAATAACCATGAAACAGCCGCTGGTCATTTTATCCTCATCATGAGTTAAATTACTAAAAAGCTGCCATATATCCTGTTACTGTTCTAATACAAGGTGGAAAAACTGAAGGTGCCTTAGTTTGACTCTGGAGCTGCAGCTGAAACCTCTGAAGAACATCATCTTCTGAATGAGGTTTCACCAGTTAATGATCAACCTGTGGGTGAGTAAAGGAAACGAATCCCAGATTCTGTAGTCAAACCACAACTGAACATCTATTACAGCATGTAACACATTACATAGAAAGGTTCACACCTTTGGTTTGAATGTAAGGTTTTTAGTGTTAGAACAGTTTTTATATGGAGATTTTTTTAATATTTCAAAGGTTCTTCATAATTGCATGTGGTTCTTTAAAGAACCTTTTATTTAAACAGGCTGTTTAGGGAACCATAATTTGTTCTTTGGAAGTGCTCTAGAAGGAAAACTGCCTGATGAGTTACAAATGTTAATAGGCTCACCAAACAAAAAAATGAGTTCCCTGTGAGTAAAAAATACCCAGCAGCATGTAATACCTCTATGATCAGCAATAACAGCTGTGACTGGATTTGGCAGGGACAAGTTTCTGGATGTAGATCACATCAATGTTCAGACACTCTTACATCAAAGCAATGTAGAGCTGGGCCAGATTTGGTGGATGCCTTCCCTGGTACCATTCTGAAAAGAATTCCCTGTAGACTGGGATTTTAGCCACTGCTGGTAGAGCCGTATGACTGTACGCTTTCATACACCAGCAAATTCAGCTACTTCCTTCACACTATGGTCTTTAGCCACGCCCAAATGCTCAGTCACTCCTTTTAGCTAATCATTAACATCTTCTTTGGAGACATTTTCCACACATGGAACGATACACCCACTGCACTGTAGCACCTCTTCTCAATCTATGGATCCCTTCACTCACACCTTGCGGGTATTTATAGACCCATCATCCTCATGCAGCGCCATCTGCTGGAGACTTAATTTACTACTGATCTTAAACACGCAGCGTGACAATTGTTCGAAGAGTTTGGATGCTGATTTTTTAAATCATGTCTTCCAGATGAATTGATTGATCAGTCGATGGTAGAACCTCCTAAGGAAAAACGTAAAACCAGAAGAGGAACAAGGGGCAAAGGGCGGAAAATCTTCTACAACAAAGAGAAGATTTCACCTAAGGACGTTTAGGATAAGGACCATCAGAACAACCAAGGTTCTGCAAACAGAGGAGGAGCAGAGGGGCCCCAAGAGTAAAATGGGAAATCAAGAACTCCCTAGAATGACCCCTACAGCCAAAGCCCACTCTCAGCAGCAGAAGGCTATGGAGATAAATGAGGAGGGAAGAGAAATGCCCTACTGTAAAAGGGAAACGGTATGGGATACATGTTTAGTCTTGGTCCTAATCTCTAAACTATGGATCTTGTAGTTCTGTTCAAGGTCCCTAAATTATGGGGGTTTTACTCCTAATTGTAAAACTTATACTATGGATCATTTAGTCCCTGTCAAGATCCCCAAAGACCCAGTTCCAGTCAAGGTCTTTAAACTGATCATCTTTTAGTCCTAGTCATGATCTTGTAGTCCTTGTCAAAATCCCAAAACTTTTGACCATTTAGTCCTAGTTCTGGACCGTACATGATTAACTGTTAGGCTAATGAACTCTTTGCTCCACAGAAATACAATAGAAAGGACTGGGGTGATGAACGCTGGCAGGTGATCAAACCCCGCCAAGAGCAAGAACAGATCTCGGAATGGAGGAGTGGACAGAAAGAGAGAAGGACAAAAGATCATGGTGAGGAGAGGAAGAGGGAGAAGCCAAGAGTTAAGAGAACCAAATGGTGGCAGCATGACAGTCGCTAGTAGATCCCAAAAGATGGAGAGAACCCGAGCCTCTCTGTGTATCATGTGATGTAAATCTGTACAGTGCTGGAACCTGTTCTAGATTAAGTTCTGATTCCCACCATAGTGGTGCCGCCTCTGCAGGTTAAACTGTCGATGCCAGATTACGTGTGGGTTGATTGCGGATTTCCTGACATAACAGGAGCCAGTGTGGCTAGGGCAACCCACATCCGGCCTCCAGACCCTCAGTACTGGAGTACCACAAGGCTGTGTGCTTCTACCCTCCTCTTCAGTCTCTACACAAATGACTGTCTCCATAGCATCAGTTGTAAAGATCCTGAAGTGTGCAGATAAGGCCACCATGCTGGTCCTTATAGCCCACAGTGATGAGTCTACCTACAGAACGGAAGTGGAGCCGCTGGTCACCTGCTGCTCAACACACAAAAAGACATGGAGATGGTGAACTTTTTCCTCACAGATTTAAAATCTAGCTTGGCTATGCAATCTTTACCAGCTCTTGAATGAACAATGTACTTTATCATCTAACCTGATAATCAGAAATGTTTTTCAGTTTTTCACAAAAATAAAACTTTTCTTGAAGGATTTTACTAGAAATTGCGTGGAAGCCCGTTGCCTTAAGTTTTTACACAAGGAGAAACTAAAGAAGTCAAGTTGTATTAACATAGACTATTAAGTGGATCCAGTAGACAAAACAAGTTTCCATTAGTAGTATTTACTCAAAATCATTAGTTCAAAAATCATTATTCATTTCTACTTAAATTTAAGTTATATTTTTAAACGACTTTGTTAAAACAAGGCTTTAAAGAAAACAAACAATACAGTTAAAATTTCCAATGCATTTTACTGACAAAATGTTGCAAGGTAATAGTTCAAGGGTTGCTCCACCAATAACAAATTGGTCAGCCAAGTAACATGTAAAAACAAGCATGAAAACTGCTTGGTAACTATTCCAATTTGTTTTGTTTGTTTGGAGAACATCTGCTATGTCCTTGTGAACAAAAGAGCCGATACCATTAGTCAAGTTTTGGTTTTAAGTGCATCTTGTAAACTCAGCACCAATGCAGACCTATGAAAATACTTTTCCATCCTGAACAATAGAATACAAGAGGCTGGACAGTCCCATCCCACAATAAACTTAATTCAGTAGCTACATAACACAACATGAAACATACCAGTACAACATTATTTTACAGATGACAAAAGGGACATTGTGAGACAGTTGGATTGTATTTTAAGCAAACCTTTAAGGTTTGGTGGTGCTATACTGGGGTCAAAGAATGGACGATGCCAATACAATAAATACAGAGACACAAGACGGTAGTGGGGAAAAAGGCAATGGTTGCCATACCTTCCCACATTAGACTTGCCACAGCAATTCCTTACAGTGTAAGACTGGTTTTCAGACTTTCTAATCTGGGTTTTGGATCATTGTGGCCCAGTGAGAGAAGTACCTGTTGGATTAACTGGAATGTTGTCCTCATCGATTTGTGTTACAGATGAGTTAAGATTCAGCGCATAAGTAAGTCCAAACAAAAGGCACATAGCTTTTGGTAGGTCTTGAATGTTGATCATCACTTCTCCCTCAATGATCTTCAGAGAGACTGGACTGAGGTGGGGGGTTGGGGAGAGCAAAGCAATGTCAAGGTGGCAGAATGAGTCATCAGAGTTCTAACATCACCACAATTTTCATTAACTAACCACCCATAATGTAAAGCAATACAGTCTAAACAAAGTGGAGTCACACGGGAATGTGAAATGGTTATGACTGCTGGAGTAGAATAAACGGATAGATCAACCAGAACAAATTTAAGAGACTGGAAGAAGTGTTGCTATTAACTTTTTTTCTGGAACCCACCATAATGCTGTGACTAATGACTACATATTTGCATAGTTTTTTAGATATGCTACACATTATACATGCAACCTACCTCACAAGTCGGCACTTGAATCGGTACGTTAGTTAACTAGCTAACTAGCATCTACAACATCTACCATACAAGCTAGCGATAGCAAGCATATGCAAACACACACGCTAGCTAACGTTATGGACTTTTAACTCGGTAGAACGGACAGAAACACCTGTCTGAACGATAACGTTATAGTTAAAGTGCGCCCTGACACAAACAAACATGCTAACGCTATAAACTAAACTGTAAAATAAATAAATAAAATAGTTGGCTATGCTAGCTAGCTAGCTACATGGAGGCGCACGTCGACCCGAGCGCAGCACCGCGAGGAAAAAGACCTCTGTGGCGGTTGATTTGTTTACAAGACGGCAAGGCGAAAAAACTTCATGAAGACTAGATTCTTTATAATTGAATAAATTCGGCATGTTGATCAAGTTCTCCTCATGCATCACCCCATACGGGAGCTGCTTGTGAGACATCGACGTTGTACCGAGCTGTGTCGGCCTCCTCTCAGTGAAAAGTTTCTTTCTCTTATTAAAAATATAGATCCTATATACATATTGATCACCATTTGAAGTAACACTGATTTCAAAATCCACAGATTTGGGATGCAGCAGCCATCAAGAAGGGGCTCTTCACACAACGTGCACAATCAGACCTGCAGCCCTCTGCCACTGTTTTAAACAGGCCCCGCCCCTCCTTCTCAGAAACTTGTCATGTTATTTTAGTTTAACGTGATCATAACATTGCATACTTCAGCTCAATATTTCTAACAGCTAGTTTGATTTGGTAATGACTTTTTTTTTTTTTTTTACAAAACATGAAAGAATAATTAATGACTACTCCAACAATTTATTAAAATCAAATTTGGGTTTACAGTGCAGTTTAAACACATGGTATTTGTGTTTTGCAGTGGGTATCTCTGGCATGCAAATTTAATTTGCTTGTATTTGTAAAGTTGTGCTTCTGCAGTAAATTAAACAAAATCAAAACTTTGTGTAGTAGGAGTCATTATCTTGTTAGGGGTTTGAAGTTTCATACTTCATTTAATTTTATACCTCACATGAAATTAAATCATTTCTGGTATTACTGTATACATTTCCCATGCTCTTTAGCTATAAACATATTAATTTTATTGTAAATATACTAGAACCTGCTGCTATTTTTACAGTTATCTAACCTGCCTAAATCAGAAAATGTTCAGTTTTTCAGGAGAATAAAACTTTTTTACTAGAAAATGGCATGGAAGCCAGTTGCCTTAAATTTATAAACAAGGAGAAACTAAAGAAGTCAAGTTGTATTAACATAGACTCTTAAGTGTATCCAGTAGACAAAATAAGTTTACTTTAGTAGTATTTACTCAAAATCATTAGTTCACATAAATTAGCTCTTTTCTGAAAAATTAAATTGTAGAAAATTAATATGATTTAATATGAATATGAAAAATGTATTTATATTTTTAAATGACTTTGTTACAACAAGGCTTTAAAGAAAACAAACAATACCGTTCAAATTTCCAATGTCTTTTATTGACAAAACGTTGCAAGGTAATAGTTCCAAGTGTTGCTCAACCAATAACAAATTGGTCAGCCAAGTAACACGTAAAACAAGCATGAAAACTGCTTGGTAATTATTCCAATTTGTTTTGTTTGTTTGGAGAACACGTATGCACAGCATTCAACAATATCTGCCATGTCCTTGTGAGCACAAGAGCTGATACCAGTTCATTAGTCAAGTTATGGTTTTAAGTGCATCTTGTAAATTCAGCACAAATGCAGACCTATGAAAATACTTTTCCACCCTGAACAGTAGAATACAAGAGGCTGGACATTCCCATCCCACAATAAACTTAATTCAGTAGCTACATAATACAACATAAAACATACCAGTACAACATTCTTTTACAGATGACAAAAGGGACATTGTGAGACAGTTGGATTGTATTTTAAGCAAACCTTTAAGGTTTGGTGGTGCTATACTGGGGTCAAAGAATGGACGATGCCAATACAATAAATACAGAGACACAAGACTAGTGGGGAAAAAGGCAATGGTTGCCATACCTTCCCACATTAGACATGCCACAGCAATTCCTTACAGTGTAAGATTGGTTTTCAGACTTTCTAATTTGGGTTTTGGATCATTGTGGCCCAGTGAGAGAAGTACCTGTTGGATTAACTGGAATGTGGTCCTCATCGATTTGTGTTACAGATGAGTTAAGATTCAGCGCATAAGTAAGTCCAAACAGAAGACACATAACTTTTGGTAGGTCTTGAATGTTGATCACTTCTCCCTCAATGATCTTCAGAGAGACTGGACTGAGGTGGGGGGTTGGGGAGAGCAAAGCAACGTTAAGTTCTTTTAAGTTATTTTAGTTTAACATGATCATAACATTGCATACTTCAGCTCAATATTTCTAACAACTAGTTTGATTTGGTAATGACAATATTTTTTTTACAAAACATAAAAGAATAATTAATGACCACTCAAAAAAATTTATTAAAATCAAATTTGGGTTTACAGTGCAGTTTAAACACATGGTAAAAACTGAATATTTGTGTTCTGCAGTGGGTATCTGTGGCATGCAAATTTAATTTGCTTGTATTTGTAAAGTTGTGCTTCTGCAGTAAATTAAACAAAATCAAAACTTTGTGTAGTAGGAGTCATTATCTTCTTGTTGGGGGTTTGAAGTTTCATACTTCATTTAATTTAATACTTCACATGAAATTAAATAATTTCTGGTATTACTGTATACATTTCCTGTGCTCTTTAGCTGTTAGGTGATGTTAGGACTTCATCAGAGTCCCAACATCACCACAATCACCACATTTTTCATTAACTAACCACCCATAATGTAAAGCAATACAGTCTAAACACAGGGGAGTCACACGGGAATGTGTGAAATGGTTATGACTGCTGGAGTAGAATAAACGGGTAGATCAACCAAAACAAATTTAAGAGACTGGAAGAAGTGTTGCTATTAACTTTTTTCCTAGAACCCACCCAAATGCCGTGACTAATGACTACATATCTGCATATTTTTAGATATGCTACACATTATACATGCAACCTACCTCACTCACAAATCGCCACTTGAATCGGTACGTTAGTTAACTAGCTAGCTAGCTAGCTAACTAGCATCAACAACATCTACCACACAAGCTAGCGATAGCAAGCATAAGCAAACACACACGCTAGCTAACGTTATGGACTTTTAACTCGGCAGAACGGACAGAAACACCTGTCTGAACGATAACGTTATAGCTAAAGTGCGCCCTGACACAAACAAACATGCTAACACTATAAACTGAAACTGTAAAATAAATAAATAAAATAGTTGGCTACGCTAGCTAGCTAGCTACATGGAGGCGCGCGACGACCCTAGCGCAGCACTGCGGCTGAAGCGAGACCTCTGTGACGGATGATTTGTTTACAAGACGGCCAGGCGAAGAAACTTCATGAAGACTAGATTCTTTATAATTGAATAAATTCGGCATGTTGATCAAGTTCTCCTCATGCATCACCCCATACGGGAGCTGCTTGTGAGACATCGACGTTGTACCGAGCTGTGTCGGCCTCCTCTCAGTGAAAAGTTTCTTTCTCTTATTAAAAATATAGATCCTATATACATATTGATCACCATTTGAAGTAATACTGATTTCAAAATCCACGGCTTTGGGATGAAGCAGCCATCAAGAAGGGGCTCTTCACACAACGTGCACAATCAGACCTGCAGCCCTCTGCCTCCGTTTTAAACAGGCCCCGCCCCTCACTCTTAGAAACTTGTCATGTTATTTTAGTTTAACATGATCATAACATTGCATACTTCAGCTCAATATTTCTAACAACTAGTTTGATTTGGTAATGACAGAATTTTTTTTTTACAAAACATGAAAGAATAATTAATGACTACTCCAACAATTTATTAAAATCAAATTTGGGTTTACAGTGCAGTTTAAACACATGGTAAAAACGGAATATTTGTGTTTTGCAGTGGGTATCTCTGGCATGCAGATTTAATTTGCTTGTATTCGTAAAGTTGTGCTTCTGCAGTAAATTAAACAAAATCAAAACTTTGTGTAGTAGGAGTCATTATCTTGTTAGGGGTTTGAAGTTTCATACTTCATTTAATTTTATACCTCACATGAAATTAAATCATTTCTGGTATTACTGTATACATTTCCCATGCTCTTTAGCTATAAACATATTAATTTTATTGTAAATATACTAGAACCTGCTGCTTTTTTTTTACAGTTATTACTAGAATGGCTACATTTACTACAATTTTAGTTTGGAATTAATTAATGAATTGTAATTTGGTGTAATTTAACAGTAAAAATGTTTTTAATTAGCTGTATATATATATACAGTCATACTGTATATTTTACAGTTATCATTGGGATTTAATGTTTTGTAAAATTACAGTAAAATATTCAGTAATTTACTGTAAATTTTACAGTAATTTTTTTACAGTGCATCTTAAAATACTGTATTACCCAATCCCACTTTGGAAATTTACACCCCAATCCCAGCCCCTGAACTAACACTATTACCCAGAGGACGTTCAGGAACCGAATCACTGTTGGTAAATCATATAGCCCTAGAATCCTAGAAAACACTCGATTACCAGATTTAAGATCAGGGATTAAGATTCTCTAAAACCCAACCATAGCTCAGGAATTTGGACACAGTATTACCCAAACCCAGCTCAGGCAGCTAGACGATGTATTACCCAATTCCAATTAGGCAATTTAGGAACTTTGGCAATTCTGTAATTTGGACACTCTATTAATCTATACCAGCTAAGGAATTTAGATTCTCTATTACCCAATCATAGCTCAGGGATTTGGATACTGTGTTACCCAATCCCTGTTTATGAATTTACACATTCTATAAACCAGTCCCATTTTGGGAATTTAGACATTCTATTACCCAATCCAAGCTCAGGCAGGAATTTCTATTTTTTTACTCAATCCCAGCTCAGGAATTTAGACACTGTAATACACAATTCCAGCTCAGGAATTGGCACATTATTACCCAATCCCAGTTTATGAACGGAGCCAATCGTATAGCCCAGGAATTGTGACACTTTAGCCCAATCCAAGGAAACCCCAGCTCAGGAATCGAGACACTACTACCCAATCCTATCACCGGACACGAGACTCTGCAAGCCAATCAAAGCATGGGGGCGTGGCTTACGTGAGTGAGCGAAAATAGCCCAGTATGCGCGCGCTCTGGAGAGCAGCAGAAGCGTTGTGTCCGCGTGTGCGCGAGCGCCGGCCATTCATTCTTCTACTCATTCACTCTCTCGGTCACCAAACGAGCATCGCTGGCGGCGGGCGCGCAGGACTCCAGCTCAGCTCTCCGAAACTACCGCTAGCGGAGCGCTGTTTAGACTCGAGTCGGCGAGCCGGTGTTAGACTCGGACTTTGGGCTTCAGATCCTTAATTCCCGCAGCTCCATGCAAACCTCCTTAGTTGGAATCCTGCTGTGTGGAGTGTCAGGTGAGTTATTAGACTCTCAGCCTGCAGGGCACTGTGGGACTGATGAAGTGCAATGCATGTACTGACCTGAAACCATTTCCCATCAGTATAACCATGTGGTGCATGTTTGTAGCTTCGTTAAGTGTGGAACTGATTTACACTGAACCTATAAATAACCCCATCATTTCCTTTTCACCCATGAGTGCTTGTACTTGATCCACATTCCCTCCTCTTCTGTACGTTCTTACAGTTATTTCAGTGATGTAGAGCAACAATATTTCATATTTAGAATTCTATGCTGATGATTTATTGATCTAGTTTAATTGGGACAGTGTGATACGACAGGGTGGTACATTTTTTTTTTTTGCGTAAATCTTGAAGCACAGTGCTGCATCTGTGTCCACGTTTTTGGGAAGTTGCATCAAATATGGCCATTTTTGATTGATGCCTCTCCCAGGCGTGAGTACACCACAGAGTGATGGAGAGGCAACTTTGAGGCAGACAGCTCAGCACCTAAGAGCACCACCGGGACATAACCAGTGCCAGCATGGGGCTTCAGTGTGCTATTCTGCACTGTTATGGGCTATAAAAAAAGGTAGTTATGCAATTTGGCCTCTAGAAAATATGACCTGTTCTTGTGCCCTGCTGTGCAAAGTGCATTTATTCTCCAGCAAGGCCAGACTGCTGGAGTCCACTTGGTAGGGGGGATGATTAGGGATTAGGTAGCTGTAATGAATAGAGCAATATATTGTGGTTTGGAAGGTCTCAGCCTAATTGGGTTGAAGCAACGCAGGCTTCGCATCCAGATCACCATAAAGAAGCATCATCAGTATGTATGCAGTTCATATACAGGACTGGTAACCAAACATGATCCCCCTCCATGAGTTCCATTCCACCCTGTAGTTATCTCAGTGGTAGTCTTCAATGGGTCTCTGTAGAAGACCTTGATGATCGAGATCAGGTGTGTTAGATGTGGGATAGAATGGTGCAGGTATCCCACAGCAGGTTTGGACCCAAAGGTGAGCACAGGGTGAAATGTAACCTGGGAATTTTATATAGCTGGAACATGCGTTTGGTCATCTCCTCACCTGTCTGTGAGTTTGGACAGCAGTCAGACAAATATGTAGTTTTAATGCAGTGCTGCAACTAATCCTGCCAAAGTAAATGATGTGAGTCAGCAATATCTCCCATGTAGTCTCAAAAAAGCCAGTTTTTTTTTTTTCTTCTTCTATTTTTTTTTATTTGGCATGGACTAGACATTTACAGGCATGCAGACAGATATATATGACACAGATTTTGATATTTGAGGATTTAAAAATCAGATACATCGGTTAATATTCCTTCCTTCCCAAACATTTGCCATGTGTAGCTGTTTCAGAGTCCTAACCGAGATTACTTTGCAATATCTGCAACGAGGGCTTGCACCATGGACCGGACCCCTAATGCTGCTGAGGTTCTTTGAGAGAACCCGCATGTCACAATAATTCCCAATGCACTGACTGTAACTACATACACAGGTATGAGCTCAAAGTAAATGAGTCATCCGTGATTGTAACGCACCTGAGAGTGTGTAGCACCTTCACAAGCTGTGATTCGAATTGACATATACTGGACAAGTTTCTGGATGTAGGCAAACATCAGTGTTCAGACACTCGTGCGTTAAAGAATTGTGCAGTCGGGCCAGGTTTTGTAGAAGCTTTCCCCGGCACAATACTGCGGAGATTACTTGTAGAGCGTGGTACGCTTCCATACACCTGCAGATTCAGCTACTTCCTTCACACTATGGTCTTTGCACTGCACTGTACCACCTCTACTCAAACTACGGATCCCGTCCTTTAGCAATAAACAGCTATATAAGCTGCTGGAAGCCATGTGGCCAGAGATCTTTGGAAGTGGTAAACTTAGGAAAATAGTTCACCACTGCAACTACAACACCACTGCAACTACAACTGTTCCATAATTTAATGCACAGTCAAACTTGTAAACAGCTTAGCCTATGCCCCTCAACCACCATTACATTACACTGGTCATATTTATGTATCTACAGTATGGACTTTCAGCTGA
Organism: Prochilodus magdalenae; assembly: GCA_024036415.1. NCBI lineage: Eukaryota > Metazoa > Chordata > Actinopteri > Characiformes > Prochilodontidae > Prochilodus > Prochilodus magdalenae. The sequence goes on along the minus strand of JAMWET010000159.1, from coordinate 176,429 downwards.
AGCAGACATGAGTGGCATGGGATGACTAAGATTAGAAGTGATGAGATATTTTTAATAGTTTCATCTATCTTGTATTTCACTTGACAATTTCTAGCTTACCATAGCTGTGTTGGGTATCGCCTCCTGTTCTAGAAATAGAGCACTATATAGCGTGTTAGCTGTAGCGTGTCAGTGTTGTTTGAAATCTCAGTAGTACATTTCATTCCCCATAAAGTTTACTATCCATCACCCATAATGCATCACAAATGTAAAGATAATGTACACTAGAATTTCCACTGTGCACTGCCAGTCAAATGGATGGTGTTGGTGATCGTAAAACCTCTACAGTCTAACACTTACCAGTTCCAACTGATGAGAGTCTGAACCAGTCCATATCCTGATACACCACATCTACTCCTGATGTACACAGTATGATACTCCTCCATATCTCCACCTCTAATATATATTTAGTGGTGTAAAAACTTTGATCTCTTTTTCTGCACAGTGTAAAAGCTCTAGTCCTCCTTTCAGCTTAGTGAATATTCATGAGGGACCGACCAATAGAATCGCTCCAAACCTGCTTAGTAATAAACCTGGTTCTATCAGCTCCACTGCAGGGTAAGAAAGCTGGTTCATCCTCCTGTACAGCTCCACTCTGGAGGGTTTTAAGGTGGACTGTATAATTCCATGAGGGCTAGTTTATAGGTTGATGTCTTCACTTTTATTCTACAGTAAAGCTTTAAGATAAACACGAGGAGAAAAGTCTCTAAACTTTTGACTGGCACTGTATATTATAACGCAATGCAGTGGAGTCGTACTGCTGACTGGCAAGAAGTTGTTGCATTGTGTCGGACATATCCCAGAGCGTCAGGATGGCAGTATCTCTATGTCATTTACAGTAGGTGGCTGTTTGGCGCTTTGTCAGTACTCAGTACTCAAACAGGGAATAGCAAAGCACTCTTCTCAAAAGATACCTGATGCCGAAACCTCCCCTATGACAAACAGATGTTTGGCAAGTTTATATATTGTTGAGAGAACTGTTATAAATAAATAAATAAATAAATAAATAAAACAGATTTCATTATTTATTTCCACTCTGGTTATAAACATCCTATTTACAGCATGCATTTTCCAAAATCAGCGATAGGCTAACCTACAGTTCCACAGTTCATACTGCAGGAGTGTTTGATTTGTTTATGCGACCGAATATGAATGTGCACACAGATGTCCTTCGTGAAACAGTGTTTCTGAACGTCGTATGCAAAAAGCCTTTCGTCGTTCTCTAGTCACTTCACCATGTAAATGGTATATGGTGAAGAGTGAATGAACCCAGCACATGAAGGCGGATGATTTCCGTCATGAGGTTCTCTGCTTTACTCTGATTGGGTCAGCTGAGTGTTGTGATATATTGCATTCCCATACATGTGTTTCCACAACAGCGCTCATTATATGGCTAAATTATCTACCTTCTATTTTTCATAGCCTTCTATATTTCTTTTATAATTGTCATTTATTGGAAGTTATAAACACACATACTGATTTTTCTGCAGTTAGCTCGTATTGTACAGTCATATTACACCAGTTTATTCAATTCAATTCAGTTTAACTTTATTGTCATTATACCAATACAGGTTGTACAGTATAACAAAACATGGTCAGGCTCCTTCTCCAGTGTAGTTAAAGAATATATGTGTGTGTATATACTGTATAAATCATGCAGTGCAAAAACAAATAGACAAAAACAATGAATTTCTTTCCATTGGTTTCAATTTTTTATTGGCTACGCTCTAGTTCTTAGGGCCATCTTTTTCAAACTTCCTAAAAAATTTGTGTTGTGTTTTGCATTAATATACCCCACCTTCACCTAGTCTCTTCACCTGTTACAGTTAACCCCACATACGGAGGCTGGAAATTAGACTAAGCATTGGCATTGTATTTCTAGCTTTCCATAGCAGTGTTGGGTATTGCCCCCTATTCCAGAAATTGAGCACTGTATAGTGTGTCAGCTGTAGCATTGTTTGAAATCTCAGTAGTGCATTTCATTCCCTATATACTTCAGTTACCCATAATGCATCACAAACCTTGGTGTTCAGTCAGTGTATACTAGAATTTCCAATATACACTACCAGTATAAGTCTTAATGCATGTTGTTGGTGATCTTAAAGAGTCTTTAACTGCCATCTCTCTATTTCTTTTGTAATTTTCGTTTATTGGAAGTTGCAAACGCAGATACTGATAATAAACTTGCGGATAGCAAAGAGTTCAGCGGTTATATTGGCATGGTAGTTTATTGGTTGGGTTCTAGGTTTCAGGCCCATCTGGTTTAACTTCCAAGACATTAATTCTGTTTTACATTGATGTACTCAACTTAGACCTAGCCTCTTCACCTGTTACAGTTAACCCCACATACGGATGCTGGAAATCAAGTGTGCGGTATGCATGAGCATGTGCTTTTATTAGGCCAGAATACGTCTGAACAGAAATATTCTTAGCAAAGGAACATAATGTGCTAGGTTGCTCCCCACTCTTCACTGCCACCGCTCCTGCGGGCCCTTAGTGTGCCGCTGCAAGAGGATAACTGAGAAAATGTAAACAGCCCTGTTTGATTAGGCTTGGTGTTGCCGGATGGAGGTGATGGATAAAGTGGAATTTGCAGATGAGTGCAAGCAATTACGATCTGATTCCGCTTGGCACTGCGCTGCACGCCGATGCGGTAAAGAGAATAGGGACTGATGTGATTTATCTCTTTTGCTCTCTTGTTTGTCAGTAACACAGTGTAAAATTGTTAAATGTGCAGCACTTACTGACAATAAGTGCAGCATGGCAGGAATGCATGATATCTCTGTCACTGTAAACTCACTCGAACGACTTTAGCTGGGAATCTTGGTGGAATTCTGGTTTAGTTTACACCACACATTAATAACATCACTACATTTGTTCATAGGATGCCATAGAATGCCACATTTATGTGACCTTGGTCAGGGTGAAAAATGCCCATATGCAGTTTTACATGCCCTTTTATACCCTATTGTTTAGGAACTCTGCTCTGATTGGCTGGTTCACAGTGAGACGCATATAGCAGTAACATGTCAAATCAAGAAAGCCAGGACAATAAAATGAACTGGCTTTGTTTTATTGTCATAGTGCCCTGATAAGGTAGGAATGGTCTTAGGATCATCCCGTGCTGACCTTCTCTGTATCTTATGTATGGAACTTAAAAGAATGTTCTAGAAGATCTAGTATAAGACACTTCCAGTAATCATTGAACCAACTTCTTTCATCACAGGTTAAAATGGAAGCATTCTTCATATTGCCTGTAGCTGCACCGGCGAGTGAGATTTGGATTAAGTCTGGGTTGTTTTTTTCTAATGTCATGGCACAGTGTACAAACAGTGATGAGAGATTCTAAGTAATGGTAAATTGTAGCCATGTGATTTTACAAAACAATCTACATGAACATCTTGTTTCTAAAGGACAAAAAAGAAGAAAATATATCATCACTGTCCAAAGAAAAACAGGTATCTCCAAAATGGCAACTTTACAGGAAAGCCCAAAAACCTGAATTTGAATGGAAGTCAGTGGAACCAGCCGTCTAACCAAGCAGTTTTGGATAATTTTTGTTGGTTCTCATGCAATTCCCACACACTGTAAACAGGAGCTCAAGTGACCAAATGAGGCATAAAAGTAAAAATTAACAAAAATGGAGATACCTGTTTTTCTTTGGACAGTGACGATATACAGGGGTTGGACAATGAAACTGAAACACCTGGTTTTAGACCACAGTCATTTATTAGTATGGTGTAGGGCCTCCTTTTGCGGCCAATACAGCATCAGTTCGTCTTAGAAATGACATATACAAGTCCTGGACAGTGGTCAGAGGGATTTTAAGCCATTCCTGGATTGCAGGATAGTGGCCAGGTCACTACGTGATGCTGGTGGAGGTTCGTCCTTCTTGGTGGTATGCTGACATTACCTTGGATACCGTGGCTCTTGATACATCACAAAGACTTGCTGTCTTGGTCACAGATGCGCCAGCAAGACGTGCACCAACAGTTTGTCCTCTTTTGAACTCTGGTATATCACCCATAATGTTGTGTGCATTGCAGTATTTTGAGCAGAACTGTGCTCTTACCTGCTAACTGAACCTTCACACTCTGCTCTTACTGGTGCAATGTGCAGTTAATGAAGACTGGCCACCAGGCTGGTCCAATTTAGCCATGAGACCTCCCACACTAAAATGACAGGTGTTTCAGTTTCATCGTCCAACCCCTGTATGTATTGGCCAATTTCTAAATCCTCAAAAATCTAAATCAACATTGCTCTTAAAATTCCTATATTTTACCTCCAACAGCACCAATAACAGCTGTGACTGGATTGGACTAGAGAACTTTCTGGATGTAGCCACATCAATGTTCAGACACTCCTGCGTCAAAGAATTGTGCAGTTGGGCCGGATTTGGTGGATGCCTTCCCTGAAACAATTCCGAGGAGAATTCCGTGTAGACTGGGATTTTATCCACTGCTGGTAGACCCGTATGAACGTACACTTCCATACACCTGCAGATTCCGCTACTTCCTTCACACTATGGTCTTTGGCCACGCTCAAATGCAGTCACTCCTTTTAGCCAATCATTAACATCTGCTCTGGAGCCATTTTCCACACATGGAACCAGGCATACATGGCTTCATTTTTTTTTTTTAATTATTTGTATTTAAGTACTACAAGGGACCACGCACCTTGGATTTTCAAAGTTAAGTTGGTTAAATTTTGTGCTTTTTGGGATTCAAGTAATCCCAAATGAATTGGGTGAGAGAAAGGTCTGGACAGAGGTTGTTTTCCTTTCCTTTTTTTTCAGTAAGCGCTTTTTGATGGCTGCACAATATTTCAGACCCATAGACCTTATGCAGCAAGACGGAAATCTGATTATCTCCTTTCAAAGATGAGAGCTTTAAGTTCTATTTATTCTGTCTATATTTACAGTTTTGTGGTCTACCAGATTTAGCTTTAGTGATGAGTCCCATTTTCTCACCAATTTTATCTCATCTTGCCTCAGGGGAACAAATGAAGCGTGATCCCTGGCTGGGAACATGGAAAATATGGGATCCTGGCATTGGCCCAGAACACTGGTATCAACACATCCATAAAATTGACTTACATCTGATAGTAAATGATGTTAAACCTCTTGATTTATTTGGTTCATGAATTTGTAGGGTTTTAATGGCAGAGAACCGACTCAAAGCAAAGCACCCATTTTTTTGCTGATACGAGATTCATAATTTGAGTCTTTGGCTTCAAGCAAATTTGGGATATTGGCACTGCCCTGAAATACCAGTACTGGCACATTTCTAAAACTGACTTATGCGAGATGTTAAACTTCTTGATTTATTTGGTTCAGGGGTTCTAATGCCAGAGAACCGACTCAAAGCAAAGCATCCATTTTTGCTGATATGAGGTTTATAATTGGAGTCTTTGGCTTCAAGCAGATAAATGAAGAAACGCTAGAAACGGGAGCTGAACTGCCTTTAAGGCTCTTTGCTGCTAGCAGGAGAAGCTAAATCAAAGTGCATCAAGGAGCAACCAGGAGTGTTTGAAGTTGGCAGTGTTTGCACTGACCTGACAGAAATGGTCATCTGTGTGATATATTAATATTTAATATTTATGCATACGGGGACCTGATCTGATGTGCCCAAGATGTAAGACTCTCTCCATGCAAATTCGCCAGTATAAATAGCATCACATCAGTCAAAACGTTTTGTTGCCCTTGAACTCAGCAAGCCAGCTTTCAGAGGTCCACTGGCCTCGCAGAGCCAGGTGTTTTGACTCAGATATGAAGCCTGAAAGAGTCCGTATTCCGTTTTGTGCGGAAATTCTACAAAACAGATTTCTCATGATCAATCACGAGCCGCTTGCAGTTGGATGTCAGCTGGTGGCCGGCAAAGTCGAAGCCATTCTAGTCATCAATCTGTTTCAATGGGATGCAGCAAGGCCATTCTTTTGACAAGCCATTTGTTGCTTAAAAGATATCGTTACTTCAGAGAACGCTCACTTTATGAGAAGACCTTTGAAAGGTTCTTTAGGGAACCGGAGGTGGTTCTTCTAAGGCGTAGATCCATATAACATTTATAGCAGTTTTTTTTCAGGAGTGCAGCTCTTTGCGCTCTGCCATCTTTATAATACTAGACTGTGAACAGCTCTGAACTGACTGTGGCTTGTGTTTTATCTAGCCTACCTTTATGTCAACGGAAGGCATGGGGTGGGTGTGTCGTTCAGGCAGGCAGATGTTAGCAGACATTATTAATCAGTACTGTTTTGGAGACGTCTTTTGATGGCAGGGGGTTCAGCGTGCCTCCACACATGAGCACATAATGAATGATATCAAGCCGTAAGAGGATGTTGTCATATTTACTTGCGCTCCACTCGGTTGACTGTGCAGGTGCCCGTCAAGTGCGCTTTTCTAATTATGATGATTACAGTGACATGATTTGAATAGATGGAGATGCAAATGAAGCTTCTACGGTATGTCACCCAGTTAGCACAGAGCAATTAGCCAGTCGTGCACGCAGTTGAGGGCTGAATGCAGATCGTAGGCTGCGTACTGAGCCGTGAGCTGTAGCGTTGTTGATGGAACTGTTGTGTTTTTGGCAGTTCCGCTGGCTTTTATTAAATACTGACTTTAATCATGAAGATTGGCAACAATGCCACACACGGGCAAATGCCGTTCACAGGGGTTTGACATGAAACCCTAGAGAAACTTCTAAAACAGAATTAGTGGGAATTGCTGGAAGTGGTGGTGATATGGACCAGATACCCGGAGCATTTAATGCCTTGATTCTGTAGTACAGTATCACGTGATCAATATTACACTCATCACCAAAAAGGAAAATATCTGCGTCCAGAAAGAATCAACAGACAGGAATGAAACTTGGTGGGAAGGTTTGACGTTGAGAGACATTCAATTGGTTCAAGTTTCACACTCGGCTGCGCATGTGATGTAAGCAAGGTTGTTGTTATGCTGGGACAGGACGAGGAGGCAGGATGCAAGTGCAAGTTTTAATGAAAAAAAAAACCCCAGATGAAACAAAAGTACTAGGGAAACTAAACACTTCTGTGGGACAGGGAAACAGAAACAACTAACAGAGACTAAATCAACGGACATACAGACAAAATCCACGGACATGGTGACAAAGCACCAAGCAAGAACAAAGGGCACAACAAGAGCTAATGAGAAACACCTGGGAAGGGGCGGAGCTAGGAACAAGGGAACAGGTGAGGGGCCTGACAAGAAGGCGGAGACAGGAGGAGCAAAAAACAAAAACAAGACAAGACAAGACAAGACAAGACAAGACAAGACAAGACAAGACAAGACAAGACAAGACAAGACAAGACAAGACAAGACAAGACAAGACAAGACAAGACAAGACAAGACAAGACAAGACAAGACAAGACAAGACAAGACAAGACAAGACAAGACAAGACAGTTGTCATGTTGCTTCTGCTATCCATTCTGACTCGTGCTGTTGTGTTGGTAGCATCGTTTGCAAGACAAGTTTGTCTTAGAGAAAAGTTCGAAAGCAATCTGAGCGGTTGGAAGAGTTCAAGATGCATTGTAGGGCTCCTGGAAGTGGGATGGTCCTATTGACAGTATTGCACATAACGCCGCTTGTGTGTATAACATACACGGAGTGACCAAACAGACGTCCTGTTAGTGCCAGGACCACAGGCAGGACTACATGCACACAGACTGTTATGTTGACTGTTCCTGAAACCACATCAAAGTCACCAAAGACTGCAATGGCGTCGTGCCAGACTGTCTGCGAGTAACTCAGAATGGCAGCGGGTCATGTTCAGTGACGAGTCCCGCTTTTGTCTTGGTGGGGGAGGCCAGTAAATCCGTGTGTGGAGGCACCATAGTCAGCACCAAGATGAGTGGCTTGTTGTCACATGTCCAGAAGCCCTGGTGTCATTCTGCTCCACCTCCACTCCCACTACACGATCTGCAAGACCTGTGTGAGAATATTCTAGGTGTAAGGGACGGATTATCACAGGACACCATTAGGAACCTCCTGGCAGCCCGACGCCATACTGAGAGACTCTACTTCTGTATGTGTAGCTCAATAAATATTGATCATATCAGTCTAAATGTATCATCAGTTATTGATCCTGGTCACCTTTATCTACCTTCCCAACGGCACTGCACTTCCACACCTCCTTCTGGGTGCAGCTGTTCTTTTGATGATGAGTGTACGTTAGCATGTGGTGGATGTTCAGATTTGGCAGAGATTTCAAGACGATGTCTGTTGTTGTCCTCTGAAAGACCCGAAGGTTCCGATGTGGTCCAAATGTCTGTGTTGAGATTGGAATCAGGATCGGTGGATATGAACATGGAGCAATCCCAGAACTGCTTGATGCATCCACCCACGATTCCCATATCAGTGCATACCCATTCTTTTATACAGTAAGGGACCCCACATGCTAAACCAGCCGAGATCCATGCGGCGAGTGAGTCATCGTGGAAACTCTGAAGTAAGCAGTGCTGTGGTGCTGCAGGTTCTGCACACGTGCTGCTTACTCACCGTGCTCCCACGCTCCCGCGAAAAAAGAAAAACTAAATGAAAACCCTGTAAAACAAATCGACTTCCCTCCTCTCCTTTAGGGCTACACTAGGTGGAGGCAATCCTTCACGCTGACACCACCATTTATTCTGCAGAGCTCTTTTCTCCATACAGATCTGTATCTGGGCTGTAGTGATATTAAACCTCCGTACACAGTGTACTAAATAAAACTCATAACGGTTTGCGGAGTGATGGAGCTCCATCCAGTAGCTCTGGTGGGGAGTTAAAACTGATCATTCACCATCAGTACCTGAATGTGCATGTGGCTGAATGCAACCAATTCCTCACAGCAATGTTTCAACATCTAGTGCAAGGCTTCTCAGAGGATGAGGGTTTTT
>JAMWET010000159.1:67500-165000 GCA_024036415.1 Prochilodus magdalenae | reverse complement strand
AGCCTCAGAAAGTAAACATACAAGCATAAGGTATTAACCTCCTAATCTCTTAGTACACTGTTATTATATCTTATTATCCTGTAACCCTCTGTGATATTTCAGTATCAACTAAGATCCAAATATCTGTCATTATATGAAAAGCCAATAAGAAGTTCTTCTATAACTTCTGAAACTGCAGATTAGTTTAATCTCAGTCTTGTAATTGTGTGACTGACATTATGGTTAATTCGTCGTTGATCATATCTACTGAGTAATGACTCCTAGTATTACATACTGAGTAATGAAAGGGTTAAGAATGAGATGTTGGCCTCTGGCTACATCAGAAACATGCCGTTTACGTCACACACACACCCAGACTGATACTTTCCTACATAGATTAGGTTCTGCCTGTTATCTAAGCGGTTGCTGGTTCCTGATAAATGCTGCACACAAACACGGAATGTATTTATAACATGGTTAGTTCATTCATTGTACTAAAGGCTTCGCTTTTCTCCTCGAGATGTCTTTCATCAGAAGACCCAGGAGAGCGGCATGCTGGGAAGCTCTGTGCATTTGGCCTCTAAAAAGAGCTTCCTCCCTGCAAAACATGAGATCTTATGATTAATTGATCTCATATCTAGTTATATTTTATATTTCTCATTTTGAGATTGTTTGAAGATTTTTGTAAGATTATTTGAGCTATTTCTACCCATTTGTTTGTAATCATTTTACTTGTCTTAAGTGATTTTAGTAAGCCAAATCTACTCCCTATATATATATATATATATATATATATATATATATATATATATATATATATATATATATATATATATATATATATATATATATATATATACATATACAGGGGTTGGACAATGAAACTGAAACACCTGGTTTTAGACCACAATCATTTATTAGTATGGTGTACTCCTCCTTTTGCGGCCAATACAGCGTCAGTTCGTCTTGGGAATGACATATACTGCGTCCTGCACAGTGGTCAGAGGGATTTCAAGCCATTCTTCTTGCAGGATAGTGGCCAGGTCACTTCGTGATGCTGGTGGAGGTTCGTCCTTCTTGGTGGTATGCTGACATTACCCTGGATACCGTGGCTCTTGGTACATCACAAAGACTTGCTGTCTTGGTCACAGATGCGCCAGCAAGACGTGCACCAACAATCTGTCCTCTTTTGAACTCTGGTATGTCACCCATAATGTTGTGTGCATTGCAGTATTTTGAGCAGAACTGTGCTCTTACCTGCTAACTGAACCTTCACACTCTGCTCTTACTGGTGCAATGTGCAATTAATGAAGACTGGCCACCAGGCTGGTCCAGTTTAGCCATGAGACCTCCCACACTAAAATGACAGGTGTTTCAGTTTCATTGTCCAACCCCTATGTGTGTGTATGTATATATATATATATATATATATATAATGTCTGATATTAAAATCACTTGTAGAGTTAAATATTCTTATAATACACAAACATCTCAAAATGAGAAATATAAGATATCATCTAGGATATAAGATTATTTAAACGATCTTAAAATGAGTACATCAACTGATACTAGATCATTTTACTTACCAAGATACTATTTTGCAGCTAAGAAAGCTTTAACGAAGACTTTAACCTGTCCCCCGTCCCCCCAGTCAGCACAGTTTTAGCCATTACAAGTATCTCCTAGTTAACATAACAGAACAAGAAGGTAGTGATCCCCTCCAGAAGCGCTAAACTGTCCCATGATGTTGTGTAAGCAGCATTTTGCGAAGATGTGATGATGCCCCACATGTCTTGGACTTGCATATGCTGACCTCTGCCGCTCCAGCTTGGAAGCATCGTGTGATAGAGGGAGACCTGCAGTTCACTACAATTAGTCCTAACCCCACGGCTGAGTAACACATTTACATGCACTTTACTTCCACTCACTAATCTGATCACTTCAGAAAATCTGATTTTGTTTACATGTGCTTAAGTAATCAGATAATGGGGAGACTCCAGGTCTACATGAGTCTGGCAGTAATCTGATTCTACTTTGAAAACCAGCCTTAAGAAGCAAGATGTGATGTAACACAGACTTCATGCTTCTGCTTTTTCTTTTAAATGAGTCACTTTACCTGAAAATATGAACATATGAAAATATATACATTTATTATTAATATATATTAAATATTAATATATATTAATTAAATACTTAATTTTCCATCTAATTGATTTCAACTTTACTGCTACAGTGATTTGATGCCATCTTGCGGCATTTTCAGTACCATAGTCTGTTTTTGCACATGCACAGGCTGAAAGAAATCAGAGTAAGTGTACAGGCGCCGAAACTCAATTCTCTTTATCAGTTTTCATAATCGGATTCATGGTCCTTAATATGATATTGAGAACTGGAGTATGCTGTTTACATGTCCACTTGAATAATCAGATAGATTATGATACAGAAATCAAAATATGACTAAGGCTATTACTCACTGATTTAAATTCCCCATGCTGTAGGGGTGGCTTCATGATAGCCGGATGCCCCCTGATGGATATAGGAGAGATAATATTGATTTGGTAAACTGCCAAACTTTTTATTTATCTACTTACTTGTTTTACTCGCAAAATGATGTATGCTGTAATATTATATCCCATCCTACAGCCGCACTATAGGGTTGCCAGGGATTCAGTCCTGGTTATACCACTGGAAGTGGACTTTAGGAAATGCTGACCGTGCTGACCTGCTGAGGATTCAGCTGGGGAACTTTCCCTGCTAGCAAGCTAGCCTCTAGATTGTTATTAAAGCATATGAAGGGTAGAGCAGAGCTAGCCCACACAGAATATCGAATAACTTGACTGCGGTGTAATGACTTCTAGTCATGTCATTTAAAGAAAAGGGTATTTACTATTGACTTATGCAGGTCAGTGCAGAGTGCAGCTTCAAGCTGTTGTAATATAATAGCGACTACTGGCAAACCTGAGGTGGTGAATATAATTGCGCTGAAGGTTGCACAGGATTAGGGTGTAACTAAATGCTATTTGGGATCTTTCTGAAGATTTTGTGACCTCCTGCAAGAGTCGTCCATGTGCTCTTGGTGTAGGTTTGGTTGGCCGGCCACTCCTGAATAGGTTCACCACTGTTCCTAATCTTCACCATCTGTGAATGATGGCTCTCGCTGTGGTTCACTGGCGTCCCAGAGCCTTAGCAATGGCTTTGTAACACTTTCCAGATCTGTATTTGAATCTCTTTAGAATGTGGCACCATGTGCTTCTCTCTGAGACCTTCTAGCTGCTTCACGTTGTCAGTTCGGTTCTGTTTAAGTGGTGTTTAGATCCTGGTAGGCTGTCCAGTTTGGAGTCATTCTGGTGTAATTGACCATCAATTGTTCAACTGAAGTTGGGCCAGTAAGGTACAGCAGTAAGGCCCGTCCCTGCTTATGCCACATGTGCAGCTGAGCATGAAACCTGAATCATTTGCGTGTCTTACCATGTCAAACCTACCTACCAAGTTTCATTCCTGTCTGTTGATTCCTTCTGGTTGCAGCTATTTCTGCAGCTATTCTTTTGACAATGAATGTACAGGGGTTGGACAATGAAACTGAAACACCTGTCATTGTAGTGTGGGAGGTCTCATGGCTAAATTGGACCAGCCTGGTGGCCAATCTTCATTAATTGCACATTGCACCAGTAAGAGCAGAGTGTGAAGGTTCAGTTAGCAGGTAAGAGCACAGTTCTGCTCAAAATACTGCAATGCACACAACATTATGGGTGACATACCAGAGTTCAAAAGAGGACAAATTGTTGGTGCGCGTCTTGCTGGCACATCTGTGACCAAGACAGCAAGTCTTTGTGATGTATCAAGAGCCACGGTATCCAGGGTAATGTCAGCATACCACCAAGAAGGATGAACCTCCACCAGCATCACGTAGTGACCTGGCCACTGTCCTGCAAGAAGAATGGCTTAAAATCCCTCTGACCACTGTGCAGGACGCAGTATATGTCATTCCCAAGACCAACTGACGCTGTATTGGCCGCAAAAGGAGGCCCTACACCATACTAATAAATGATTGTGGTCTAAAACCAGGTGTTTCAGTTTCATTGTCCAACCCCTGTATATCGCAGTGTCATGCAGACCTAATGCATTGTTTGTTTCGTTCATGAGATAGCAGTGTGTATATGTGTTGTAATGCCATATGCCACTGATTACATTTGGAACAGTGTGTTCAGTATTCAGAGTGTTCCGCCCAACACTGAACCCACACTTGCCTTTTATCATTTAACTAGGATGCCAGAAAGAAGCAGCCACCCCCTCCCCGAATGGTCTTGCATGCTTGTTTTATCTAATATCTTTTTGTATCCTTATTCAGGAAAGACTCGGCTTACATATCTTTGTGTTACTGTGTCTGGCTCAGTCACACGTGTGTGTGTGTGTGTGTGTGTGTGTGTGTGTTTCATGTCACATATAAGATGCACTGTGCTTCATGTTTAACCTCTTTCATGTCCCGGGCTTTTGTGTGACAGGAGGTCAGTGAACCGGGGCGGATGATTAGCCCTCATGTCAGCAGCCAAGTGTGAAAGGTCAGCGTAGGGGGAAAAATGTCAAACCCTACATAATCACACCGGACATTTATTGGAGGGAACAGGAAGGATAGGGGTAGTAAAAAGGGCACCATGGCGCACGCTAATGGCAGTCCAAATCTCTATAGATTCACATTGTAAGTGGATAAGAATCCCTCACTCTTTATCACGTCTGGGGCTTCTGCCCTGACACTTTTATCAGATTCTCTCACAGCTATTGAAAGGTCACTGTGGAATCTAAAAGGAGAATGTGGTTCTTATTCCGGAGCGCTCTGCTAAAAAAGATCTGGATGAAAGAGTCAGTGCCCTGGATGCTAAGCTGCGCTCGTGAATGCTTGTGGAGGATCACAAAGGTATGGTTTTTGAAAGACGCCGATGAGGAAAAAAAGGGGGAAGGATTCGAGGGTTGATGAATAGTGAAGTTTTGGTAAACCCCTGGCCCTTTAGGAGATAGAAATGTGGGGGTCCACCTGCACTGAGGCTTCCGCTGTTTCTTTCATTGTCCGTGTGACGCGGAGGGGAGAATGAAATAGGGTTCTAGTACAAAGGAAGCCATTCTTCATTTTTGCAGGGCGGTCTTTGAACCTTAAGAGCACTATCAGATTATGAAGTCTGAGTCATACAGGTATACAGGCACTTTCTGTGGATCTCAGACCAGATTATGTAATAACAGTAATTGGAGACGTCGCAATACCATGTGTTCTCTTTCGGTAACGAGGATCTGAGATGTTGAATACCAGCTCTGTGTGCTTCAGCAATAATGTACATTCATACAATTAGCATCTACATTTCAGCAGTAAACTATATCATCACTAATGAAACAGTTCAGTGGTGAAGTTCCTCCTGTGACTGTTACAGAGACTTGCCTCACAGCCTCATAGGACACAGTATGGGTCACCTAGGACTTATACGTATGTAATAGCATGTAATAACTCCATAAGCTGAAATAACAGCTGTGATTAAATTTGACATGGACTGGACAGGTTTCTGGCTGTAGGTCACATCAATGTTCAGACACTCTTGCATCAAAGAAGTGCAGCTGGTCCAGATTTGGTGGATGCCTTCGCTGGCACATTTCTGAGGAGAGTTTCCTGTAGACTGGGATTTTAGCCACTGCTGGTAGACCCGTATGACCGTACGCTTCCATACACCTGCAGATCCAGCTACTTCCTTCACACTATGGTCTTTGGCCACGCCCACATGCAGTCACTCCTTTTAGCCAATCATTAACATCTGCTCTGGAGCCATTTTCCACACATAGAACAAGACATTCCCTGCACTGTAGTACCTCCTCTCAAACTATTGATCCCATTACTCGCACCCCACAGGTACTTATAGCCCCATCATCCTCGTGCAGCTCCATCTGCAGGAGCCTGAAGTTGATACCACATTAAACACGCAAGGTGACTAATTTCTTGTCCACTGATCTTATAATTACCATATGATTTCCATAGATTATGAAGAAGTGATACAGTACAATGAACTCTCTCTCTCTCTTTCTATCTCCCTCTCTCTCTTTCTATCTTTCTCTCTCCCTCTCTCTCTTTCTATCTCTATCTCTCTCTCTCTCTCTCTCTCTCTCTCTCTCTCTCTCTCTCTCTCTCTATCTTTCTCTCTCCCTCTCTCTCTTTCTATCTCTCTCTCTCTCTCTCTCTCTCTCTCTCTCTCTCTCTCTCTCTCTCTTTCTATCTTTCTCTCTCCCTCTCTCTCTTTCTCTCTCTCTCTCTCTCTCTCTCTCTCTCTCTCTCTCTTCTCATCTGTCTAATCTTTCTCTCCTCCCTCTCTCTCTCTTCTCACTAATCTCTCTCATCTGCCTCTCTTTCTCTCTCTCTCTATCTCTCTCTATTTCTATCTTTCTCTCTCTCTTTTTCCTCTCTCGCAGTCTCTTTCTATCTTTCTCTCTCGCCCTCTCTCCTCTTCTCTCGTCTCTCTCTCTCGGTCTCTCTCTCTCTCATCTTTCCTAAAAGCTAAAAGTCCCTTTCTCTCTCTCTCTCTTTGTCTCTCTCTCTCTTTGTCTCTTTGTCTCTCTCTCTCTCTCTCTCTCTCTCTCTCTCTCTCTCTCTCTCTCTCTGTCTCTCTGTCTCTCTCTGTCTCTCTCTCTCTGTCTCAGTCTCTCTCTCTCTCTGTCTCAGTCTCTCTCTCTCTCTCTGTCTCAGTCTCTCTCTCACTCTTTCTCTCTCTGTCTCTCTCTCGCACTCTTTCTCTCTTTCTCTCTCTCTCTCTCTCTCTCTCTCTCTCAAACCAGTCATAAGTTTATCTCTCTAACCAACCCAAAGCATACAAAACCACCCTCACCAGCTATCATATCAAAGCAGTGGTTCTCTACTGTTTTTCACTCATGGCACTCCAATCTGAGGTGTATGAAAAACACAGTCCCTGCATCCGTCTGACAGCCAACACGCACACATTTGTCTTACTATACTTATATAGGACACCCATAGAGTTCTATTGATCTTTCTATTACTATACCGAATCCCCACTACCCCTACCCCTAAACCTAACCCTAACCTTACCTGCAGTATTCAGGGGACTCATTTTCTGTATTATTAGGTTTTCCAATACTATGTGATTTATGGTGAAAACAACATGCGGTCCTCACAAATGTACCGCTGCAAGACTCATACACACTCATGCACTCCGTAGGTGGTTGTTATGATGGAGATGAATAAATGTGACAGTTAGAGAAAAACCTGTGTTTGGGACAATGCACACAACCTCCCTATTCTAGCAGCAATCGATTAGAAGCAGACATGGAGCTCCTGGTCCACAGCCTGTGGTTGCTCCCTGTACTTGTTCTTGATTTAGGTTAGGCTCAGAAAGCTCAGATCACTGCTTGTAGGCCTAGCATTTTTGCTGTGCAAGCTTGCAATATGACCTTTTTGG
This sequence comes from Prochilodus magdalenae, assembly GCA_024036415.1. Classification (NCBI taxonomy): domain Eukaryota; kingdom Metazoa; phylum Chordata; class Actinopteri; order Characiformes; family Prochilodontidae; genus Prochilodus; species Prochilodus magdalenae. Next base: position 157,579 of record JAMWET010000159.1, on the reverse strand, counting down.
GAACTGTGTGTGGCTTTTTATTTGTTTATTTATTTATTTATTTATTTATTTATTTATTGGCACTTTTCTCAGTCACTGGAAATCACAGTTACACCTGTAGACCGGCTTTGGGTGCTGGGGGTAAAGATGTAGCTCCCCAAAGTTCCATTTACACTCATATGAAATGGGCTTTGTTTCCAGCTCAGAAGTTCAGTAGCCACATGTATTTAGATTGTATGAAAGTCTGTTTTTATTAAAAGACTGCTTCAAGGCCTGTGCCACCCATATCTGTAACATTATTAGTTTGGGTTATTATTTATAAGCAGTGTACAAAGGCAGCCAGGGCTTTTATTGATCCGCTATTTATTCTGTAAGACCAACTTTGCCCACAGTATGAGTGAGAAAAGATTTGTTGTAGGTTTGAATCAGATATATTCTTTTTTTTTTTTTCTCTCTGATCCCATCCAGCATTTCATACCCATACCTGATATTGCACTGAGGCAACTCTCTTAATTATAGAACATCAAATAAACACTGCATACATACCCTGATCAGCCAAAACAACCTTCGTGTTTCTACACTCATTCTTCATCTTATCATCTCCACTGACCATATAGGAGCACTCTGTAGTTCTACAGTTACAGATTGTAGTCCATCTGTTTCTCTGTATACTTTTCAGGACCCCCACAGGACCACCGCGGAGCAAGTATTATGTGGGTGGTGCAGTGACACTGATGTTGTGGTGGTGTAAGTGTGTGTTGTGCTGGTCTGAGTGGATCAGACACAGCAGTGCTGCTGGACACCTCAATGACACCGCTGGACTGAGATTCGTCCATCAACCAAAACTATCCAGATAACAGCGTCCTGTGGACAGCATACTGCGGGAAGCGTCCTGTGGGCAGCGTCCTGTGGGCAGCGTCCTGTGGACAGCATACTGCGGGAAGCGTCCTGTGGGCAGCGTCCTGTGGGCAGCGTCCTGTGGGCAGCGTCCTGTGGACAGCGTCCTGTGGCCACTGATGAAGGGCTAGAGAATGACCAACACTGCACTGTGCAGCCGCAGATGAGCTATCGTCTCTGACTGTACATCTACAAGGTGGACCAGCAAGGTAGGAGTGTCTAATAGAGTGGACAGTGAGTGGACACAGTGTTTAACACTCCAGCAGCACTGCTGTGTCTGCTCCACTCACACCAGCACCACACACACTAACACACCACTACCACGTCAGTGTCACTGCAGTGCTGAGAATGATCCACCACCCACATATTACCTGCTCTATTGTGGTCCTGTGGGGGTCCTGACCATTGAAGAACAGGGTAATAGAGTATACAGAGAAAGAGACAGACTACAGTCTGTAGACCTACAGAGTGCTCCTATATGGTTGATAAACTGAATGAGTGTAGATCCAATGGGGGTAGTTTTAATGTTATGGCTGATCAGTGTATATACCTAAACCAGTAGTCCATGTATTAGCTAAATAATAAGCATTAGTATGTAAGAAGTGTGGGATTTTAAAGAGGTTAACGTTTCTGCTTCAAACAATGAGTCAATAGTTCAGCCTCCTGAATGTTAATGCTTGAATCTGACAGCACTGGAAAAAAAGGAGTGCATGGTATTCCCTTCCTACCAGTCTTTGGCTCATGAATAAAATATGCTACATCAACGCAATTCTCACAATTTTTCACCTCACTCACTTTTGGCCGTATTTATGTTGATGTAATATGTTTTATTCATGTGGAAAATATTTGAATCAAGTGACTTCAGTGTAATGCATTTTGCAAGGTAGATACTAAAACAATCCATGGAAGCTGAGTCACAGCGCTACATAGTAAATAGAGACTAAAGGCAGAAAAAACCTACAGGAGAACAACAGACTCATTCAGCATTCACTGAGAAGACCACCAGAGTGTATATACAGCGCAGGTTTGAAAATCCCTGGTCAAATGAGGTTTGCTGGTTTTCTAAGTGAACGTAAGTTAAGACGTGTTCTGCGAGGAAAACATTTAAATCTGGATGTTTCTGCTGATCACAGTGACTGATTTCTACAAAGGGATCCATAATGCATTATAAGCACATTGATAAAAGTATGTATGTATGTATGTATGTATGTATGTATGTATCTGTCTGTCTGGTATGGTATGAGCTGGTATGGTATGATCTGAGCTGGTATGGTATGGTATGAGCTGGTATGGTATGGTATGGTGTAATATGGTATGATCTGGAATGGAATGGTATGGTACAGTATGATCTGGTATGGAGTGGGTAATGCAACAGATGGTGGGTGTCATAACAAATTGTGTAATAAATTCATTACATTAATTACATATGGTATGGTATAGTATGGCATGAGCTGGTATGGTATGGTGTAATATGGTATGATCTGGAATGGAATGGTATGGTATAGTATGATCTGGTATGGTATAGTATGGTATGAGCTGGTATGGTATGGTATGAGCTGGTATGGTACAGTATGGTATAGTATGGTATTGTATGAGCTGGTATGGTATGATCTGGTATGGTATGGTATAGTATGGTCTGGTATAGTATGGTATGAGCTGGTGTGGTATGGTATGATCTGGTATGGTATGGTGTAGTATGGTATGATCTGGAATGATATGGTATAGTACGGTATAGTATGATCTGGTATGGTCTGGTATGGTATAGTATGGTATGGTACAGTATGATCTGGTATGGTATAGTAATGGTATAGTATGATCTGGTATGGTATAGTATGGTATGATTTGGTATGGTATGGTATAGTATGGTATGGTATGGTATGGTATAGTAATGGTATAGTATGATCTGGTATGGTATGGTATAGTATGGTATGATATGGTATGGTATAGTATGGTATGATCTGGTATGGTATGGTATAGTAATGGTATAGTATGATCTGGTATGGTATAGTAATGGTATAGTATGATCTGGTATGGTATAGTATGGTATGGTATGGTATGGTATGGTATAGTATGGTATGATCTGGTATGGTATGGTATAGTAATGGTATAGTATGATCTGGTATGGTATGGTATAGTAATGGTATAGTATGATCTGGTATGGTATGGTATAGTAATGGTATAGTATGATCTGGTATGGTATGGTATAGTATGATGTTGTATGGTATGATCTGGTATGGTATAGTATGGTATGGTATGTTATAGTATGATCTGGTATGGTATGGTATGGTATGACACAGTGCTGCATTTATTGGACTCATGTGCCATAACAATGTAGTGGGATTAGAACAGTGAAGCTATTTATCCAAGCTCACATGCGAGAGCTTCTGCTGCCTGTCTGCTCTTTGAAGAGAACGTGGCTTGGAACACATTGGGAAAGAATGATAAATGACTGTCTCAGTTAGGGTTCATGGGATTGTTAAAAAAGCAAGGCTGAGATATGTCGGCCAGCAGGAATAAAGACTAATGGACCTGCACAGAATGTTCCAGTTGGCTCTAACGCCCTTCAGGAGCTAAAGACTTACCCTGTGTTTCAGGACCTTATTGCGAAGGTTTTTTCTTTTTTCTAATTTATTACATTCGTTCTTTGTGATTTGCAGACCAAATGGGTGCATATGAAATTATTAAAGGAGTAGTATTAAAGGAGCAGTGTGTAAGATTTAGGGAGGACCTATTAGCAGAAATGGAAATTAATGTACAAAGCTATGTGCTCATTAGTGTGTAGTCACCTGTAACCCTAAAATTCTTGTGTTTTGCTTAGACTAGAATGAGCCCTTCATATCTACATAGGAGCGGGCCATCTTCCGAAAGAGGCTGCTACGGGCATGTTTCCTCAGTAGTATAGACATGAAAAGTCAAACCCTGGCCGTAGAGAGTGACATTTACATATTGTTCATGTTCAAATGGCAGCTTGAATTTGGTGGACCTATAGCACCAGCTGGAGGAATCGTACCACAGCACACCTCTATCTGTAGCTCCATAGATAAAACTCCAGGTAGGATATTTTGACTGCGTAAATCTCTCCAAAATAGTACCAAAATTAAATGTACAAGGCTACTTCTCATTCCGCCTTTAATGGTGCAGCAGCTGTTTTAATGCCTCATTTAAGGTGGAAAATATTCTCAGCATTAAAAGAATAATTAGGATGTTTTGATGGTCAAAAATCTGAGGGCGGGGTTAGTGATTATTAAGCTAATTTATTTTAAGTTTTAATTAAAATGTTTAAAACGCTGAACTACTGTGCTGTACTTGTGCTAACTGACATGAGCATGCTGGGCCGGACCACTTAGTGGGTCAAATTCAGTCAGATGCAATATGTAACTTCACCACTAGAGATCACACACTGCTCCTTTAAAGTGGATTAAAGGGGAAGGCTAGCTTAGGTTTGCTGAAGACAACTGAGTGAAAAACTTTACTGCCATTCTTTATTTTTGGAGAAAGTCATGAATGAAGCAAACTGTCCACTGTGTTTATTGTTATCCAGCCATAAGCACACATTTGGGCCCCTTGAATTTAATACGCCCTATACAGGAAATATAAATTTTTGCACAGGCCACAATTTTATGTTTTAGTTTTACTTTGTTCTCTGTAGAGGAAATGATCAAAACATGACCAGGGGCATGCAGATGTTTACATGTGACCGGACCATGTCAGACCAGAGTCTTTGCAGACCTGCCAGGTCTTAATAATAGGTCATCATTCCTTTTTCAGGGGCATGATGAAACCATGAAATGATCCATTGTCCATATCAGCGTTTGTAGAATGCAGTGTGAATGGGCTGATCCCAGGTAATGATGAATGTACCTTTAAGAATTTCACCAATGTAAGCAATTCAAGTTTAGAGCCTTTAGCAGTTGCAGAAAGGGCTTGTCAAAAGCAGCGGAAGTTCAGCAGCATGTTTCCAAGACTTACAAGATTACTCGTGTGACTAAAGTTTGACTAAAAGCTCATTCAAGTTCACTCAAGCTGAAATTATTGGTTGTGGTATGATAAAGCCTGTGTCTTCGTGCAGATGTCAACCAACACCATTAAATGCACCATAACAGCCTCCTTCAGTCCTAACTCTTCCTAATGAAGCATGTGTTAAATGGACGGATGCGTTCCCAGGGGAGCAGTCTTATAGATCGGTTTTTCAAAGGCGTTCGGATGCAGTGCCAAGAGCCAGAATAACAATTTTCAGACCCAGCACACGACTGAGGAGGCAAATGAATGTAAATATGAAGAAGCATGCCTCCCTGCATAATCACAGCTGTTCAGAAGTTCATTCTGAAAAGTTTTAGTTCATATGAAATAGAGATCCAGATCTGATCCAGGTGCATCTCGGTAGATCACAAATCTGTGATTTATGTACTGTATATATGTGTGTGTATATATATATATATATATATATATATATATATATATATATATATATATATATATATATATAACATAAACACAAAGGACAGCACAGCTACAGACTGGCAGAGGGCCAAAACCCACTCTCTACTGACCGTGATGAGGGCCACCTCATTCCAATGTCCCTTACCCACCGTAAGATGACCTCAGGTGACCTACAGAGAGACTGGCGAGCGGTGGCTGGGGTGAAACGCACAGCGAGCATGGTTCTAAAAACAGGCTTCTGGAGGTCATTAGTGATTTTCTAAATAAACAGATCTAATACAATATCTGATCTGGAGTTTGGGAGACATGGTTCCAGTAGTGTAGAGAAACAAACAGAGCTGAGGAATTCTGGTCCAACACAAACCCAGAACCTGTACACCTAGAGACACTGATCATTTTCAGGTGGTCTCTTACAGTTTTCCAGAGCTGTATATGTTACTGACATCTGGTAAGAATTTCATGTCAATATCACCTTTAGAAATATACAGTATTTACATATTACGTATTTACATCACCCGTTGTGTATATGATGGGTCATTACTCCTTTTACAAGATTATATATATGTATATACACCACACGTATCACCAGACAGTCAAGAATATATTGTAGTAACTTCTATAAATACCTGTGGGGTGTGAGTGACAGAATCCATAGATTGGGAAAAGGTGCTACAGTACAGGGAATGTCTCGTTCCATGTGTGGAAAATGGCTCCAGAGCAGATGTTAATGATTGGCTAAAAGGAGTGACTGGATTTGGGCGTGGCCAAAGACCATAGTGTGAAGGAAGTAGCTGAATCTGCAGGTGTATGGAAGCGTATGGTCATACGGGTCTACCAGCAGTGGCTAAAATCCCAGCCTACAGGGGATTCTCCTCGGAACTGTGCCAGGGAAGGCATCCACCAACTGAGCAATGCTTTGATGTAAGAGTGTCAACATTGATGCCTAGCAAGCTATACATATACACATACAGTGTATAGTAGTAGAATGAACATAGTATGAACATAGTAGAATGTTCATCATTTATTTTAATAAAATAAATTAAGGTATTGGGTCATATAAAAAGCTCAGCTCTGTGTGTGTGTGTGTGAGAGAGAGAGAGAGAGAGAGAGAGAGAGAGAGAGAGAGAGAGAGAGAGAGAGAGAGAGAGAGAGAGAGAGAGAGAGAGAGAGAGAGAGAGAGAGAGAGAGAGAGAGAGAGAGAGAGAGAGAGAGAGAATATGAGAGAGAGAGAGAGAAAATATGAGAGAGAGAATATAAGAGAGAGAGAGAGAAAGAGAGCGAGGGAGAGAGAAAATATGAGAGAGAGAGGGAGAATATGAGAGAGAGGGAGAGAGAATATGAGAGGGAGGGAGAGAGAAAATATGAGAGATAGAATATGAGAGGGAGGGAGAGAGAAAATATGAGAGAGAGAGGGAGAATATGAGAGAGAGAGGGAGAGAGAAAATATGAGAGAGAGAGGGAGAATATGAGAGAGAGAGGGAGAGAGAAAATATGAGAGAGAGAGGGAGAATATGAGAGAGAGAGGGAGAGAGAAAATATGAGAGAGAGAGGGAGAGAGAAAATATGAGAGAGAGAATATGAGAGAGAGAGAGAGCGAGAGGGAGAGAGAGAGAATATGAGAAAGAGGGAGAGAGAAAATATGAGAGAGAGAGAATATGAGAGACAGAGGGAGAGAGAGAGAGAGAATATGAGAGAGAGGGAGAGAGAGAGTAAGAGAAATAGGGAGGAAGGGAAAGAAAGAGAGGGAAAGTGTCCTCAGCATTCTCCGTTATGAACAGTGTTAACCTCGGTGTGTAATTTTGCCCTGCCATGCATTTCCATTCTGTGAGCGTATGTGGAGTATTCCTCAGTACGACTGCGCCATCTTTGCATACGTACACTTCTTTGATCTACACTTTTAGATTTGTTTTGGAATTTCCTTCCTTTGGGGCAGAAAGTGGACTCGAACACAAACAGAATTTTTCATCACAAACTTTCTTGTCACAGCAAATTTTCTATAGCTGCTCCGACTGAATAACTTACCCCATACAGAGCTGGCTCTGTGGCTGGGAGGACTGGCAAATATTTCCGGACACAGAAATCCTCAGGAGTGCCTTCAGGAACAGCTGCGTGATGCAGTCGTGCAGTGTTCACCACAACACTGGGATGTTTGAATTCCAGTCATATGACATGCATCCAAAATTAGGAACCCAGGAGGAGACCAAGCCTGGTGGAATTGTGTGAGGGAAGTTCCAGCTCGTGGAAAAACTGAGGTAAACAAAAATACCATATGAAGTAAACTGAGAAGCTTTAGCCGGTGGACTCGAGTGTCCTCAAAGTTGAGTTAACCTAGGAAAAAACAGGGTATGCTCAATGGCCACTTCATCATTTATATCTACACTCATTGTCCATGTTATCAGCTCCACTTACCCTACTACTTAGCCTGTAGTCCATCTGTTTCTCTGTGTACTGTATTACTCTGTTATGGTCAGGACCCCCACAGGACCACCACAGAGCAGGTATGATGTAGGTGGTGGATCATTCTCAGCACTGCAGGGACACTGACGTGGTGGTAGTGTGTTAGTGCGTGTGGTGCTGGTGTGAGTGGATCAGACACAGCAGTGCTGTGTCCACTCACTGTCCACTCTATTAGACACTCCTACCTTGCTGGTCCGCTTTGAAGATGCGCAGTCAGAGATGATGCCCACAGGATGATGCCCACAGGATGATGCCCACAGGATGATGCCCACAGGGCACTGCCCTATAATTTTATGTTGGACTTGCTTGGTTTAGGCAGTGGTCATTGTATTAATCAGACATGGTCAACAAACACATGGTGGAGTCAGCAGTGGCCTCCACAACTCAAAGAGTCAATCTCCTTAATTTCCTGTAAGCAGTACATTCCCAGCAAATGTACCGAATGAGGTGTGCCTAACATGTACAGCATGTGCCTTGCTCTCCATGTCCTTCATGTTTATGTGTGCTGTATATTGAAAAGCAGGAGACACCTGTTCCTGTTCCTGCGCTCTTTCTTCTGAAATAAGTAATGTAAATTTTATTAAGGCATTTAGCAGACGCTCTTATCCAAAGCGGCTTACAACCGTGCCTAGTGTTCCGTTGGATAATATTCCAGCTAGTATAAGAAGGTTACCGTGAGCTCAGACACTGCCCGAACAAGGGCCAGCGCTGATACCAGATCAATACACAGATATACAGGGGTTGGACAATGAAACTGATACACCTGTCATTGTAGTGTGGGAGGTCTCATGGCTAAATTGGACCAGCCTGGTGGCCAATCTTCATTAATTGCACATTGCACCAGTAAGAGCAGAGTGTGAAGGTTCAGTTAGCAGGTAAGAGCACAGTTCTGCTCAAAATACTGCAATGCACACAGCATTATGGGTGACATACCAGAGTTCAAAAGAGGACAGATTGTTGGTGCACGTCTTGCTGGCGCATCTGTGACCAAGACAGCAAGTCTTTGTGATGTATCAAGAGCCACGGTATCCAGGGTAATGTCAGCATACCACCAAGAAGGACGAACCTCCACCAGCATCACGTAGTGACCTGGCCACTATCCTGCAAGAAGAATGGCTTAAACTCCCTCTGACCACTGTGCAGGACTTGTATATGTCATTCCCAAGATGAACTGACGCTGTATTGGCCGCAAAAGGAGGCCCTACACCATACTAATAAATGATTGTGGTCTAAAACCAGGTGTTTCAGTTTCACTTTCCAACCACTGTTTGTGTGTGTGTATATATATATATATATAAAGTATACATATATATGTATATAAAGCAAAAGTGCAGGTCATTATAAGTGCAACACAAGTACATACACATATAACTTACACATCCACTAGTGCTCACTCACTTAAGTGCATTACGTCATTACAGATGCATATAAATAGAGAGTTTGTTACTCCTTTCCTGAATAACAACCTCTTCTCCTCTGGCAGTGCTTTACACTAGATACTGGAGCACTGCTGTGAGGATTTGATTGCCTTCAGCCACAAGAGTGGCTTAGCCAATTAGTTCTGGATCACTCCAACAGGCTGGAGCTCCATCCTTCTAGAGAAAGTAGTTCTACTGCTTCGAAGCCCAGTGCTGGTGGGTGTTACTTTGTGAAAATAAAGCGGTATGTAAATGAGCACTAGGCTATATTTAGCGGTTTGCCTCTTTTGGGCCCAGAACACTCCAGCTGTGACACAAAGCAGTGGCATAACGTACAAAGGAAGCAGTGTAAAAGAAGTCCTGTAGGTCTTTTCAGTACGTCCTTTCCATTCTCTGCAGTACTGGAGTTGTTTAGAGTGGGTCTTGTGTTCTTCATAAAGGGCTACAGTTATTGGCTGGAGTTTAACGGAGGACACTTGGTTTCTAATCTTTTGGTACTTGAGCTTTTGGACGGTTGCTATCCATGGTTGTGAAGCGCACACTCTATCCAAAACCAGAGTTACAAGCCCATGAATCAGGTTTGTTCTAGTGCTGAAGTGCTGCAACGTAGCGACTGCTGTCCATGGTTCTGAAATCCCAGCCGACACGCTGTCCATGGTGTTGAACTGCATCCCTTGCTTTTGCTGTTGCTATCCATGGTGCTGAAATGCAGTCTCTGGCTCATTGCTGCTGTCCATGGTTCTGAAGTTGATTAGCTCTGTCTTCACAGGCTGTATGGCCACTTATGAAGTCCTACTGACCTTACTTTGAACCGACAAGCAACATGAGCAAACTTATGAGCTTATGGTTTTATAAATTTTCTACTATTATACATAATTGCATTCACTTTGCATATCGTTGCCATCCAAAGAAAAACAAGTATCTTTAAAATGGCAACTTTACAGGAGAGGCCAAAAACCTGATTCAATTTGAATGTAAGTCAATGGAACCAGACGTTTCTCCAAGCATGTTTTGGATATTCCTGGTGATCCATTCATCATGAAATGTCCACCCAATGTTAACAGCAGCTCATGTGATCAAATGCTGGCAAAAAAAAAAAAAAATCGACCGAGATACCTGGTTTTCTTTGGACAGCGGCGATATGCTTATTGTTAAAGGAAGTTTGTCATCGCCCTGTAAGGGCACTACTGCTAATACCAAAATCTGGCTGGAAAGTTGGAAAAGATAAAGGAATCAGCGATAGACTATGAAAAGCAAAACACTGCATGGTCTTCATGCACATTATAGTATCAGAGGCAAGGACCTAACTCCATTGGCCAGTGTGCATTCTCTTTTCTATAGTAATCTCCTAATGATCTACCCTGACTCCTCTGGGGCAGCTTTGTCAGCCTCAGTCTTCTAAGATATTTGATCTAGACGTGTGGAACGAGAGTGACAGTTCTGATGGACAGTTTGCTCGGGTTTCAGTGCATAGACTGGGAGGATCCTGTCACTTTCCCAAAGAAAGCCAGAATATTCACCTGAACCAGACTGCCTCCATGCCCTTGAACGCTGGGGAGCTCACCTGGCTTTTATATGCAGCAAAGGTTGTTTGAAGATGATCCTTCCCCTGTCTGACTTTTGACATTTTGATCCGGATTGCCACTCCTGTCTCACGGCGCCAGTCAGAAAGTAAAGGGAATTTTGAGGCGAAAGTTGAAGCCACAGCTGTGGCCTTATGCTTTATCTTCTCGAAAATATAGTTCAGCTATTCCTATTCTCCCAGCTCAGCAGGGTCTCTTAAACTCCGCTTTTAGGCTTTTCGTCCACATGGTTTGGCGTATATCGAAAATTGCTCATGTGCTGTTTTATGGTTTCCTCAGCAGAGAGTCCTGTCCTTTGAGGTGGTCTGGAACTCATTTAATGAGTGGTCAGTGAGAGGGATCTATGTGCAACATTAGCATCTCTGAGGTTGGTGTTTAGTGGAGGTCTCAGAAGTCTTAAGCAGTGAATTTACCATTTTGTAAATGTTAATAATTGTGCATTAATATTTTTTGCTGGAAGAAGTCTAAAAAAGCAGTAGACATAAGTTTCTTTTTTACTGAGGAGATTGTACACTCATCAACCAAAGAATAGTTTCACACCCAGAGGGAATCAACCAACAGGAAGGAGACTTGGTGGGCAGGTTTGACTTTGTGAGACATGCCAATGATTAAAGTTCCACGCTTGGCCGCGCATGTGATGTAGCACGGACGGCCCTTATTGCTGTGTACCTGACTGACCCAACGAGTATGATTGTGGACATTCAGTGAGCTGTGATGCCTCCACGAGTCATCCTGTTAGTGCCAGCACCATTGGCAGATGGCTGCACCATGCAGGACTACATGCACTCAGACCTTTGTGACGACTGCCCTTAACACCACGTCAACATCACCAAAGACTGCAATGGTGTTGTGGCAGACTGAGCGACTCAGAATAACAGCTGGTCATTTTCCATGGCGAGTTCTGCTTTTGTCTTGGAGGAGACGACCAACAGATCTGTGTGTAGTGGCAAAACGGCCAGCGCTAAGATGAACGGTCCAGAAGCCCAATGAATCATCATGTGTTGTTCCTGCTAACCTTTACCTCCCTTCCCAATAGAACAGCAGTCCCACACTTCTTTCTGGGTGCAGCTGTTCTTTATATGGATGAGTGTATATTGGTTATAGATTCTAGTCAGTAATGGTTTGTTGTTGTATTTGAAAACGAGGTGAGAGGTAAAGGAAAAGCTTATATGGAGGTAGCCAATGATTAGTGGTGATCTGAGTCTGTTCAAACTGGACATCATGACTCACCGTGTGTTATGCAAATGTCCTGGAGGAACATTGGTTGAATCCATTATCATCTTAGAGCTAAAAGAGTAAAAGACTCAAAAGTATCTTTAACCAGAGATGCTGCATGGTGCTTTAATTTCAGGGTGCTGAAATGTTTAGCGGCACAAACACCATACTGAACACAGTGAGAACAGGCTGAACGCTTGATGCAGTGGAGGTTGGGTTTCTCCCTTTTCACGTGGGTTCCTTTTAAGGTTTCTACTTTTTATTCCTAGGGAGTTTTCCCCAGTCACTGTCGCCTTTGACTCGCTCATGTGTGACTTAACAGCATGATTACTTTCCTTACATAAACATATGGCTTTCTCTTATTATGTGTTTATTCTTTATTATTTTAATAAACTGCCTGTCTGTAAAGCTGCTTTGTGACAACGTTAATTGTAAAAAGTGCTAAACAAATACGTATTGATTTGATCCATCGTGCAAACAGCATGCATGGGTATTTGCTATGCTCAGGACATTCTAGCGTTGGGTTCTTTTGTAACTTCTGTATCAGTTCTGGCAGCAGTCCTGTAATTTCGGCTGCTGCTGCTCCTTCTCTGCACCCCTATTTCCATGTCCTCACCTTTTGCAAGCATTCAGTGGGCCACAGAATTGCCAATTTGCAACGGAGGTGTCCTTGGAGCTTCTACAGTCTACTCGCCAGTTCATCTCTCGTCCGCCAGTAGTGGGTGGAACAGATTTAGTTTACTACTTCATTCTCACTATCTCCCCTAATCTTGCATGGCAGTCGTATGCAAGATATAATAATTTCTACCAAGTCTTAATATCCTATTATGATGCCGGTAAGCATGTCCATGGGGGTGTTAATATTTACTGCGGTAGTCATCGACGTCTCGTCAAATCTAGCTCTACTGAACCAGATGCTCTGGACTCTCTCTGTTACTTTTCAGCTCCAACAAAGTGCCAGTGCTTTTTTTTCACTGGTCTGAGAGCCGAGCGATTAGTCATGTGGATGTGGGCGGTCCTTAGGCCGGAAGCGAAAAGCAGCAGCCGACTCAGGTTCTTTCTTCAGTAGACCACTTCAGTAGACCACTGATGAGTCATTTCTGCTGCTGTATTCATTGTTTCCACTCAGTCGCCATTTTTTTTTGGTAAATTGCAGCATCTACAACTTTCATGGTGCTCAAAGCGCCTTGCCTTTTTGCCACTTGCGTCATGGGTTGCAGGGTTCCATGCCAGCGAGTTCATGGGGCTGAAACAGCACCACTTTTGCTGGCTGCAAACCAGTTTTTTTGCAGTGGAGGTGAACGGGATGGTTTGAGATTTTGGCACTGACAGTCTACTACTTCTTAGTTCCAACACTTACAGTTCTAAAACAATTCCACTCTCTATTCAGTGTCAACTGCAGTTATAATTTTATATCAAAATAAGGTGAAACACACCTGGGCACCCTTCGTATTGTGTGGATATGAGTCGAGAACAGTGCTAAGCTAGATGGGATATCGTTTCTTGCTGCAGCAGTCTGATTAGAACACAGATAATAGAACTTTCTATATCGGTTTAGCAAAACACACAGCAATAGAAAGTATTGCAAGAGTCCACAGCGGTTGCTTTCAGACTACAAAAGAAGCATGGCGGTTTTTAATATGTCATCATACATGCCACAAAAATTTCATTGTGAAATACAGTCATGCCCGAAAGTATTCATACCCCTGTCAAAGTTTGACTTAAATTTACTTTCATTTAACCAGAAATTATATTTTTGCCTGGAAATGACACAGGCATCTCCCAGGAGATAGCACGATGATGTACAAGAGGCATCATTGTTGGTAAAAATATTTCTCAGCTTTTATACACATTTGAACAAAAAGTGGCATGTCCAAAATTATTCATACCCTTTGAAAACTGTCACAGTATATGGGAAAATCCAAAGTTCTATACCATTCCAAATAGTCCAAGCTGTTTGAAAGCATCCTAATTACCCTGATTCATTGGGAACAGCTGTTTTAATCAACTCAACAGGAGAAAAACAGCAGCTCTCTGCAGTTGGTCTGTGGACAGTCATGGCTAAGACAAAGGAGCTCACTAAGGACCTGCGGCTGTGCATTGTGGCCGCTCACAAGTCAGGAAAGGGCTATAAAGCCATAGCAAAATGTTTTCAAGTTCCAGTGGCTACAGTGCAAAGTATTATTAAAAAATACAAGAAGTTCCGCACTGTGGAAAATCTCAGAAGATGTGGTCGGAAGCCAAAAGTGACACCTGTGCTGGCCAGGAGAATAGTGAGAGAGGTGAAGAAAAATCCAAGGATCACCACCAAGGCCATCCTGGTGAATCTGGACTCTGCTGGTGGCGACATCTCAAGGCAGACAGTCCAACGGACACTGCACACTGCTGGGTTCCACGGACACAGGCCAAGGAGGACACCACTTCTCCAGAAAAGGCACACAAAAGCCCGCTTGACCTTTGCAAATGCTCATCTGGACAAAGAAGAAGACTTCTGGTGTTCTGTTTTATGGTCAGATGAAACAAAAATTGAATTGTTTGGCCACAATGATGTGTGCACCATTTGGCGTAAAAAAGGAGAAGCCTTCAACCCTAAGAACACCATCCCCACTGTCAAACATGGTGGTGGGAACCTAATGTTTTGGGGGTGTTTTTCAGCCAATGGACCAGGGAACTTGATCGCAGTAAATGGCACCATGAAAAAAGAGCAATACATCAAGATTCTCAACAACAACATCAGGCAGTCTGCAGAGAAACTTGGCCTTGGGAACCGGTGGACATTTCAGCACGACAATGACCCAAAACACAGCCAAAGTGGTGAAGAAATGGTTAGCAGACAAAAACATTAATGTTTTGCAGTGGCCCAGCCAGAGTCCTGACTTGAATCCAATTGAGAATCTGTGGAGGGAGCTAAAGATCAGGGTGATGGCAAGGAGACCCTCAACCTCAAAGAGTTGGAGCTCATCACTAAAGATGAATGGGCAAAAATACCAGTGGAGACATGCAAAAAGCTGGTCAGCAATTACAGGAAGCGTTTGATTGCTGTAATAGCCAATAAAGGCTTTTCTATTAGTTATTGAGAAGGGTATGAATAATTTTGGACATGCCACTTTTTGTTCAAATGTGTATAAAAGCTGAGAAATATTTTTTCCCACAATGATGCCTCTTGTACATCATCGTGTTATCTCCTGGGAGATGCCTGTGTCATTTCCAGGCAAAAATATAATTTCTGGTTAAATAAAAGTAAATTTAAGTCAAACTTTGACAGGGGTATGAATACTTTCGGGCATGACTGTATCTACATCACTGCACTCTGGCGCTCTTTGTTCATTTGTGTCTGGTAGACAGTAAGGTCTGCTGAAAGTGAAAGTGTTTGTGGAAGCCAGTAGAAGCTGGACGAGAAAATAATTCCACCAACTGTGGGCAATCATCCAGGAAGCAGCAAAGCATCCCTACACGATCACACTACCACCACCATGTTTCACTGTTATGATGTTCCAACTGCAGAATGCTGAGTCAGCTTTAGGCCAGATGTTAACAGAGCCCCTGTCTACCTAAATCTTCCACTTGGCAGTTCTGAGAACATTATTCTAAAAGTCCTGGAAGTCATAAAGTCAATTTGGGCCATGTTCCTTTGGTTAGTATTGGTTTCATCTCATAACTCTTCCGTAGCTGTCATGGGAGAGTACGTCCAGTCTGTTTCTAACTGTGGAATGATGAATGCTGACCTTGTCGGAAGCAAGCGAGGCCTGCAGCTCCTGCAGATGTTTATTTGACTACTTTTGTGACTCTCTGGATGATTCATCACTGTGCTCTCCAAGGAATTTGGCAGGCTGTCCACTTCCAGGGAGATTCACTGCCATTCCAAACTTTTTCCATTTGTTTGATAATGGCTCTCGCTGTAGTTCTCTGGAGTGCCAGAGGCCCACACATGACCTTGTAACCCTTTCCAGACACAGATATAGTGTAATAACTTTCCTTCTCATCTTCTCCCGAATTTCCTTTGACTCCAGAATAGCATTTTAGTCTACTTCACACTGCCAGACAATGATGTGTAGATTCAACAGGGCTAGCAGTAATCAAACCTGGGCGGGTCTAGTTTAAAGGAACTCAGTTATCAGTGAAATTTGGTTAATGGGTGGGTCGAGTTATGGTGGCAGGTCTGAATTATACCATGTTCAAACTACTCAAACTACCCCAATCCCACTGTTAGATTCTAACGATATCATGTGATCACCAGTGCCGTTGTGCGTATCAATGAATGTGATATTCAGGGGTTGGACAATGAAACTGAAACACCTGTCGTTTTAGTGTGGGAGGTCTCATGGCTAAATTGGACCAGCCTGGTGGCCAATCTTCATTAACTGTACATTGCACCAGTAAGAGCAGAGTGTGAAGGTTCAGTTAGCAGGTAAGAGCACAGTTCTGCTCAAAATACTGCAATGCACACAGCATTATGGGTGATATACCAGAGTTCAAAAGAGGACAAACTGTTGGTGCACGTCTTGCTGGCGCATCTGTGACCAAGACAGCAAGTCTTTGTGATGTATCAAGAGCCACGGTATCCAGGGTAATGTCAGCATACCACCAAGAAGGACGAACCTCCACCAGCATCACGTAGTGACCTGGCCACTATCCTGCAAGAAGAATGGCTTAAACTCCCTCTGACCACTGTGCAGGACGCAGTATATGTCATTCCCAAGACCAACTGACGCTGTATTGGCCGCAAAAGGAGGCCCTACACCATACTAATAAATGATTGTGGTCTAAAACCAGGTGTTTCAGTTTCATTGTCCAACCACTGTATATACTGCATTGGAGGGCCATCACTGTTGGGGCCACAGGGCTTCACACAGCAAGTCAGATGTTATACATGTTTATGGAACTCATTTAGACACACCAATATGTCTGGCTACTATAGCCTGTATACTTAACACTGTTTGAGGGATACAAACGATTCGTCCCCGTGCTGTACAGCCACAGAAGTGTAAGTTAATAGGCCACTGAATCTTGAATGTAGACACATTAGCTATCAAATTGGCAAGCTGGTGCAGCAGAGAGCAAGACAGATTTTGATATGATGGGCAGAGAAAAAGGAAAAAGATAAAAAGATAAATGTCATGCTGGACTAGGAATAAATTCATTAAACCAAATCTGGAAGACGAGAAAGACAACACTCCTACAACTACAACAACTACTGCTGCCACAGCTGTGGTGGCTGAAGATGGGGAGGATGTTTGTGACAGCCCTGCTGAAACTGGGTTAGGCGGAGGGAGGTGCAGATGAAGAGGTTTATGGCCAGGATACAGATTCCAACCCAGAATGAGAACATGAGTCAAAATCAGGTTCACTGAACATGGAAAGGATGTGAGTGTGCCAAATTAAAAGCAAACATGAGCAGTAAGGAGATCTACTGGTTGGTAATCATGTTCATATTCGAACTGACTGTAATTATTAATGTGAAATAAATGATCAAATTCTAGGTGCACTGAATTGGTGTTAAGAATTAGTTTGCATGTCAGAACTCATAAACAACGGACAACAGTGATTTGTAGGCCCTTGTGTTTATATATAATAAAGTGATAGCTGCACCCAGAAGGGAGTGGGAGGTTGCAGTGCTGTTGGGAAGGAAGATAATTTAGTTCAATTTAATTCCATTCAACTTTGTCATTATACTAATTCAGGGTTGTACAGTATAACAAAACACAGTCAGGCTCCTTCTCCAGTGTGTGTGTGTGTGTGTGTGTGTATATATATATATATATATATATGTATGCGTGCATGCATGTGTGTGTGTGTGTGTGTGTACGTACGTGTGTGTGTGTGTGTGTGTGTGTGTGTGTGTGTGTGTGTGTGTGTGCGCGCGTGCGTGTGCATACGTACGTGTGACTGCGTGTGCATGTGCGTATGTGTGTGTACGTGCGTGTGTGTATTTATTGCGTGTGCGTGTGCGTGTGCGTGTGCGTGTGTGTGTGTGTGTGTGTGTGTGCCTGCCTGCATGTGTGTATGTGTGTGTGTGCATGCCTGCATGTGTGTGTGTGTGTGTGTGTGTGTACGTGTGTGTGTGTGTACATGTGTGTGTGTGTGTACATGTGTGTGTGTGTGTGTGTGTGCATGCCTGCATGTGTGTATGTGAGTGTGTGTGTGTGTGTGTGTGTGCGTGCCTGCGTGTGTGTGTGTGCGTGCCTGCATGTGTGTGTGTGCGTGTGTGCGTGCCTGCATGTGTGTGTGTGTGTGTGTGCCTGCCTGCGTGTGTGTGTGTGTGTGTGTGTGCCTGCCTGCATGTGTGTATGTGTGTGTGTGTGCCTGCATGTGTGTATGTGTGTGTGTGTGTGTGTGTGTGTGTGTGTGTGTGTGTGTGCGTGCCTGCATGTGTGTACATGTGTGCGTACCTGCGTGTGTGTGTGTGTGTATAAATAGTGTAGTGCAAAGACAAAGAACTATGTGCATGTACAGTACAGTACGATAGGTGCAAAATGTAGAGCAGTGTCAGTAAGTATGGTTGTAAACAGTATAGATGTATAAAGTGTACAGTGCAGGTAGTAGAGCAGATTATTGTTCAGGTAACAGCTAGGTTGCTTATTACAGATGTACAGTAGATAAATAAATATAGATAATAAATACACAGCTGAGATTTAAAGGTTACCAGGAACAATAAATGATGATACATTCAGACTGATATGGGTGATATTTATTGAGCTACACATACAGTAAGTGTAGTGTCGAAGTGGTGGCTCTGGTGTCTCTGGTTTCTCTATGGCTAACGTAACATACCAGGCGTCTCAGCATGGAGCTGTAGAGGTTCCTAATGGTGTCCTGTGATAATCCATCCTATCCACACATGGATTAATTGGACGTCTCCACCAAGACAAAAGCGAGACTCATCACTGAAGATGAGCCACCATCATTCTGAGTCACTCCATGACAGTCTGGGACGACACCATCGCAGTCTTTGGTGATGTTGGTGTTAAGGACAATCGTTCTATGTAGTTCTGCAATGTGCAGCCATTTGCCAAAGGTGCTGCACTAACAGGATGACACATGGAGGAATGCATACATGGCTGTTGGGTCAGTCAGGTACAGCGTTCTTCCTTACCCAAGGGAGTTTTTCCTCACCACTGTTGCCTCTGGCTTGCTCACGGGGGGCTTGGACCCCCCTCCTCCACCCCTATGTCTGTACATTAACTCAGTGTTTTCTTTTTATAACAAACTGATTCTCTGTGAAGCTGCTTTGAGACAACGTTGGTTGTAAAAAGCACGATACAAATACATATAGATTGATTCATTGATTGATTGAGCGTTAAGGCCTTGCGTCAAATACACAGCTCAGGCCGTGAAACTTGCACCTTATGTGGTGAATTTAGATCTTTAGTACCTGTTCTTTTCCCCTGATTATCAAGACAGTTCAACTACACTTATAACTGAAACATTAAAATCATTTTCTAACACATTTCTAGCTTATTATTCAATAGATGCTTGTATAATACTTGTTTGCAAATATTATGTTCCTGAGTATCAGGGTCTTATTAATTCCTTGCCTATAGTGAATATGTCGTCAGGAAGCAAACTCTAAAGCAAAGCGATTTCCCTATAAAAAAACTTTTCCCTAAAAACAATGAAATCAGACATTTATCTGATAAACTGTGCAGCAGCACACTGATTAAATCAACTAATGATTTGGCGCAAGGAAGAGTAGGCAGGGAGAGGGCACACCAGCAGGCACTGTGCAATAATTAGCCAAGCATGAGCTAGCATTTCATGTAACTAATGCTAAATTTGATCCCAGCTGGGGCTAATCGAAATGACTGCAAAATTATCCGAGAACATGGCATTAATAAAAAGGCAATTAGAAATAAAGAAATCCATACTCATTATTTGGAACATTGAATTCAAAATAAGTCCATTTCAATGATGGCAATTACTGTCAAACTCTCTGTGAATTTAGGCCTGCCAGACTGTCTCTTCGGCTTGCATTGTACGGCTCTTTGTCTTGCAGTGCATATGTGACCTCTTCGTTGCCTCCTCTAGTCTTAGTTTGGCTTCCTTTGTGTTTAGTTTAGTTTTGTTTCCATTTGTTTACCCTTTGGTTTTTTTCACCGTGGGTTTATTTGCTTCACTCATTTCAGCTAATCAGTTTCTGCACTCTGTGAAATCTGATTTGAATATAAACTCATGCTTGCATCCAGCCTTATCGCCTCCATCATTACAGAGTGTGGGCTTGAGAGCATTAAAGCAGTGTGCTATCAGATATACCATAACAGGGTCACTTTGCTGGAGGTATCGGATAGTTGCAGAAACCCATTTATGAGGAGTGAAGCTGCTTTCCTCTTGAACTCTGAACTTTGGATTTTGAACTTAGTTTTTGGTGTGATTTGTTTCGTTTGCAGTTATCACAGTCAACAGGAATCTGCAGTCTAGATGTGCAGCTTGAAATGGCCTGTTCACTTGTGATAGCAAGTGACATGGCATGCTAAACCACAATTTGATTAAGAACATGTGAAGCCAAAGTGAATGACTCAGATTTTCCATCAATAGGTTTTTAAAATAGAATATTTTAATTATGGATAAAACTAACTCCCAATTTTGGGATTTATCTTTGCTTGTCAAAATTCCAAAATTCCATCTATACACAAAGCCCAACAGCCCAAGTTTCATCTGAACCTGACAGCAGCCCAACAAAATTCCATCTGAAACCTACTACAACCTGTCAAAATTCAAGCTGAAGACAAAGCTCAATATATTTCCATCTGAATCTGACTGTAGCCCAACGAAATTCCATCTGATTATGAAGCCCAACAAAATTCCATCTGAACCTGACTGTAGCCCAACAAAATTCCATCTGAACCTGACTGTAGCCCAACGAAATTCCATCTGATTATGAAGCCCAACAAAATTCCATCTGAACCTGTATGTAGCCCAACGAAATTCCATCTGAACCTGACTGTAGCCCAACGAAATTCCATCTGAACCTGACTGTAGCCCAACGAAATTCCATCTGATTATGAAGCCCAACTAAATTCCATCTGAACCTGACTGTAGCCCAACAAAATTCCATCTGAACCTGACTGTAGCCCAACGAAATTCCATCTGAACCTGACTGTAGCCCAACAAAATTCCATCTGAACCTGACTGTAGCCCAACAAAATTCCATCTGATTATGAAGCCCAACGAAATTCCATCTGAACCTGACTGTAGCCCAACAAAATTCCATCTGAACCTGACTGTAGCCCAACAAAATTCCATCTGAACCTGACTGGAGCCCAACCAAATTCCATCTGGCCCCAAGTACAGTACAACTTGTCAAAAACCCACCTGAACACGAACCACAACATAATTCTGCCTGACTGACTGTAACCCAAGATTCCACCAGTTAAATCCAGCCACTGTTCATCCTGCATATTGAAGCAGCAGCAGATGAATCCAATGACGCACAAAGACAAAAAGTGCCACAAGAGAACTCTCCCAACACAGCAGAACTGGATGGTTTCAGAACCTTTCAAATTATTACAATGAAAGTTTAATGTTCCTTTTGGGTCACATTGACCGTAAAGAATTTCTAATCATCTTATAAATATTTAGTCATGTCTACATTCCGAGCTCATCGGCACTAATAACCTCATCCGAATCATCAGGTTTGTAAGATTAATCTGCATAAATTTGATCATTTGCGTCAGATGTGAGATCCGACGTCATCCGGAAGACCTACTGCTGTAGAGGGACAGCATCAGAGTGAATGTATGTTTCAGGCATTATACTGGTGAGGTCTATGAGGAAATACTTCCATTCGCTTGACAGAAATTCATCAGGAGATGTCACAGGTGTAGGCGCAAGATGAGGCGCAGGATTAGATTGAGTCCTTTCTGCGTAGGCACAACGATCCTACCTCAGACTCTTCTGCCAGGGGACATGCATCTGTCATCTTACATGAGCAGCAAGACAGGAAAAGCTGGGCCTGTGTGAGCAGTGCACAAGACTTTCATTAAGTCGCACACTCACGCAAAAACCAATGAAGGACGAATGACGGAAGAATGGCGTCTCCTGATTCATTTATCACAAGCAATATCGTGTGTATTAGTGAAGGATAAATAAGATGCTACGCTTCAGAGAGCGGTTCTTCTTCTTCTTGCTCTTTGAAATATGGCTTATGATTTCTATTTGTGTTCTCTTAACAAAGAAGGATGGAATGAGAGACCGAATGCAACACCCCTAATCAATCCTGAAAATCATTTTGATCTTAATCGTTTTTTAGACTTCATGTCTGTCCAAACAACTCTGTAGCCAGAATAATTCCTGAACCCGACCGTAGCCCAATATATTAAGGACAGTAATCTCTGTTTATGCATGTCTATAACATGAGAATATTCTGTCTCAAGTCTCAAGAGTACCTTAACAAAAGTCTGTTCAAACTTAGACCTCAGCCTAAACACGTTCTGTATAAACTCGACTGTAGCCAGGCATAACTTCTGTCTAAACCTCCTATAGAAAAATACCATTCTGCCTGAACCCCTTCTGTCTGACTTTAACCGGACCCTAACTATAACCTAAGAACATGAAGACCAAACAAACACCATCTCAACCTTGCTGTCATCCCACACAATTTTATCTGAGCATAAGTATAACCTGTAAAATTTCCATCTGAACAGCTGGAGTCCAACAAAATTACAAAATTCTCTGAACCTGGCTGTAACCCAGCAAAATTCCACCTGAGCCCCACTAACCTGACAAAATTGAAGCTGATTCCATCTCTTACCTGAGCATGATAATAAATCAACATCTGTTCTCAACCAAGCTCAGACAAAAAGAGTTCATTCAGGTTTGAACACTTCAAGCTCTACCCCAGCGCTGTCTCTCTGATGTGCTATAAATGATCTTTAGTGTATATATTTCAGACAAACCATTTACCATTTCTGGCTGAACCTGACCGTAACCCAACAAAGCCTTTAACTGGACCCTAACTACATTTATGGCATTTAGCTGACGCTCTTATCCAGAGCGACTTACAAGGTTAATCGTTTTACAGGTAGGCCAATGTAGTGTTAGAGGTGTTACTGGTGTAGCACAGTATAGTCACCCAGACCGCTAACAACCACTAACTATTACCTAAGAACATGAAGCCCAACAAAACTTCATTTGAACCTGACTGTAACCCAACAAAACTTCATCTGAACCTGACTGTAACCCAACAAAACTCCATCTGAACCTGACTGTAACCCAACAAAACTCCATCTGAACCTGACTGTAACCCAACAAAACTTCATCTGAACCTGACTGTAACCCAACAAAACTCCATCTGAACCTGACTGTAACCCAACAAAACTCCATCTGAACCTGACTGTAACCCAACAAAACTTCATCTGAACCTGACTGTAACCCAACAAAACTCCATCTCAGCCTGACTGTAACCCAACAAAACTCAATCTGAACCAAATTCTTACCCAACGTAATTCCATCTGAACCTGACTGTAACCCAACAAAACTCCATCTGAACCTGACTGTAACCCAACAAAACGCCACCTGAACCCAACTCTAACCCAGCAACATTCCATCTACATCTGACTGTAACCCAACAAAATCCCATCCATCCCAACAAAACTCCATCTCAGCCTGACTGTAACCCAACAAAACGCCATCTGAACCTGACTGTAACCCAATGAAACTCCATCTGAACCTGACTGTAACCCAACGAAACTCCATCTGAACCTGACTGTAACCCAACAAAACTACATCTGAACCAAATTCTTACCCAACGTAATTCCATCTGGACCTGACTGTAACCCAACAAAACTACATCTGAACCAAATTCTTACCCAACGTAATTCCATCTGGACCTGACTTTAACCCAACAAAACTCCATCTGGACCCGACTCTAACCCAGCAACATTCCATCTACATTTAACTGTAACCCAACAAAATCCCATCCACATCTAACTCTAACCTAACAAAATTCCATCTGAACCAAATTCTTACCCAACATTATTTCATCTGGACCTGACTTTACCACAACAAAATTCCATCTGAGCCCAGCTATAACCTGTCAAAATTCTGAACATGAAACCCAACAACATTCTGCCTGAACCAGCATTTAACTCTACTTGTACATTCAATGTCTGTTCTCTACCAATTAATAAAAATAGTTGGGTTTGAACAGCTGAAGTGCCAGCTCAGTGCTGGTTTACTAAAGTTTGGTGTATATACTTCAAACAAAGCATTCCAAAAAAGAATAAACAAAGAGAAGAGTAAATAGGCACTCATGGGTCACAGATAAAACGCAGGTTCAGTTCTAGGCTTCCTCAGGCCAGGTTACACGTCTGTTTTCTGACGTATGGAGAAAACAAAGCTGGAAGAGAGTGGTCCATGAATGGAGATTTGTATCAGAGGATATTAAAAGACCCAGTTAGTGTCTTTTATCATGAAGGTATGGTATTGTCATGCACAGTCCTCCACCCTTCATCTTAATACAGAGAACCCTCCAAAAATGGAAGGCTTTATAATGACCCCTAATGCAATTTTAATCATCCGCTCTGTAGATGGTATCTGTGTATCTATGGTGACAGGATAGTGCATATTACAGCGCTAGATGGATTTTTCTCTCTAATAGTGAGTATTGCTGACAAACGGAGCAGCAGGGTTATCTATTCATGAGTTTTGCAGGGCGGCGCTGTTCACAGACACTTTTAGCCACATTAATTCAACATACCTCCCCCACCTGCTATTTTAAGGTGGCATTTCAAGCTTTTCACTCCTTTTACTGGCCCCTAAATGAAACTCATACAACTTTAATGTGCAGAGAGGGGGAGAGAGACAAAGTCCAGGAGGTAAAGAGAGTGAGAGAAAGTACACAACAATGAGAGTGGGATAGAGAGGCAATAGAAAGAGAGAGGGGGAAAGAGACAGCAGCAAAACAATAATAGAGAGACCACGAGAGTAAGAGAGCACAGAAAGAAAGAGAGAAGAAAGAAGGAGAGAAAGGGAGAGAAAAAGACCGAGCGAGCTAAAGAAAGAGAGACAGGAAGAAACTCAATTAGACAGAAGAGAGAGAGCGAGAGAGCGAGAGAGAGAAAGAAAGAAAGCTGAAAGAATGAACGCAATAAGACAAACAAGAGAAAAGAAGCAGAGAGAGAGAGAGAGATAGGGAGAGAAAGTGCAAGATATGTAGAGAGAGACACTAGAAGAAATCCAATAAAAGAGAAGAGAGAGGAGGCACTGAGAGATAAAGAGAGAGACAGAAAATAATGGAGGGGACAAAGAGTGAAAAAGTAACACAGAGAGAGAACAATAGAAGGAGTAAAGAGAAAGGGAGAGAGAGAAAGAAGAAAGAAAAATCTCAAGAAAAGAGGGAAATAAAAAGATTGATAGAGCGAGTGACAAAGAGAGGTGGAAAGGGAAACAGAGAGAGAGAACTAAAGAGAGGAACAGAAGGAGAGGCAGAAAAGCAGACCGGCGACAGACAGCCCACAACAGAGAGAAAGACAGAGGGAGAGAAAATCAGTGAGAGAAGAATTGAAGAGAGAGATACTGCAATAGAAAAAGAGAGAGAGAGAGAGAGAGAGAGAGAGAGATTATGGAGAATATGAGAGAGAGACACAGAGGGACTGTCTAGAGTGAGAGAGCGCGAGAGAGATTGTGGAGAGTATGAGAGAGAGACACAGAGGGACTGTAGAGAGAGAGAGAGGGACACAGAGGGACTGTAGATAGAGAGAGAGAGAGGGCGCAAAAGAAAGCGAGAAATGGAGAAAGGGAAAGACAAAGAGTGAGAAAAAAACAGTAAGAGAGAGCCAGACAGACAGGAGACAGAAAAGAGGGTAAGGAAAACAGAAACGAGGGACAGGAAGAAAGAGAGAGCGATGTAAACTGGAGCTGACTTTTTTGCTCCTAATGGCTCCATCATCATCATCCTTATCACCCCACATCACCACATCATCCTTATCACCACATCATCATCTCCTCCTTTAACATGAGACTGTGCCTGACAGCTCAGGATCCAGGGCTGAGTGAAATGGGCCACTCTGTGTTTGATCACTCAGGACGGTGGAGCAGTAATTTAGTTGTTACTAGTCATGTAGACCATAATCTGAATATTCCCCAGTGGGCAGTGATGTAAATGGACGGGAGCCGGTCATTAGTAAACTGACTTTGCGTGAAATTTGCAATCTTGTAGAATCAGGCTTTGTATTATTGATCATTCCTGAATATGAAATGAAACCCACTGGGCCAGTCGGCTCAGAGTCAGTGCCAGCCTTACATTTCAGTGTTGATTTGGTGTATTACACACTCAGACCTCCGGCACCAGATGTGGTTTGATGGACTGCGTGTCACACAGTGATGTGCGTTTAATAGGAAGTGAATAGCAGTCTAATCTGTGCTGGAATGTCACCATTGTACGTTTTTGATGAACATTGTGGATGCAAGTTTTCCATTTATCATCCAAAGGTTGACTGATTTTCACCCCTGCAGAGCCCCCTCAAGGCAACTCGACACCTTGGTCCTTACTCTCGATGAGTTATGTAACTCATAGCTCACAGAAACAAGAGACATGCTGCTACATGTACAGATTCTAAAATCAAGGAGGAACACTGTTCATCTGTTATCAGACATGGCTGAGGTGCTGCTGGAACGAAACAAGTATCTGAACATTGATGTGGCCGAAAACCTGTCCGATCTATGCCACATTCAACCATAGCTGCTATCTGTGCTCATGGACCTTACATGTATGTTCCCTGCCGCATTATATACAGCTCCAGTTACTTCCTAAATCAGCATCTCCACATGTACAGCAGGTTCTCAGTGAGGAACCGAAGGTTGGGTTCTAGCTTTACTGGCAGATACAGTGAGCATCTGGTTCATAAGAGCAAGGTCAAGCAGCCAACACACAGGACAACACAGCTACAGACTGGCAGAGGGCCAAACCCACTCTCTACTGACCGTGATGAGCTCCACCTCATCCCAATGTCCCTTACCCACCGTAAGATGACCTCAGGTGACCTACAGAGAGACTGGCGAGCGGTGGCTGGGGTGAAATGCACAGTGGGCATGGTTCTAAAAACAGGCTTCTGGAGGTCGTTAGTGATTTTCTAGATAAACAGATCTACATCTACAACGGTACTTAGCTGAAGCTCTTATCCAGAGCGACTTACAAGGTTAATCGTATTACAGGTGGGCCAATGCAGTGTTAGGAGTCTTACCCAAGGACTCTTATTGGTGTAGCTACAGCATAGTCACCCAGAACGGGAATCGAACCCCAGTCTCCCACATGGGACGGTAGCTTCCTGGTGAGTAGTGGTGTTATCCGTTGTGCCACACCAACCATATCTGATAATGCAAGATAATACAATATCTGATCTGGAATTAGGGAGACATGCTTCCAGTAGTGTAGAGAATCAAACAGAACTGAGGAATTTTCAGTTTCACAAACCCAGAACCTGTACAACTAGAGACACTGATCGATTTTAGGTGGTCTCTTAAATTTTTTTCAGAGTTGTGTATACATATATAATGAGTCACCTGTGACTGAAACATAACCAATAGTGCGTAATATCTCCATTAGTATGAATCACAGCTGCAATTCGATTTGTCATAGACTACATGTATACTATACTACATGTACAGGGGTTGGACAATGAAACTGAAACACCTGGTTTTAGACCACAATCATTTATTAGTATGGTGTAGGGCCTCCTTTTGCGGCCGATACAGCGTCAGTTCGTCTTGGGAATGACATATACAAGCCCTGCACAGTGGTCAGAGGGATTATAAGCGATTCTTCTTGCAGGATAGTGGCCAGGTCACTACGTGATGCTGGTGGAGGTTCGTCCTTCTTGGTGGTATGCTGACACTACCCTGGATACCGTGGCTCTTGATGCATCACAAAGACTTGCTGTCTTGGTCACAGATGCGCCAGCAAGACGTGCACCAACAGTTTGTCCTCTTTTGAACTCTGGTATGTCACCCATAATGCTGTGTGCATTGCAGTATTTTGAGCAGAACTGTGCTCTTACCTGCTAACTGAACCTTCACACTCTGCTCTTACTGGTGCAATGTGCAGTTAATGAAGATTGGCCACCAGGCTGGTCCAATTTAGCCATGAGACCACCCACACTAAAATGACAGGTGTTTCAGTTTCACTGTCCAACCCCTGTATGTATATATATATATGTATATATACACATTAAAGAAACACTAAGCCCTGCCATGATCTAGAGATACAGAAAGAGAACACACAACAATAGTGCCCAATTCCATGTGAGTATCAGCCATCATAAAATGTAAAGTATCTGTTTTCTATTGTAGTTTCTTCAAACACTCATATCATAATTCTCATTCAGACCCAATAGTTGTAATGTATCCAAAGTGTGAATCCAAACAAGGTTCTCTCCAGTATAACTCTCCGCCAGTATCACCCCCTCTATGCAGAGTAGTCTGCTGTATGCCCTGGAGCCTGAGGGTGGAAACAAGATGGGAATGAATATTAAAGCCTGGCCCAATGTAGTGCAATAGCACTGTTATTTCAGACTACTGAAAACAATCACACTGGACTGGATCCCAGCTAAATACTCCAAAGAGGAATTTATTTAGCTGTAGGCAAGCCACCACTGAACCAAACAGCTCCAACAGTCCTGTTGCACCATCCCCCTTCCTATTTTATGTCAAAATCCCCAGCATAAAAACTCTGAATATATGAGTGTAGGAGCAAGAGTCAATGAATTTAAATGAATAATTCATTCATTCATTCATTCATTCAGTCAGTCATTCTTTCATTCGTCTTCTAACCCATCTATCCTACAGGGTTGTGGGGTTTTCTGAAACATACAGTATCCCAGTACTCATAGAGCAGTAGGCAGGAAACATACTGGACCAGGCTTGAACGAATCATGAGCGACCCTATTAATTCAAATGAATCATTAATTAATTTATTGATTCATTTATTCATTGATTCATTTATTCATCGCCTAAACAGCTTATCCTCCAGGGCCGTGGGTGGAGGTGGGGCATGGTACTGAAACCTATACCAGTACTTATAGAGCAAAAGGCAGGAAACACACTGGAAAGGCATGAACGAATCAGCAAGAGTCAGTTCATTCAAACGATTTGTTCATTCATTCATCTCCTAAACCGCTTATCTTCCAGGGCCATGGAGGTGTGCTGAAACCTATCCCAGTGTTCATTGGGCAGCAGGCAGGAAACACACGGGACAGGCATGAATGAATCAGCAGGAGTCAAATAACTGAAATAAACAAATCAGTACAGGTTAATCAGCTACATTAACCAATCACAAACCTTCTTGGTGTTCCATTGACAGTTGCCAAACAACAGCTGTAACAACAAGTAGGGAAAAATAAAATCACCAGTGATAATGGTACTAATACCCCTTTATACTGCTGAGTCACGGGGGGAGGCCAGGTGCTCAAGTTTATACCAGCATTCAAAGGACTGAAGGCAGGAAACTCCCTGGACAGGCCACCAATCCATCACAGGGCAGGTATACAAACATACACACTCATACCTAGGGGGACTATTTGGCGTCTACATTTACATTTACAGTATTTAGCTGACGCTCTTATCCAGAGCGACTTACAACGGTATTCATATTACAGGTAGGCCAGTGTAGTGTTAGGAGTCTTGCCCAAGGACTCTTGTTGGTGTAGCACAGCATAGTTACTCGGAATGGGATTCGAACCCCAGTCTCCCACATGTGTTGGTGGCTCACTGGTGGGTAGTGGCGTTATTCACTAAGCTAGACCAACCACTACAATCTCCAGTTCATCTGACTCTCAGAAACGTTCCTTAATGAAAGACCAGCCTTGAGCACTAGATTCCTGGAAGGCCTATCCCAAAAGCTTAATTGCCACATGACTAAGGTGATCAGCCATATAGTTGTCAGCAGTCCAACTGTCCAGAGGACCATATGGACAGAAGAGACAGGTTAAGACTTACTTATGGTTGCATGCTTATTAATGAAAACCACACGCTGCATCCGTAAGGCCATCAGCATGGTGAAGGACCCCACTCATCCCTCACATGGACTTATTCACTGCTGCCGTCTGGCAGAAGGTACAGAAGGCATCCGTGCTGTCACTGCATGGCTCTGCAACAGCTTTGTCCCACAAGCAGTCAGACTTCTAAACAACATAGACTGATTTAAAGCCCCCACACCCACGACCCTTTATACTATTTATACATTCCACCTTAATACCTCAGTGCTGTGGTTCATGTTTCATGTGCGATGTATGCTGTCTGCATATACGTCACAGCATGGTAAATTTCCATGCACCTTCTATGCATCTTATTACCGATACCTACCTGTGAAATATCCATGCACCTTACACTCATTACCACTACTCAGAGCTGAGTCTTATTTATTATATTTATTGTACATGTGTCTTGCAATTTGCACTTTCTGCAGTCTGTCCTGTACTGTATTGTTCTCGTTTTGTTCCATGTGGCTCCTCGTTCTGGAAAAAACGTAATTTCATTTCACTGTGTGCTTGTACAGAGCTGTAATGACAATAAAAGCCACTTGACTTGAAAACTATATTGAAAACACTCTGCTCCATTTACAGTGGTGTTAAATGGGGACCTTGATAAGCTGTCTGAGCAGTCTGGGCCTAATTCAGTCACAGTCACTTCTCCTGCAGTCGAATGAAATTTAAACATGGCCTTTGTGACTACAAAAACACATGTTGATGCCGCGTGTAAACAACCTCCAATTCTCCAGAAACCCACACGTGACCTCGCAAACCTTCTAAGGTCTAAATTCCAAACACATACCAGACTCTCTTACTCAGTATCCCCGACAAAAGGTCAGAGGAGGCAGAAAAGGAAGGGTGATAAGGCTTTGATGACCTTTGAGACAGTGGCTGCTAAAAAAACTAACTAGAGCTGGGAAACATCTTCACTGTTACAGCCGTAATTAAAAAGTCTGAATAACTGAAGCATATTAATTCATATGACAACTTTTTAATTGGGAGGGTGGACATTTCTGAAGGGCATTGCATATTAGCTCATAATGAAATAATCAAGTTTTCATTTTTAATTTATTTTATTTAATTATTTTTACTTTCTTTTACTTTATTGGGTTTTTTAAGGCACATACAAAGTGAAGAATCTCACTGAAGGTTCAGAAAGAACGTCAGGGTAGGGGTGTACACAAGTTTCCAGCAGAAGCCGAAAGTCGTGTGAATTATTCAGTCATTATACAGCATTGTGTAAAGATAAACAGACCCTCAAAGCTCTACTTGAAGGCTGTTTACATAACACATTCATATCAGGAATGAAACTTGGTGGGTAGATTTGACGCCATGAGCCGTATGAATGATTTAGGCTTATACTTGGTTGTACATGTGATGTAACCAAGGAAGGGCCTTATGGACCTGACTGACCCAACAGCCATGGTTGCGGACATTCAGCGAGCAGTGATGCCTCCATGAGTCATCCTGTTAGTGCCAGCACTGTTGGCAGATGACTGCACCACGCAGGACTACATGCACACAGACCGTTTAAACAACTGTCCTTAACACCACGTCTACGTCACTGAAGACTACAATGGTGTCGTGCCAGACTGTCATGGGGTATCTCAGATAAGCAGCGGGTCATTTTTAGTGATGCGTCCCGCTTTTGTCTTGGTGGAGACGACCAACGAATCTGTGTGTGGAGGCACCATGGTCAGCACTGAGCCTGGTGTGACTCCCTTACCGCACCATGTGCAGGAACTGAGGATATTCAAAGATGCATGGGATGGATTATCACAGTACACCATTAGGAAACTCTGCAACTCCATGCAGAGATGTCTGGCAGCCCAACGCCATACTGAGAGACAGACTTCTGTATGTGTAGCTCAATAAATATTGATCATATCTGTCTAAATTTCTCATCATGTATTGTTATGCAGACACCCTTTTCAGTACAGTGTTACCAAAGCTTTCTTCTGTGAAAGAGAGGAGAACATCAAGCTCCACTCCTTCAGATTTGAGAACATCCACAGGAGTCCGTCCTTCCACTGTTAGAGGGCGCCTCAACGTTACAGAGGTCTGAAATATTGTGTAGCTGCTCAAGAAGCTCCTTACTGAGAAAAGAAGACACTGCTGGTCCAGAGAGTCCAGAACCTCAACATCACTGAACGTGTTTGGGGTTATTTGGATCATGGGAAGCAGAGAATGCCAAACCAGGTTATAAGACTGAACTTTGGTGGTCTGGCTGCAGATGCCTTTGAGGAACTGAACATGAGTCTCCAGGGAAGAATGGAAGCTGTAATAAAGGTGAAGAACAGACACACTGAATACCGAAAAACTGATACTGATACTTTGTTTTTTTCGGGACAATAAAAAATAAATACCGTAATAACCGTTAAGACTAGACAAGAATGAAGGTGGTCTCTGACTTTTGCACAGCACAGTATAATAATAATAAAACAGTCCAATAAACTGGACGTCTATTTGCTGCTCTGGTTTTAACCTTTATTGTGTAGTACGTTTTAAAGCTGTGAGAGTATACTGACGGTCTTAAGAGTGAAGCCAGTAATGAAGAGTTTTAGCAGTTGTGCCCTGAAACCAACATGAGCATTCAGCCTTGCTCTTTGGCTCAGACAATAGTTTATCAAAGAGCAGCACTCATTGCAGGAGCAGCATGACTGCACATTCGTATTGGTCAGAAAGTAACAGGGCTCACTTTCAAAAACGGATGACAGACCTGCTAAGAAAGAGATGCTGTCCAATGCAGGTTTGCAGTCATGTCTGTCGGATACGGAAAGGGATTCTAGGAGTGGCATAGAGGAGCAACTTCCACAGTTCCAGACTGTAGTCCATCTGTTTCTCTGTATACTTTACTACCCTGTTCTTCAATGGGCAGGACCCCGACAGGACCACCACAGAGCAGGTATGTGGGTGGTGGGTCATTCTCAGCACTGCAGTGACACTGACATGGTGGTGGTGGTGTGTTAGTGTGTGTGGTGCTGGTGTGAGTGGATCAGACACAGCAGTCCGGCTGGAGTGTTTAAACACTGTGTCCACTCACTGTCCACTCTATTAGACACTCCCATCGTGCTGGTCCACCTGTAGCTGTACAGTCAGAGACGACAGCTCATCTGCTGCTGCACAGTGCAGTGTTGGTCATCCTCTATTTTTTCAGCAGTGGTCACAGGGCGCTGCCCACAGGGCACTGTCGTGTTGGATAGTTTTGGCTGGTAGACTGTTCTCCTGCAGCACTGCTGTAAAGAGTGTGCAGTGACTGTAGTTACAGGCCACTCGGTTTGGGCTAAATCCTGAGCGGGCTGATTTTGTATTCAGTGACCACATTTGTTCTGTTTCATATTTTAACAAACCATATGTTTCTGTAGCTCAGGCTACATAAGCTTACATGCACTCTTACATAACAGGTGCACTCATTTACAGAATCAAGCTCAGTCAGTCACAAACACTATATAGGACAACAATCAAAATCCAGGAATGACAGAGACTAGATAGAGGTTATAGAGAGAAAGCTGACTGAATCTGTTCACTGTAGGTGCTGTACTGTAATCCTACAATGACCAGTGGTAGTTCAGACAGTAATGAGGTCCAAATAAAATTGGTCTCACTGTAGTGTGCAACTTGTCTGTTTCTGTACTGATAAACTACAAAGACAATGTACCTCTAAGTAGCCACCACCAGAGACTGGGAGACTGGGTTTCGAATCTCGGGCTGAGTGTCTATGCTGTGCTACACCAATAAGAGTCCTTGGGCAAGACTCCTAACACTACGTTGGCCTACCTGTAATATGATTAACCTTGTAAGGCGCTCTGGATAAGAGCATCCGCTAAATGCCGTAAATGTTATGTAATGTTGGTCCATTCATTCTGAAAGTTCCACACAGTGTAAACAGCAGCTGCTGTGTTCGAATAATGGCTAAAATAAAAAATCCACCTAATGGAGGTGCATGTTTTTCTTTGGACAGTGACGGTATACAGACACTGGTACTCCAGATCCCTCGGTTTATGTGTGTGCGGCTTTGTTGGAGCCGTAGTGGTGACTGCATGTATGTGGCTTTCGGTGGAATGTGAGATCTGCTCCAACTGTGAGACATGTAGCCAACATCTTGGACATGTCAGGCATTTATCCAGTCATCCGACGGCTCAATCTGAGCTTATTTGGTCGGTTAACGGGACATCACTTTCCCTGTCACCCTGCTGAAATTTAGCGACAGTCATGAAATACAGTCAGCCCGACCAATCAAGGCTAATATTGGACAGTGTATGCCCAGCTTTAAAGCTGACCGATTGTTTGTAAAGGCTTCCTGCTGTTGGTGTGTAGCTGTTTTAATGGAATTAGCTCCTCTGGAGACATTTCTGCAGAGCATGTAGAGCATATCTGGCTGAAAGTGAACTGCAGTGTGGAGCTTCATGAATGTGGAGAGTTTTGAAGAAGTGAACTTGGCCCTAAAGAGAATGCTTCCTAGTCATTGTCAAAAAGCCTGTAAGGAAGAGTCTGGTCAGTGTGTACTGTACTGCTGGGAGACAGAGTAGACAGAAGGAACCGTATTTGTGACCTTTCAGTTCAAACGCAGAGGTTTGTTCTCCCACAGGTTTAGCAGTGTAATGATCACTGTTATATGACAGGCAGCGTGTTCAAAGTGATGCTTGGTCTACTACATAACAATGTTCTCCGATAGATGTTCTCAAAATGAAGCACTCTTGAGATTCGGTTGTTGAATGCCGGAGATGTGTGGCAGCTTCTCTCTGTCTGCAGATCCTTCTTTCACCTTGAAGTGACAGCTAGATATCCCAACGAGGGAGAGAGATCCTGCATGCCACTGGCTACAGCCTTCCTGACATGTTGAAACAGACAGCCGAAGCCGAAGCAAAGCTAGCCAGGGGTCAGTGTGGAGGAGTGCATGTGTTGGAACATGATTAACTATTTAAAGGTAGCATTGTAGCTGCTTATAAAACATGATATAAGGTTACAGGAGTGGTTTCTAATTTGGGGCGGACAGTAAAAGCAAATCTATGGAGGCCCATTTTCACCACTTAAAGAAAAAAAGGCCATATAGTAAGACATGATTAGAGGCTAAGTCATAATTATGAGATGCTACTTTATAATTATGATATGTTAAGTTGTAAATACAAGATAGCATCTCATAATTGTGACTTATTAAGTCATAAGAAAGTAACTCAATCATGAGATGCAAAATCATAATTGAGAGACACTAAGTCATAATTATGAGACAGTAAGTCATAATTGAGACAGTAACTCATAATTGAGATAGTAAGTCATGATTATGAGACAGTAAGTCATAATTGAGATAGTAAGTCATAATTATGAGA
The DNA here is from genome assembly GCA_024036415.1 of Prochilodus magdalenae. Classification (NCBI taxonomy): domain Eukaryota; kingdom Metazoa; phylum Chordata; class Actinopteri; order Characiformes; family Prochilodontidae; genus Prochilodus; species Prochilodus magdalenae. The sequence continues at coordinate 122,303 of JAMWET010000159.1, read as the reverse complement.
TAGTAAGTCATAATTATGAGATAGTAAGTCATAATTATGAGACAGTATGTCATAATTATGAGACAGTATGTCATAATTGAGATAGTAAGTCATAATTATGAGATATGCAAGTCATAATTATGAGATATGCAAGTCATAATTATGAGATATGCAAGTCATAATTGAGACAGTATGTCATAACTGAGATAGTAAGTCATAATTATGAGATATGTAAGTCATAATTATGAGACAGTAAGTCATAATTGAGATTGTAAATCATAATTATGAGATATGTAAGTCATAATTGAGATATGCAAGTCATAATTGAGACAGTATGTCATAATTGTGAGATAAGTAAGTCATAATTCTGAGATATGTAAGTGATAATTATGAGACAGTATGTCATAAATGAGATAGTAAGTCATAATTATGAGATAGTAAGTCATAATTGAGACAGTAAGTCATAATTGAGATAGTAAGTCATAATTATGAGATTAGTAAGTCATAATTATGAGACAGTATGTCATAATTGAGATATGTAAGTCATAATTATGAGACAGTATGTCATAATTGAGATAGTAAGTCATAATTATGAGATATGTAAGTCATAATTATGAGACAGTAAGTCATAATTGAGACAGTAAGTCATAATTGAGACAGTAAGTCATAATTATGAGACAGTATGTCATAATTGAGATATGTAAGTCATAATTATGAGACAGTATGTCATAATTATGAGATATGTAAGTCATAATTATGAGATATGCAAGTCATAATTATGAGACAGTAACTCATAATTGAGATATGTAAGTCATAATTATGAGACAGTATGTCATAATTATGAGACAGTATGTCATAACTATAAGACTAAGTCATTATTATAAGATAGTAAGTCATACTTATGATATGCTGCATGGTCTTTTTTTTCTTTAAGTGGTGAAAATGGTCTTTTATACAAATCTTTGCTACATTCTCACCACAAAATCCAGAAGTCTGTTAAAACAGTTAAAACAGAAGAGATGGGTAAAAAAGGCTCTTGAACACCCTTTAGCTATTAAGCACACGATTGATCGTGCTTTGGGCTTGTGTTGCAGCCATTAGTACAGGGAACATTTCACTGGTAGAGGGAAGAATAGATATAGTGATGTTCTCTGATACTGTTGAACTGTTGTTGGATGCTGCAGATGTGTGGCAGCTTATCTCTCTCTGCAGAACACTGTTTCACCTTGAAGTGACAGCTAGTTATCCAGTTATCCCACCGAGAAACAGAGATCCTGCATGGCATTGGCTCCAGTGCAATCAAGGCATTTCTCACATGTTGAAGATGACAACTTCACCAGAAACACAGCTAGCCAGGGGTCAGAGTCACTGTGTCTGGTTTCTCTGTCCAAAGCTACAGTATGTGTGTGTCTGCTGCTACACTGTTGAACTGTTCTATTCTATTCTATTCGTTTTACACAGCCAATGTCTGGAGTCCACTAAGCGGTACTGGGACTTCAGCTTCAACCAAGACAACAAACCTTTTAAGTGGGTCGAGCGTAACACAAAAGATGAGTATGTAGAAAACCACCTCATCCCCACTGTAAAGTATGGGGGGAGGGTCAGTGATGCTGTGAGCTTGTTTCTCTTCCAAAGGCCCTGGGAATCTTGTTAGGGTGCATGGCATCTTGAATTCCTGAAATACCAGGATATTTTAAATCATCTGGTGGACTCTGCACGAAAGTTGAAGATGGGTCATCACTGGGTCTTTCAGCAAGATAATGACCCTAAACATGTGGCCAAGTCTACACAAAAATGGTTCACCAGACACAAAATCAAGCTCCTCCCATGGCCATCTCAGTGCCCATACCTCAATAGAAAACCCTTTGTGGTGAGCTAAAGTGTAGAGTTCATAGGACAGAACCCAGAACTCTGGACGCTTTAGAGAAATCGTGTCAACAGGAATGGTGAAAGATCCCTCTCTCTGTATCCTCCCATCTTGTGAAATGTTATAGGAGAAGCTGTATGTATACCATAAGGTGACATAAGGTTTGTGTTGTGATCTTTTCTATTCTCTGCTAAATGTATGTATGTATATCCAAAAATGCACTGCCAGGACCCAAACATGCCTGTACTGCCATAAACGGCCTTGTGTTGTCATTCTGATTGTCGCCCATTGCTAGAGCTGGAAGTATGGTTCTGTTTCAGCCAGTAATAAACACTGAAAGAGCGCCGCTTTAGTAAAGCAACATGAATCATTAATATTGATCCATTTTCTTTTCAGCAGTGTTCAATTCAACAGCAAAAAAAAGGCTTTGAAAAACAATCCAAAATGGCTTTTAGCTGCTATCCAGGGACAGCCCTCCGACATTACTAATGACTATAGGCTGCACAGTCACAAATCGTTTGCTCGCTCGTTCTCTCGTTGTTCTCTCTAGTGTAATAATTCGGTGAAATATTAAATAAAACAAATAAAAGAAAAAAATACATCAATCGAGGATCAGTCGAAGATTGTGTTGCACGTATTTGACTAGTTGATTCATTTGTTTTGAAACACAGCATGAATGGGGAATCATGGCACAGGACCTAGCCGAGAAGGTTCTCTCAGGGTTAGGATATTAGATGTTGGGTGGCGGGATGGGGAGGTGAAACATGACATCAAAGAATTTGTGGAGAGGTGAAATGTGCCACTCTGAAATGCCTTCCAGGATTGGCAAATGCTTAAGGGCACTTCTGAGCGAGCCCAAAATGAATGGGTTAATATGGAGCAATTAGTATAATTCATTTAGCTTCTGAACACAACAGCTTAAATCTTTTTACCCCACTGTTATACAGTATATTAACAAATCAGCGCTCAGTAGCAGTAATGCTACGAGATCAGCACTCAGTAGCAGCAATGCTAAAAGATCAGCACTCAGTAGCAGCAATGCTAACCAATCAGCACTCAGTAGCAGCAATGCTAACCAATCAGCACTCAGTAGCAGCCATGCTAAAAGATCAACTCTAAGTAGCAGTAATGCTAAGAGATCAGCACTCAGTAGCAGTAATGCTAAGAGATCAGCACTCAGTAGCAGCAATGCTAACCAATCAGCACTCAGTAGCAGCAATGCTAAAAGATCAGCACTCAGTAGCAGCAATGCTAAAAGATCAGCACTCAGTAGCAGCAATGCTAAAAGATCAGCAATCAGCAGCAGTTATGCTAAAAGATCAGCACTCAGTAGCAGCAATGCTAAAAGATCAGCACTCAGTAGCAGTAATGCTACAAGATCAGCTCTCAGTAGCAGTAATGCTAAAAGATCAGCTCTCAGTAGCAGTTATGCTACAAGATCAGCACTCAGTAGCGGTAATGCTAAAAGATCAGCTCTCAGTAGTAGCAATGCTAAAAGATCAGCACTCGGTAGCAGCAATTCTAAAAGATCAGCTCTCAGTAGCAGTACTGCTAAGAGATCAGCACTCAGTAGCAGTAATGCTACAAGATCAGCACTCAGTAGCAGTAATGCTAAAAGATCAGCTCTCAGTAGCAGTTATGCTACAAGATCAGCACTCAGTAGCAGTAATGCTAAAAGATCAGCTCTCAGTAGCAGTTATGCTAAAAGATTAGCTCTCAGTAGCAGTAATGGTAAAAGATCAGCTCTCAGTAGCAGTAATGGTAAAAGATCAGCTCTCAGTAGCAGTTATGCTAAAAGATCAGCTCTCAGTAGCAGCAATGCTAAAAGATCAGCACTCAGTAGCAGCAATGCTAAAAGATCAGAACTCAGTAGCAGTAATGCTACAAGATCAGCTCTCAGTAGCAGTCATGATAAAAGATCAGCACTCAGTAGCAGTAATGCTAAGAGATCAGCACTCAGTAGCAGTAATGCTAAGAGATCAGCACTCAGTAGCAGCAATGCTAACCTATCAGCACTCAGTAGCAGGAAGGCTAAGATATCAGCACTCAGTAGCAGTAATGCTACGAGATCAGCACTCAGTAGCAGCAATGCTACAAGATCAGCAATCAGCAGCAGTTATGCTAAAAGATCAGCACTCAGTAGCAGCAATGCTAAAAGATCAGCACTCAGTAGCAGTAATGCTACAAGATCAGCTCTCAGTAGCAGTAATGCTAAAAGATCAGCTCTCAGTAGCAGTTATGCTACAAGATCAGCACTCAGTAGCGGTAATGCTAAAAGATCAGCTCTCAGTAGTAGCAATGCTAAAAGATCAGCACTCGGTAGCAGCAATTCTAAAAGATCAGCTCTCAGTAGCAGTACTGCTAAGAGATCAGCACTCAGTAGCAGTAATGCTACAAGATCAGCACTCAGTAGCAGTAATGCTAAAAGATCAGCTCTCAGTAGCAGTTATGCTACAAGATCAGCACTCAGTAGCAGTAATGCTAAAAGATCAGCTCTCAGTAGCAGTTATGCTAAAAGATTAGCTCTCAGTAGCAGTAATGGTAAAAGATCAGCTCTCAGTAGCAGTAATGGTAAAAGATCAGCTCTCAGTAGCAGTTATGCTAAAAGATCAGCTCTCAGTAGCAGCAATGCTAAAAGATCAGCACTCAGTAGCAGCAATGCTAAAAGATCAGAACTCAGTAGCAGTAATGCTACAAGATCAGCTCTCAGTAGCAGTCATGATAAAAGATCAGCACTCGGTAGCAGTAATGGTAAAAGATCAGCTCTCAGTAGCAGTCATGATAAAAGATCAGCACTCGGTAGCAGTAATGGTAAAAGATCAGCTCTCAGTAGCAGTTATGCTAACCAATGTGCACTCAGTAGCAGCAATGCTGAGCAATCAGCTCTCAGTAACAGTAATGCTAACCAATCAGCTCTTAGGGGCAGTAATGCTGACCACAAAGCACTCAGTAGCAGCAATGGTATTATGTCTCAAAGTCTGTATACCAGTGTGGCACTACCACTATGTTTTGTGTTTGAATGAAAAGTGATCTAACAAAATCCGCTTAACTTGTCACTACGTTAGCCCTCATGGTGGCACATTGTCCATGCCTGCTTGTTAGCCCAAGAAAATCTCTCTCAAGTCCTTGAGTTTGTGGCGGGCCATAGTCTTGCAGAGCCGAACAATTTCCCTCCTAGATTAAAATTGATTGATGGTGACCTTGGTCAGAAGCTAACTGGTCCGAGTCAATTGTGTTAATTGAAACTGCTAAACTTTGTTTGGCGGTGTGGTTATGGCCGTCCGAAATTGGAGGCCCTGCATTAGCCCCATTATATTGTTCTTATCAGGGCAATTGTTCAGAGCACTGAGTTTTCAAACAACAGATGCCAAATGAATCATTTGCGTAGAAATCAGGTGCTGGGCTAGCTGTTGAAAGAGCAGGGGGCTTTGTCTTTGTAAGAAGTTCACAAGTCTAATTAACTTGCTTCCAGAGGCTGAGTCCTAAAGCCAGCGCATATCTTCCTGTTGGGGCTGTAGCTTTGAGCATGCGGCTACTGGCCAGGAGGACGAAATGAAAAACAGCTGGCAGAGAGGACTAAAGAAATGAGCAGGGCAGTTCACCAAGCTGCTTGTTATGGCACAGTTTCTCCACAAAAGCAGCCAACCAGTGTAACAGTATCAATAAGGGGGCCTTTATAGAGCCCCTCCAATCCTGTCATCAAACCTTATCAAGCCTACATCTGCAGAAGAATGTCCAACAGTTTAGGTGTGCATTTCTATGCTGTTATTAACTACTTATGAAGTCAGTATTTGGTCATTAATGACCTGGGTAATACAGTGGTCACGCTATAATGACATTCATAAATAATATTTATAACTAAAAATATTTGTTATGAATGTGGTTATAACTCTTTGTAGCTTGGTAACCATGATTTCTAAGCATACCTTGTAAGCATATCTCTAATAGTGCCAAATTAGGCTGTAATAATGTACTTTGACTCCAAAAAAAAAAAAAATATATATATATATATATATATATATATATATATTATATGCAGTGGTTGGACAATGAAGCTGAAACACCTGGTTTTAGACCACAATCATTTATTAGTATGGTGTAGGGCCTCCTTTTGCGGCCAATACAGCGTCAGTTCGTCTTGGGAATGACATATACTGCGTCCTGCACAGTGGTCAGAGGGAGTTTAAGCCATTCTTCTTGCAGGATAGTGGCCAGGTCACTACGTGATGCTGGTGGAGGTTGGTCCTTCTTGGTGGTATGCTGACATTACCCTGGATACCGTGGCTCTTGATACATCACAAAGACTTGCTGTCTTGGTCACAGATGCGCCAGCAAGACGTGCACCAACAGTTTGTCCTCTTTTGAACTCTGGTATGTCACCCATAATGTTGTGTGCATTGCAGTATTTTGAGCAGAACTGTGCTCTTACCTGCTAACTGAACCTTCACACTCTGCTCTTACTGGTGCAATGTGCAGTTAATGAAGATTGGCCACCAGGCTGGTCCAATTTAGCCATGAGACCTCCCACACTAAAATGACAGGTGTTTCAGTTTAATTGTCCAACCCCTGTATATATATATATATATACACACATTTATTCTTTTACTGCACTGGAGTAGAAGCCTGATAGTGTTCCGTCATACTGTACAGCCCTGCATTGGTAGAATGACCATGTTTAATTGAATTAAATTAAACTGAATTCTTAATGACATGCTGTAGCTGTCAGTATCCTTTATAATGCATTGTAAAGGGATAATAACATACAAGGTTATAATGTGATTATGATTAGTTATAACCACATTTATTACCAAAAACAATTTTTTGAAAAATCCCATCAGTTATTGCCTCCCGTCGATCGAAAAGTTAAATTGCCATCATTTTGGGGGGATTTTTTTACAGTTTGTTTTAAATTAGCCTCCACATTGTTTTTTTTTTTTTTTTTTTTTTTTTTTTTTTTAGTATACTTACAATATATTTATAGCTTTAAATACCAAACACATTAAATGAAGATTATAGTGAAGCCCCCTTATATGCTTATAAAATTGTAATAATTGTTTTGTATTATGTATTATAGGTGATTTATTATTATTGCAGGTCATCGTCTGTTTTCTAATGAGTAGTGACTCCTGTGTTACTGCATATTTATAAAACGCTCGAGGATTCATCATAGAGTTCAAAAGCAGTACCACTTTCTATGAATCATATATCCACACTGAATGCACTAATAAAGATCTATCAGGCATTCATAATGTTGTCACCACTGCCTTCGATCTACGATGACATCGTAGTCACATGCTCCGAATCCATCAATCACACCCCACTTCCTAGGTCCAACTCTACCGAATTATGATTGCCCCCCTGCACCTAATTTCTGCCCCAGTACATATACCCCTGAGGTACAAACCCTCATTGCGAAGTTTTGCCAAACCTAGTTGGCATACCGATGGCCTGTCCCTCTATCTTTTTCTCTCTCTCTCTCTCTCTCTCTCTCTCTCTCTCTCTCTCTCTCTCTCTCTCTCTCTCTCTCTCTCAGCCTCTCAGTCTCTCAGCCTCTCTCTCTCTCTCTCTCTCTCAGCCTCTCTCTCTCTCTCTTAGCCTCTCTCTCTCTCTCTCTCTCAGCCTCTCTCTCTCTCTGCCTCGACCTGTTTGATTTTAGTTGCTGACCTTTATTATCAGACTAACAAATAAAGCTTGACATAAGCCTTTGTGAATGTACATAAAGGTTCATAATCATGCACATAAGCTGTTATAAGATAAGATGCCTTTATTGTCATTGCACAGCGTACAAAAATACCCTCCACAAAAGCTCCAAAATAATTAAACATAACATATTAACATAAAGTGCAAATATTGAGAGAGAGGCAGACGGAAAAAATAAAAATAAAATAAAAATAAAACTATAATATACAGTATATACACACTGCCTAAAAAATATTTCAATATAATAAATGACTATAAAACTGTATATCCTAAACAGACAATAGACAGGTGAGGTAGCAGTTAGTTATTGCACATTCTTTGGATAGCTTATTGAGATAATTATTGCACATCAGGAGTTTTTTTTTTGCATAGAAGAATATATATTGAACACTTGAGGACAAATAGTGCAGTGAGTGATGAATAGAACAGGGGTGAAATGGAACACTGCAACAGTATACAGTGCTCTATTGGAGTCTGTGCCAGTGAAGTGTTGAGGTAGTGTTTAGTTCACTTCTACTGGGAACACCACATAACACCACAGCATAAGGCTTCATAACGTGACAAAGTTAAAACCAGGGTATCGCTTTTTACTGATCTTAACATTACTGTTTAGACCCGTATCATATTGCTTAATGAATTATTTCACATAAAGCTTTAGATCATAAAGTCGATTAATAACATCACTTTACTTATAGCCTGTAAAGTGAGCTTATAAGTGTTCATTAGATGTTAATTGCACACACCAACTCAACTCGTTTTGAAGATACTGAGGAACAATAGAGAACAGGAGCCTTCACTGTGGATCTTCATAAAGCATTATGTGAATGAACATGCCATTTGTTATTAAGCTTCATGAAGCCAGTTTCACCTATGATGTTAATAACAGGGAAAGTATATAGAGGTTATAACGTGTTATGACTTTGTGCAATGAAGCCTTGTATTGTTGTGTTTAAGTGGTTTATGTGTGCAATTATGATCAATTATGCACTGTAGCGAAGGCTTATGTCTAATATTATAAAGCGTTATAAAGGTTTATAGATCTTTATGCATGCAGTTATAATGCATTATGGACACCGGCTTCCAGGAAAGTGTTCCAAGAGAGCCTTGTAAACAGAAGGTAAGCCCTTCAATAAGCAGGCATATAAAACTCTTGGCTGGATCGCTGACACTCTGCTCCAATGCAGCAGAAGATGGATTGAGTGTGAAGCGATGACTGGCGGTGCAGGTCCAGTCCCCAACCATGATTTGACATTTTCACCCTGCTGTCAGAGCTTTTCCACATCACCCCAGCCTTAAGCCTTCTCTTCCTGTGAAAGGACTCGTTTGTTATCAAGTGGAATAGGCACTGAGTTCTGCCCTTTACGTCAGAGGCAATTAGACAATGTCTGTTTCAGTGAAATGTGGATGTATAGTAATCCTGTGCAATTCATATAAGGTCACCTCTCATGCCATTCCCATGGAGTACAATCAGCAAAGCTGCACAGCAGGATTTGTTATTGACTGGCCGGCATGGTGATAATAACTGGTTAGAGGCTATTTCCTGTGAATGTGTTTAGTATGTACAACATGCAGGGTAACACACAATATCCCATTTTTCAGCCCGAGAGAGATTTTCCACTCAGCAGCACCTGATGTGCCTCGGATTAAGCCTCAGCCTGGGCTCATTTCCAAATATCTCTTAGCTGGGTTTAGATCTGGTGGCCATAGCATGTGCTTTTAAATCATCTTCATCGTCAAGTTAGAGGTCTCACATGCTCCGTGCACGGGGGCGATCATTTCCCTCATTCAGCATAGCGTAAATATGTTTATGTTTAAAACACTGGCAGATAGAAATATGACTAATGTTTCCAGAGTGGCCTGGCACAACTCCAACTGACACTGCAGCATTGCATAATGATCTTAATCCACTGAAACCTGTTTCATGAAGCTCCGTGCTCACAGTTCTTGTGTGGACATTGCTTCCAGAAGCAGCTTGAAGCCCTGAAGTGAGGTGGTGCTTGAGGCAACAGCGGCTAGTGCTTCAGCACCTGACAACTCAGTGTCCTCTAGACGCTGTCATCATTTCAAAATGATAACACTCACAGTTGACCAAGGCAGATTTAGGATCAGATTCTGAACTCAACAATTGGGAGGGATGTCCATATACTTGTGGCCACATAGTGTACGTTTTAACCGTCTCTGTGGATAGTGGAGAGTAAAGTACAGAGTGGAGTGGATGAATGGACTGATGATATTTATGAAGAAAGTCACATTTTCATGGCCTTTTCTGGGCAAAATGAATCATTTGGGTATACATGATTGTCTTCTCTGGGTCAGCATCTTCCAGCAAGACAATGTGGCATGGGACATGGCTAGAAATGTCTGACGTTGGTTGGAAGAGCATGACCAAGACTTCCAGGTACTACCCTGGTCTCCTACTTTTCCAGACTTTAACTCACTCGAGCATTTGTGGGACCACCTCGATTGTGTTTGCTCTATGGGTCCTCCCCCCACACACCCTACAGCAGCTGTAGGATGCACTGCAGGCAGCATGGCCTCAGATACCTGGGACAACCTATTAGGACATTACTGAGCCCTTCCCAGCCAGGCAGTTACTCTAGATAGTAGCTGGTGGTCATCTCAAATCTGACTATATATATGTATAGGAAGTATGCCACTAAATGCACACAACATTATGGGTGACATACCAGAGTTCAAAAGAGGACAGATTGTTGGTGCACGTCTTGCTGTGACCAAGACAGCAAGTCTTTGTGATGTATCAAGAGCCACGGTATCCAGGGTAATGTCAGCATACCACCAAGAAGGACGAACCTCCACCAGCATCACGTAGTGACCTGGCCACTATCCTGCAAGAAGAATGGCTTAAACTCCCTCTGACCACTGTGCAGGACGCAGTATATGTCATTCCCAAGACGAACTGACGCTGTATTGGCCGCAGAAGGAGGCCCTACACCATACTAATAAATGATTGTGGTCTAAAACCAGGTGTTTCAGTTTCATTGTCCAACCCCTGTATATATATATATATATATATATATATATATATATATATATATATATATATATATATATATATATATGTATATATATATATATATATATATATATATATATATGTATATATATAAACTGAAATATCACAGTACATCAAAATCACATAAACTGTCAGAAATTATATACTGCCCAACTCTAACTATGCTAGATGAAGTCCAAATGAGTTTTAGCAAAGTAAGGCTCAACCCACAGCCAAATAGCACAGAATAGAAAATGATATTTTTTGGGAGAATAAAAGGACAGGATGTTCATTAAGAAAAAAGGAGTTTAGTCTGCAGCTCTGGTGCCCTTCTAAGTGATCCCTCATTAGTTTAGTTCGTGCACAGCATAAAACGTTGAGTTACATACAGTATTTTGGGTCATTGTTGTGCTATTTTTACCCAGCCTTTTTGCTGAGGCATAATTTTCCTGCAGAGGTTTGTTGCAGTCTCCATTCAGACTCTCCCAAACACTTCCCCATCACAGTCACCCAAACAAAATGATTTGAATAACATTTTTACAAAGCAGATTTTGTTGGTTTTTAATAATATGACTAAATTATAAAAAATGTTTTGAAAAAGGAAAAAAAATCCATATTTGCTTTTTCTTCAGTGGGTTTGGCCTGTTGGGTATGTCTACAAAATTTCTAAATGTCACATACCTGCAGGGTCTGGTATTCTGCAATTGCCTGCAAATAGGTCCTGATGGAAAGCAGAGGTGACAGGAACGTGTAGCTACACAGAACATGCCTTCTCAAGGCAAACAGGTGACATAATGAGACAGCGCTAATGAAGCTTGTGCTGTGCTGCAGTGAAACATGAGCTGCTTTGTTTAACAGAGCTGAAAGGAAGGTGTTTAGTGTAACAGCTAATGGAAATGAGTGAACAGCAGCTCTGTGTCCATGTCACACCTGGATGAATATTCATGCCGCTTAAAGAAGTGAGTCATCTTTACTTTAACAGAGACCAAAAGTTAGCAGCATGCTAGTCCAAGCATTAGACTTTCTAACGTAGTCAAGACCACTAGAGGCTATTAATATAGTATATATACACTATATTGCCAAATGTATATATACTGCCTTCACACACATATTTACATTTATGGCATTTAGCTGACACTCTTATCCAGAGCGACTTACAAGGTTAATCATATTACAGGTAGACCAATGTAGTGTTTGGAGTCTTGCCCAAGGACTCTTATTGGCGTAGTCACCCAGACTGGGATTCGAACCCCAGTCTCTCGCATGTGGTGGTGGCCTCTGGCGGGCAGTGGTGTTATCCGCTGAGCTACACCAACCACGCATGAGCGATCACATTTCTAATCCATAGTGTCTAATATGAGGTCAGTCCAGCCTTTGCAGCTATACCAGCTTCAGCTCTTCCGGGTAGACTTTCCACAAGGTTTAGGAATGTGTTTATGGGAACTTTGGACCATTCCTCCAGAAGTGCATTTGTGAGGTCAGACACTGATGCACCAATTCATCCCAAAGGTGGTCTATCGGGATTGAAGTCAGGACTCTGTGCAGGCCAGTCAAGTTCTTTCACACCAAACTTGCTCATCCATATCTTTACGGATCTTGCTTTGTGCACTGGTGCGCAGTCATGTTGGAACAAGAAGTAGCCATCCCCAATCTGGAACTACGGTTCAGAGCCCTACTCCTAAACAACGACCCCACACAGTAATCCCCCCTCCACCAAACTTTACAGCTGGCACAATGCAGTCAAACAAGTAACGTTCTCCTAGCAACCAAAGTATCAAACCCAGACTCCATCGGCTTGCCAAATGGATAAGCGTGATTGGTCACTCTGGAGAACATGTCTCCACTGCTCTAGAATTCAGTGACTCCACTTTACACCACTGCATTCGCCATGCACTGTGCTTGGGGATGTAAGGCTTGAATGGAGCTGCTCGGCCATGGAAACCCATTCCATGAAGCTCTCTACGCACTCTTCCTGAGCTAATCTGAAGGCCACATGAAGTTCGGAGCTCTGTAGCGATTAACTTTGCAGAAAGTTGGAGACCGCTGACCATGCTCTGTCACTGTATGTGTTCTACCACGTCATGGCTAAGTTCCTGTCGTTCCCAATCACTCCCACTGTGTTATAATCCCACCGACAGTGGACTGTGGAATAATATTAAGTAGTTGGGAAATTTCACGACTGGACTTGGCATCCTGTCACAGTACCACGCTGGAATTCACTGAGCTCCTGAGAGCAGCCCATCCTTTCACTAATGTGTCTAGAAGGGTTAGGGTTAGGGTTAGGGTCTGCATGACTAGGGTCTTGGTTTTATACACCTATGGCCATGGGACTGATTGGAACACCGGTAGAGATTCCTAATGGTGTCCTGTGATAATCCATCCCATGCAGCTTGAATATTCCCACACAGTTCCTGCAGATGGTGCGGTAGGGGTGGAGGTGGAGTGAAACCAGGCCTTTTGGACATATGTCACGCCACAATAAAGCAGTGGAGGAAATGAAGTATATGATCCTTACTCTGCTGCTTAAACTGTCCAAGTGGGAGTATGTTCAGTCCAGCACCTGGATATCCATCTACACTAATGCAGAGGGTCAACAGCTGTTCTGACCAGAGGTCTCAGATAAGCGAGCATCAGCCTTTCAAGTGTCTCATTAAATGGGATGTCAGTGCAGCAGGGCGATAGTCATTTAGTGCTGTCAGATGACTTTTCTTAGATACAAGAACCATATGAGATGCCTTCTAGATACTGTTTTCTTCAGGCTACAGCTCAGAATAAATATATCCATATAAAAGTCCACACAGTTGTTACACACGCTGTTCCAACATTCCAGATTCAGTGCCGTCACGTCTCGCTGCTATGCTCTGCATGAGTTCCTTTAGTTCCTTCTTCACCTGATCAGCTGTAAATATACCAGCAGTGGACATCTCATTTGTGGGAGTAGGTGAGGGGCATTTGTTCTAGACAGTAGTTGCTGCTAGTCACAGGTGTAAATGACTGTGGAGGAGGAAGGGGAGGCTGTAAATGGCCTATGGCGGGACGGTTCATCTGTGTAGGAGAGAGAGACAGTGAAGCAGGAGGGGAGACTTTGTCTAGTCTTATAAAAATTTGGGAGACCTACATGCACCATAGAGAGGGAGAAGCGACAGATTGTCAGACATGTGCAAAGTGACCCAACGGCATGACTGCTGACCTTCATTTACGGCATTTAGTTGATGATCGTATCCAGAGCGACTTACAAGTGTATTCATATTACAGGTAGGCCAGTGTAGTGTTGTCTTGCCCAAGGACTTGTATTGGTGTAGCACAGCATAGTCACCCAGACTGGGATTCAAACCCCAGTCTCCCACATGTGGTTGGCTACACCAACCACACTTCAGCAGGTCGTGATGCCCTCTATGACCAGTGATGCCCTCCATGAGCAGTGACGCCCTCCTGTTACTGTCAGCACCATTGACATACGGCTGCCTGACACAGGACTACATGCACACAGACCATTACGACTGTCCTTAACGTCACGTCAGCATCACCAAAGACTGCAATGGTGTTGTGCCAGACTCTAATGGAGTGAATAGCAGCAGGTCATCAAGTCCTGTTTTTGTCTTGGTGGAGACGACCAACGAATCCATGTGTAAAGGCACTGTGGTCAGCATCAAAATGAACAGTCCCTGACTTAAAATGTGTGGGATGCTATTGGACGCCCTATCAACACTCCTCCCCTACCGCGAAATCTGCAGGAACTGTGTGAGGATGTTCAAGCTGTATGGGATGGATTATCACAGGACACCATTAGGAACCTCTACAACTCTATGCCAAGATGTCTGATGTTGCGTTAGCCTGGTGCCATACTGAGAGACCATACTTCTGTATGTGTAGCTCAATAAATATGATCATCATTTATTGTTTCTTCCCAGTAGCTTTGCAATCCTGCACTTCTTTCTGCAACTTTTTTTCTGAGTGTTTACTGATGGATGCTATGCTTTTTCATATATTCTACATCCCACTTAAATGTTGTTACTGAGTTTTATTCATTATCATAATATTATGCCAATCTTTAGTCAAACTTTGCATTATGGCATATATGGAGAGGTTATTCACTGTCACTTAAAAATCATTATTTGAATTTATTCAGAATTTACCATCTAAAGTCAACACAAACAAAAACCAGATAAACTACATACATTAGTATTACTAAATAAATATTGTAATAATAATAGTCCATTATGCTGAATATTGGACCCATTGAGCATAAACAAATAAAACCCACTTAAGCCACATAGAAAGGTCAATTAAACCTTCAACTAGACATTATATGGAAATTATATGTTATGTATACTGTTTTACTCTGTTTCTGTATTCTGATCTATAATAAAATTAATAATAATAGGAAACAGTTTAATTTCTAATCACCTCACATGGAGACATTCTCAACTAGTCTCTAGAACAATTCTATTAGTAGAGATTAACAACACTAAGCATTACAATTGTTAGCCAAATTAGTTTAAAGGTGGTTTGACAGTCTCATGTTCAAAGTCACTGAGCTCACAAGGATGATGGGGCTATAAATACCTGTGGGGTGTGAGTGATGGGGTCTATTGTTCGGGAAGAGGTGCTACAGTGCAGGGAATGTCTCGTTTCATGTGTGGAAAATGGCTCTGAAGTAGATGTTAATGATTGGCTAAAAGGAGTGACTGGATTCGGGTGTGGCCAAAGACCATAGTGTGAAGGAAGTAGCTGAATCTGCAGGTGTATGGAAGCATATGGTCATACGGGTCTACCAGCAGTGGCTAAAATCCCAGTCTATGGGGAATTCTCATCAGAATTGTGCCAGGGAAGGCATCCACCAAATCTGGCCCAACTGTACAATTCTTTGATGCAAGGCTATCTGAACATTGATGCGGCCTTCATCCAGAAACTTGTTCAGTCCATGCTAAATCCAATCACAGCTGTTACTGGTGCTTGTGGAGGTATTAGATGCTATTAGGTACGTTTTAGTCACAGGTGATTTGTTTTTTTGTCAGACGGGCTTATTTGTCCATAGAGATTACAGGACTGTGTACTGGATTTAATGCAGGTTATTAAAAATAATGAGTGTTGTCCACATACACATATGTCCGTAGCATTGTCCATATCGTGTGTACTTTGTACAGCTCAAAAATAGATGGAGTTTACAGACACAGATCCACGTTGGCGTC
The DNA here is from genome assembly GCA_024036415.1 of Prochilodus magdalenae. Lineage (NCBI taxonomy): Eukaryota > Metazoa > Chordata > Actinopteri > Characiformes > Prochilodontidae > Prochilodus > Prochilodus magdalenae. The sequence continues at coordinate 106,552 of JAMWET010000159.1, read as the reverse complement.
ACTGCATGCAGACCACTCCACAGGGAAGCAAAGTGGCAGAGCATCATGTTGTTTGGGCTCATTTCCCAAAACAATGCTAAACTCATCACAACAGGGCAGAGAGATCTCTCACATGCTTTTGAGAAAGTCAGCCCTTATCTCCAGGACACCCAATTAGCATGCTAATGTTTCTTGCCCCCTCAGGTGCACTCAGACACATTCCAATATTTTGATTGAGTCTCTCGAAAAAGCTTTAACTGAGGCTAATTATTAATGGAGAACCATCTGATTCGTGCCAATTATACACACGGCTTTGGCACAGTGGCGCCACAAAAGGAATAAATATTTCATCAGGAATATTAACTTTGTCACTGCAAACTGTTTCTCGTTCTTTTGGAAATGTGGCACACTCGTGCCTCTGCGTTCTCTGAATTTGTGTGAGCCAGGCAGACTTTTTTCCCCTGTTCTTGATTAAAGCCTGAGCTGAGCCATGGACTTATGGGATGAGATGGGTTGCGATGATTTCCTGCCTCACACGTAGCAACAAAATTGAAACTGAATGGGTAGAGAGAGAGGAAACTGAGACCAATGAGAGATATCAATATACACTCATCATCAACAATATAGTTGCACAAATGGCTGCACCCAACCACGTCATGTGACGTAAGCAAGGCCGGGTCTTATTGCTGTACCTGACTGACCCAACAGCCACGTTTGGGACATTCAGCGAGCAGTGATGCCTCCATGAGTCATCCTGTAAGTTCCAGCACCCGCTAGCAAACGGCTGTACCATGCAGGACTACATGCACACAGACGGTTAAGACGACTGCCCTTAACACTACGTCAGCGTTACCAACGACTGCAGTGGTGTCACACCAGACTGTCAGAGTGACTCAGAATGGCAGCGGGTCATCTTCAGTGAGGAGTCCTGCTGTTGTCTTGGTGGAGATGACCAACGAATCCGTATGTGAAGGCACCGTGGTCAGCACCAAGATGGACGGTTTGTTGTCACATGTCCAGAAGACCTGGTGTCGCTCCACCTCCACGCATACCGCACCATCCGCAGGAGCTGTGAGAATATTTAAGCTGCATGGAATGGATTATCACAGGACACCATTAGCAACCTCCACGCCGAGACGTCCAACACCATCCTGAGAGACAGACTTCTGTATGTGTAGCTCAATAAATATTGATCATATCAGTCTAAAAGCATCATCAGTTATTGATCCTGGTAACCTTTATCTTCCTTCCCAACAGCACTGCAATCCCACACCTCCTTCTGGGTGCAACTATTCTTTTGACGAGGGGTGTTTTTTTGCTGCTACTTGACTTAACTTTGCACTGGGCACTCCAGCTGGTATAAAGTATGTCCAGCAACAATTAAAAATGTTTCCTTTTCCTTTATGACACATTTTCATGTATGCACATCATCCACAGAGAAGATGATGAGTCCTCATCAGCATCCAACACTGCACAGATTAGCACTAGTGTACTAATTCAGCACATTAGCTTATCTAAAGAGTCAATGTCCATTAATAAGATGGCAGGAAAACCTACTGATTTCCTTTAGCAGGTTTTCAATCATAAAACATGCACTGAAAATAATTTACAATACTGCATTTTACTCTGCCATCACCAGTATTATCAGTTTATGATGTCTTACAGATGTCTCAAACATCAAAACTAGCTATTGTGCACATCCCTATCATGCAAAACACCAGCTGGACAATTTTGAAGGGCTTGTTTTACTGCCAAAACAACTTTAAATGATAGATTATCTGTCTAATTAACATTTTGTTGCTGAAATCAAGGATCTCCAAAAAGGCAGGTTTACAGGAAAGGCATAAACCTCATTTAGCTTTAATGTAACTCAATGGAACCAGACTTTTTTTCTGAAAACTTGTTGGTGAGATCACAATGAAACTGTCACACAGTCTAAACAGCAGCTGCTGTGTTAAAAACAAGTTTTATCTAAATGGAGACGTTTTTCTTTGAATGGCTGTGTTTTGTATTTCGCCAGGGGTAAATAATAACAGTTCTGTTTTATCAATACAAAACATTTGGCTCCTGAAACAGGATTCCAGAAGGAAGCAATCCAGGAAGATTACTTTCTATAAACCCATGTAATTCTGAAAACGCTTTAAGACCTGAAGTACGTTTCCTCAAAAGCAATACCACATAGACCTCGGTGGAACAGTCTGAAATAAGTGAGACTTTGAACGCCTGTCATATAGTTAAGGTAGCTCACATAACAAGGTGTTTGGGAATCTGTGGCCTGCTTAGACAGGGGAATAAAGTTGACTTTGAATGACTTTGGATACAGAATTATCCAGGTAGAATTACCTCCAAGCAAATGTTTCCTCAAAGCTGCGGAATGTGGGGATTTGGAGATCTGTGCAATGGAAATGTGCCCTATGTGTGGAAGAACGTTTGGAAGTGCTAGAAATGGTTCCTTGGATGAACATTTGCATGTACACCAGTAACTACTGTTCTCTTACCTATGGCCAGTGTGTCCAGAACTCAGCCTCTTGATAAGCATTATTTGGATTTGCCAATGTAGACCAACTTTTAAGACTGAACTTTGGAGGCGTGGAAAAGCATTGCTGCGGATCTTCAAACGTGGGTTTTGCTTCAGATTCCTTCCCTGAGTGCATAAATGTGAAGACTGCGATCGTGTTGATAGAGAGTTCAAAGAGAACTCAGTCAAAGCTCGGTGAAAGTCATGCCTTCAAAGTATGTGATTGAAGTATCTACTATCATCGTGTTTTATATCTCAGTGTAATTTGAGATCTAAACATACTTGAAGGCATATGACATGATCCAAAAGATTCCCATGAAATCTAACCAAACATCTCGGAGTTTGAAATGAAAAACATTTGAAGTGCACTTTTAAGTAAGGAATGAATAACAGCTGGGACTGGATTTGGCATGTACTGGACAAGTTTCTGGATGTAGCCAAATCAATGTTCAGACACCCCTTCATCGAAGAATTTCACAGTTGGGCCAGATTTGGTGGATGCCTCCCCTGACACAATTTAGACAGGGATTTTAGCCACTGCTGGTAGACCCGTATGACCGTACGTTTCCATACACCTGCAGATTCAGCTACTTCCTTCACACTATGGTCTTTGGCCACGCCCAAATGCACTCCCTTTAGCCAATCATTCACATCTGCTCTGGAGCCCTTTACCACACATGGAACGAAACATTCCCTGCACTGTAGCACCTCTTCTCAATCTTGTCACTTCCCGTCCCTGACAACCCACAGGTATTAATATCCCCATTATCCTCATGCAGCGCCATCTGCAGGAGCCTGAAGTTACTACCACCTTAAACATGCAGGGTGACTCTTTTTTTTTTTTTTTTTTGGTGATCTTATATTCTAATGAAATACCTCATGCTACCATCCTTCATCCGTTTATTCCTTTATCTATGTGCCAACATTGTTCCTTCATCTGTTCTTTTCTTTATCCACCCACCAACACTGTTCCTTCATTCATTCATTTCTTCATCTATACACCAACATTGCTCCTTTATCCATTCTTTCATTCATGCATCTCTCTTCTTTTATCTCTGCTTGTCTGTTCATTCATGACTTTTTCATTTACTCAGCATCACTAAAAATCTGGATAATGATGTTAGTTCTGTATGAGGTGTGGAGCAAGCTAGAAGTGTTGGACAGAGAGCTGTCAATCAAGCTCCTCATTAGCCACACCCACACAGTATACAGGTAGGTCTGGTCAGCTGTGTTTTATCATATTTATATATTTTGTCCATTTTGTAACACTCTAGTAATCTGTGCTCTCTGGGGCTTGAATAGCCCAGGCCAAGCCAGACGTTCAGAGCGTGATGACTGTCATTAGGGACATTCAAACAGCCATTATGACACAGTAAAGTGTGTCCTTTAGACGCATCTCCAAACCATTTCTTCCTTCAGCGGTGATCCAAACCGCTAATTAGCATTTAAACACTAACAGTGTCTTAGTGACGAAAAGTCAACGCGAGGGTTCTCGGTTATCTGTCTATAAAGTGCTCTGGAGTTTTCTAAGCTTGCATGGCACCCTTGAAATACACTCACCATTTTTCACTCAGCGCCGGCTTGGGTTTAATTTAATGTTAGAGGAATTGTTTCTCTGGCCTCTAGAACCTGCTGAGCGGGAGCCAGCAGGTCAGCCATCCTCTTTACTGACCACTGTGAAAACGAAAAACTTTGAGACGCCTGGATTATTATCCTGCAGGCTTAGTCGAGTCGCACACGTTCAGCATTTAGAACCCCACTAACTCAGCCATTTACAGCATGATGACTGTCATTAGGCACAGTTGGTTTAAGGCCTAAAGCCATTGTGACACAGCCAGACGTGTCCTTTAGACCTTGGAGTATTCTCTATTAACCTATCAATATTGCTTAGTTTGAGGAGCTAAAAAGCAATTACAGTCATGGAGCTCATTAAACCTTTTTAGATAGGAAAGATTTATTAGCCCATCCTGCTTTCCGTGTGTTGGTACAGGTCATTTCCACAGCTACAGTCTCTCCAGCTTGGATGGTGCTGGTCTGCAAAAGTACAGTTTGTAAGATGTTTAGCTAAAAAATCTAAAATTAGCATCAAAATGTGTGGAAATTACATGTTTGACACTCAGTGTCTACGTATCAAGTTCCAGAGATATCCACTGAAGTTAGCATGCTCATAAGCAAGCCCTGGCCCATCCTGTCCTGTAATACCACGTCGTACTTGAAGAGGCGATAGTGAGCCACTGTAGTGCTGTAGGAGTGAAATCAGTCCAACATGAGAGGATAAAGAAATAGGACTGCTGCCCCAGCGCTGTATTCTAATCTCTTATCAGTCATGCTGAAGGTGCTGCTACCCGTTAGATCATTTAAGGGCAGGTAGCCAATAAAAGGAAGAGTACAAGAATGGCTAAAGCTCTCGGCGAGCGGCACCCAGCAAGAAACAGCAGCAGTTCAGCAGCAAACAAAAGAAGAAGTGATATAAATAGAAGCAGATCAGAAGTTAACATTGGTGCTGCTTTCCCCTGCTGGAGAGGCTCATGGCGAGCAAGGGGGTGAAGTTTAGATTGATACTGAGTTTGTAGTTCTTCTTCTAGGCTGGTGAAAGTGGAAGGAGGTGCTATGGTGAAGTTTGCTTTTCCTTGTTTCTTACTATAGGGATGGACACCAACGCTTTCTGGTGATACGTTGCTCCCTATTTCTTTGGAGTATACATTTGACAGGCTACCTCATCTTACTTACTGCTTCTTTGCCTTCTTTTGTTCAACTGGAGAGAACGTTTCTCTGGCTGCTAGAACCTGTGTGAACATGTTGTCTCTCCTATTTAATGACTGCTTGTGGGACTCTAACAGAGAACCCAACACACTGTGTTGCTTGGTGTACTATTTAGTAGTCTGGGTTGAGTCACACTGCTGGATCATTTCCAAGTTTGGTCATGATGAAGGATTGATGACCCTGGTGGATGCAGAAACCTGCGGTGTGGGAATAATCACTAAACATCTAACATAAGAGACGCCACCACATCATCATATTGGGTTAACTGAGTTGAACCACAGGACACTGAGTATTAAGAGTCCAATTTGGGTAAGACTGTTGCAGCATGCTTACTCATTAGAGTGGGATTAATTACCCATTATGATACACTCAGGTGTGTTCTTCACACCTTTCTCTGTTCTCTATTTACTAATCACATTACTAATAAGCCAAAAGACACTACTGTCACTCAGTTAAGTCAACTACCTTTTAAAATATGAGGAATCAGTGTAAGATTTCTTAGCTCATACAGTGGCATGAAAAAACAATTAGCTCCTTTCCTGTCAGGGAGAAAGCACTGGGCTTGACGTGCACAGAGCTAAAAGCCAAAGGAGGTTTATTTGACAAGTCCATAGTAAAACACCACAGCGAACTCAGGCAATCATAACACAAGGGGTAATGCAGGGTCGTAGATAGTGAGACAGGAGATTTCAAAAATCAGGAAGTCAAAACAGGCAAACAGATCAAAAGGGGAGGAGCAAAAAAGAGCAAGTCGAAGACAAAGGAGGTCAGAACCAGAGATACCAGCAAAAAGCTTAGAGTTGCAAACAGGGGTCTGGCAAAACTTCGCTATGTATGTGTGAGGGGTTTATAAGCAGACTGGGTGATGAGCTGCAGGTGGAATAAATCAGTACTCAGGCGAGCTAGACTGTGAGTGATTGGTTGACTGGGGACATGTGAGTGTGATGTCATCAGACAGCTCACTCTGGGAAATGGAGTCCATGAGATCGGCAGTGTCAGGAAGACCCACAGGTGTTTTTCCATATTCGTCACACTTGAATGTTTCAGACCATCAAACTACCTTAAATATGAGTCAAATAAACAAATAATATTTAATAATAAACACAGACTGCTGTTTATATAATATGATTTCCTTCTCAGCTACTAAATCAGCTAATGAACCTATCGAGTTCAATTCACTACCACACTCAGAGATGATTACTGCCAGACCTGCTGAATCTAAACATATAGCAACACATTCTTAAGAGATTCAGATACAGATGCTAAACAAAGTCATTCAACTCTACAGTCTGGAAAGGGTTGCTAAGGCTCTGCGACCGTAGTCATCCTTGGAACAGTGGTTCCCATGAGTGAGTGACTTACCACATTTTCCCCAAGAGCACATAGACAACAAATCCAGCTGCTTGCAAAAGAAACCAGATGAACATCTAAAGGACCGCAGGGATCAGTGAAGGTCAGTGTACATGTTTCCAGGGTACGAAAGACTGGGCAAAAATGGTGTCCATGTGACAGTTGCAACCCACTGCTGATCCAAAGAACACAGAGCCTCGTCTCACAGTTGGCAAAAATACATTTACATGCCCCCCGAGACGTTTAGAGTGGTGGTAGTGTGATGGTCCAGGACTGCTTTGCTTTTGCAGGACCTGGATGACTTGTCGTAATTGATGCAACCATGAACTCTGTTCTCTTTAAGAAAGTCCTGAAGGAGAGTGTCCGCCTGTCAGTTTGTGACCTTGACCGTGATTGGGATATGTAGCAGGACAAAAATCTGAATGGCTCCAAAAGAATAGAATGAAGGTTTTGGAGTGGCCGAGCCAAAGTCTCTTGAAAATCCGATTGGGATGCTGGGGCAGGACATTAAATGGGCAGCTCATGCTGGAAAACCCTCCAGTGTAGATAATTAAAAAATATTCTACAGAGACCTTTAACCTTCTTGTCCCAGCCAGAAAACATTTTCCTGGAACACTAAGCATGGTTGTAAGTCACTCTGGATAACAGCGTCTGCCATAAATGTAAATGTAGGAGGAGTCACCAAACTTTCTCCACAGGGATGATTGCAAGGGTTGCTACCAAGAGTGGCACAACTACTTATTAGATTGGGTGGGGGGACATTTTAACATATGGGTGATATGCGTAATTATACATCCTTATCTTCAGCAAAGGTAATCATTTAGAAGCTGCATCTTGTGTTTACTTGTGTTTCTTTACTCAGTGTGAAAATGAGTTGCTTGATCTTGGTTGGGTGAAATTAGCAAAAATAAAAAATAAAAAGAAGAGGACAGCAGGTGAGGGGGGCCAATCCTTTCCCACCGCACCTTATTTCAGTCTCTGTCAAGGTTTCTGATGTTTTCTACACTTGCATGGTGCCCTTCAGTGGAGGGGTCCCAGTCTAATCACAGACTTTTCCACTGAGCACTCAGTTGGGATTAAGTTGATTATTTCTGCTTTGGTCTGTTCCTGGTAAGAGCTGAACCCTGCTGTCTAACAGCAATCAGAGCACTCTTCTTGCTTGGTGGGCGCTCATTCTGAGGGACTCCAGCACAGTGAATTCTCAAATTATTATTCAGCAGCGTTCACCAAGTCGCCCCACTGGACATGTTCAATATTGAGCCAGAATCTCTCAGTATGATGACCACCATTAGGGACATTTAATGCCCAAAGCTGTTGTCATTCATCAGGTGTGTCCTTTAGATGTTCCGCTTTAATCTCCGTTCACTTTGCCCTAGTTTGAGAAAATCAGAATCTTTACTTTTGCTGTGTTGCTAATTGAACTAATTGAACGTTTTCAAATATGCACAATCAGTGGAAGCTTTCATTCATTCAGCTCTCACATGTACCGCTACAGCCTATTTCAGCCTCTGTCAAGGTCTCTGATGGCTTCTAAGCTGCCTCTATGGTGTTTTTCAATGGAGGAGTCACTCTGGTACCTTGCCATTTCATAGTGAATAGGTAACTACTGGGAAACGAGGCAGGAACTATTGAATAGTGCTGCATTAACACTTTAGTAACTGCTTACAACTACCAGGGAGTACTAGGTAACTGCACCGTAGGTAATGGTGAACTAATAACAGGACTGTTTCACTATTAACCAAGCAATAACCCTGTAAACCCATATACTGTAAAAAGAAATTATGTTAGGCCAAATTGCTCCATGCAGCTGTGTTAAGTAGCTTTTAGAGTACTTGGTTGAGTTAAACTTACTTACGAAATTCAAGTTATTTGATTGAAGTTCTACAGTGGTTGGTGTAGCTCAGCGGATAACGCCACTACCCACCAGGGAGCCACCACCACATGTGGGAGACTGGGGTTCGAATCCCGGTCTGGGTGACTATGCTGTGCTACACCAATAAGAGTCCTTGGTCAAGACTCCTAACACTACATTGGCCTACCTGTAATCTGATGAACCTTGTGAGTCACTCTGGATAAGAGTGTCAGCTAAATGCCGTAAATGTACTTAACTGTTATTATTTAATAGTTATTATTTAACTATTTAAGTTATTTTCATGTATTTCCCAAAAATAAAATGTTGGGTTTTGTTAAACCTGTTAGGCCAAGTGGTTCCATGCAGCTGTGTTAAGTAGCTTTAAGGTACTTGATTAAGTAAAACATACTGAACAAGTTCAAGTAAGTCAAACTAAAGTGATTTGAGTCAGTTCTAATTAATTGGATGGTGTATTTTCATATTTTACCCAACAATTAAATGTATTTAAAAAATTCAGCCGACAGGTTCGGTTCCGCTGTGTTAATTAGCTTTTAAGGTACTTATTAAGTGAAGCATATACTTAACAAATTGAAGCAAGTGAAGCTAAAGTATTTTCATGCAACATTTCATCCAAAAATGATGTGTTTAATTAAGCCAAGTGGTTCTATGCAGCGGTGTTAAGTACCTTTTAAGATGCTCTACTGAGTAATATGTAGTCATTTCAAATGCAAATAAATCACACACGTGTGTCATTTTTGTGTATTACTCATATTCAGCTATATGTGGGGGTGTGGTAATGTACACTAACATGCCAACAGCAGTGTGTTAAGTAGTTAACTGTGGAATATAAGAAAGAAGCTCACACAATGGAAAGTAGACGAGAGAAAAAGAGAACACAAAGATGGTGAGTAAACAAGTAAACCAATATGCAAATAGATGATCTGAGCAAACAAACCCACAGGAAGTAAATCTGACCATTCACTGACTTACATATGTGTGTTAAGTGAAACTAAAAAAAAACAAACAAAAAAAACTGATTAAAACCAACTACAGAGCGATTACACTTCTTAGAGTGTAAAGCCCAAGTAGAGTCAAAGCATATCATTACTGTCAGGGACATAGGACCAGGCGTGATGCGAGCAAAGCCAGGAAACAAGGAGGCTTTCATAAACCGATCGAAAATATCACACAACAGCAAAGTAAGGTACAGCAGCATATACGGGCTACACAGAGACACAAACGAGGCACAGGGTAGAGTCGAGAAACCAGAGAATCAGGCAGAGAGGCAGACTAAACCAGAAGGAGAAGTGAGAAGCGAAATCCAAGGGAGAAGAGCAAGGGTCGGTAAACAAAGAGACAAAGTCGAGAAGGCAAGGAGACGAAGAGAAAAGCTGGGTCGGTACACAGGTACTGACAGCTGAAGCAATCAGTAGACTGGTGACGAGGACTGGGGAGGATTGGTGGGGAGTGCACATGTGGGCGTGACGTCACTGGGCTGTGCCCTCTGGGAATTGGAGTCCGGAGGAGTGACTGAGTCAGGAAGACCCGCAGACGTGACAATTAACCTGAAGCAGCTGTGACAAAACTCCCAGAATCCTTGTCAAAAAGCTCTGGATTCTGGTGGTCTGACAGGACTTTACAATGGCTGGAGAAGCTGTGTGCCTCTACCTTCCTGCTCAACGTTTTTGGTGGAAAACATCTCTATGTTTTTATAAAGAAGATTGTGCCATATTTACCAAATTTATTTAGCCTATCTAGAAATAAAAGTTTGTCAAAAATGTTCAAAATTTAAGACTTTGAAAAATATCTTTCAGTACATTTACCTGACGCTCTTATCCAGAGCGACTTACAAGGTAATTCGTTTACAGGTAGGCCAGTGCAGTGTTAGGAGTCTTGCCCAAGGACTCTCATTGATGTAGCTCAGTATTTGCTACCTGGACTGGGATTCAAACCCCGTCTCCCACATGGGGTGGTAGATGTCTAGTGGGTAGTGGTGTTAACCACTGAGCCACAGACCTATGTTGTTTTCAGTAAAATGACATGGTACTCCATATTAATATTGTGTAAAATTGGCTTCCTGTTGTTGCCCACATCAGATTTAAAACTCTGATGCCTACAAAGCCAAGAATGGACCAGGGCCTCACTACCTTATGGCAATGGTGAACAGTCGAGCTGCACCTCAAGCCCTTTGTGCTTCAAGTACAGCTCGTCTCGAACCACCACCCCTGAGGACACATGGAAGACAAGCGTCCAGGCTCTTCTCTGTCCTGGCTCCCAGGTGGTGGAATGAACTCCCACTGGGCGTCAGAACAGCGGAGTCTCTCGCGGTCTTTAAACGCAGACTGAAGACCCATCTCTTCGTAAAGCACTTAAGTGAGTGAGCTCTAGCAGACGTGTAAATTGTGTGTATCATGTGACAATTTAATAACCTTTTTGTATTGCACTTATAATGACCTTTCTCTAGGTACCAGCACTGGCCCCTGTTCGGGCAGTGTCTGAGCTCATGGTGAGTTTTAGGCTCTAAACTTCCTACTAGCTGGAATATTATCCAACAGAACACTAAGCACGGTTGTAAGTCGCTCTGGATTTAAGCGTTCATCAAGTGTTTATGTATGACGTTGGGAATGTGCTCTGTAGACATTCTTTCTTAGTCGTCTTCCTGGTAGGAGTTGAAACCCGGTGTGTGTGAGAAAGAGCAGGTCCAACAGCTTTTTAACTTCAGGACTCCAGCCCATTAAAGCACTTGAATTTTAATTGAGCGGGTTAATTGAGTCACACCACTGGACAGGCTCAGCATTAAAAGGTCAACACACGGTAGACCTTTACTGGATGACGGCTGTCAGGAGGGACATTGTGATGCCTCAAGCCCTTGTTTAAATTACTGAGCCTAACCAAAAGCTATTACCGTCTCTGGCTGATAACTACTCTAAAGGTGTCATTGAGTGCATTTATTCAGCATTTTAAATGATGTCTACGTTGAAAGTTTAATAACGTAACCCGTTGAGCTCTGCTCTGATTGGCTGGTTTACAGTGAGACCCTTCAACAATCACACTGAAGCAACATGCCATAACAGACACAGACAGGAAATTAAAATGAGCCGTGTAAATGAGCTTGGTCCTCATATTATTTAGTTAGCTATGCTAGTTACTTGGAGCTAATGCTAATAGGTAACGTTCGCTATACTAGCTACTCACTTTCCATCTGGACATCAACACACAGTCGATTGAAGTTGTTCCTCACTATAGAACTCTCAGTTTAAGATGATTTTCTTCAACCGCCAAACACGGATACAAGCACACAGCATGGCTGCTACTTATAGGCTGCTGCTGGGGTTGTGATGCTAATAAATGTGGAGCTGCTCCTCTTCTCTGTCTCTTCAGGGCCAAACGCTAAGTGAAGCTGCTCCATACGGTCCAAGAGTTTGAGAAACTGTCCAGAGTTAAATGCCCAGAGCAAACTAAGAGCTCTGATTTAAAGTTTTCCAGAAGTTGTTAAAAGATATGGGAGTGGAAGTTCCTATTCTCCATCTTTACCAACTTTTACCAATGCAAATTTTCCATTCCACCTTAAATGGTGCCTCAGTTACATCCGGTCACCTGTACAAGCTGTAGCGTTTAGGGTGGAATGGAAAGCTCCACTTCACACTTGTTATTACACTGTAATTACTGTTGCTCAATTTTTGCAGTCGTGACTATTATGTAACAGGATTGAGATTTCGGAATTGGTTCATTTTGCAAACACAGCATTTGTATTTGCTTAAGGTTAATGCCAGTTCTATGTACCTATGTACTATGTACCTTATTCAACTATTCCAATATACTGTAAATACAGTTTTTCTTTTTATGCCATTTTAAGACAAAGAAAAGCTGCTTAGTTCATCCAGCTTTTCTGTGTACAAGACATTTACATCTCTAACCAGGTCTCAGGTTTCTAAGCTTGCATGTTGCCCTTTAATTAAGATTTTTTTTTAATCAAGTCTTTTGTAATCCCCTCAAACTTTTCACTCCAGATCTATTAGCTACAGATACCTGCTGTGTAAGAGCAAGCAGGTCAAACTTCCTCTTGACTGAGCACTTGAAACACCCTAAGAGAAAATCCAACACATTAAGACACTTGATTTATTATTCAGCATGCTAAGTCGAGTCACACCGCTGGACGTGTTCAGCATCAAGAGCCCAAGTAAAGTCAGGCTCCTCTAGAATATCATTACCCTGAAGCAGCTGTGACAAGACTCCCCGAATCCCTGTCAAAACGCTCTGGTGGTCTGACAGGACCTTGGTCTACAGTGGCTGGAGGAGCTGTGGAGCGGCGTATGACCTTAAACCTTTTAACTTCCTGCTGAACATTTTGTTAGAGCACATTTTGAGTCTCTATATCTTAATAAAGAAGTTGTTGAACCCAACTGATTGTGTCATCTCTACCAATCGGTAGAGGTGTGCTAAACTAAATAAATCTACTAGAAGAGTGTTTCAACACCCTTACTGATCTTATCCATACATTTTTTGTGTAGGGTCAGCTTATTTTATTAGCATATTATACACTCATTGCCAAACAAAAAGTTGTATGCCCCAGAAGGAGGTGTGGGATTGCAGTGCTATTGGGAAGGAAGATAAAGGTGACCAGGAACAATAGATGATGATACATTTAGACCGATATGTTCAATATTTATTGAGCTACACATACAGAAGTAGTCTCTCTCAGTTTGGTGTTGGGCTAACGCAACATGCCTGACGCCCCGGCATAAAGTTCTAGAAGTTCCTAATGGTGTCCTGTGATAATGCATTCCATTCAACTTGAATATTCTCACACAGTTCCTGAAGATTGTGCGGTAGGGGTGACACTGACCACGGTTTCTTTGCTATCAGTTGATTCTGTCCAGGTGCAACTGTATTTTTTGACAATGAGTGTAGTTTCAGATTTTTTGATGGACAGGTTCAATTGGGTAACTTAATACAACGAATTAGTTACCGAAGAAAAGTTACCGAATGTTATCATATATTTTTTTTGCATTCCAAAGGTGTCAATGCTAAGCTAATCTAATACAAACTGACTAGCGATTTATTTTAATTGCCTCAAACAAACAGACAAAACAAACATTCTTTTGTCTTGGTGAGGACGCTAAAGGGTTAAGAACTTGGTGGAGCCCTCATTGAAGAGTGTTTCTTCATTTTCAGCACTTTTTGCTATGAAAAGTGATTGATGAGCTACAACTGGGTGTGAGACATTTGACAGATTCATTTGTTTAGCATGTCAGGGATATGAAGGGACGGGATCCTCTCCACTCGATTTGCATGCTGATTGGCTGATTGAAGTCACAGGCCCCATGCACACTGACAGACAGAGGCTTTCGGTTCAGAAGCAGAGCCTGGAAGAGAAAGAGGCCTGGTTTGTGTTAGTTTGCATTTCCCTGGAAATATTAATCCATTTATCATCCAACAGGCTTCACAAAACGGCACCCAAATTGAGTTTCAGCAGCATGCATTGCAAATAGGGGCTCATCTACGAAGAGGTGGAGGAAATCTTCCTGCTACGTCCATAAAGAGACCATGTGCTATGGCGGATGGAAGATTTGCTGTGTGGCTGTGGAGCTCGATCTGTCTTCTTCATATAAACATAATACCACTGTTATTTTGAACTCATCATTGGTGTCTGTTTTTATTCCTCCAGGAGACAACAACGGCTGGCCTCATTTGTTTGACAAATATTTTGGAGTCCCCAGTAATGACCTCGGAACCAAATCCAATGCGTGTTGTGAGTATACTCTCTTTGGAATTGAAGAATTAGAATTTAGAACCATTTTTGCCATTTGTGTTGCGGAGCTGCAGTCTTCCGCATTTAACCATTAATGAAGTATAACACTCACACACTAAAGGGCAGTGGGCACACTTGCCTGGAGTGATGGGCAGCTCCATCTACAGCACCTGCGGTAGATAACGAAGGAGGACTTCACTCATCATCAGAGGAATCACTGCACAAACAATAACTCCATGTCAATGTGGGCAAAGACTGCAATGGTGTTGGGCCAGAGTGACTCAGAATGGCAGCAGGTCCCGTTTTTGTCTTGGTGGAGATGACCAACAAATCTCTGTGTGTGTGGATGAGCAGTTTGTTGTCACATGTCCAGGAGGCATGTCCAAGTGGCATGGGATGGATTATCATAGGGCACCATTAGGAACCTCTACAACTCCATGCCGGGACGTCTGGCATATTGCACTAGCAAACATGGCGGCCCTGCACCATACTGACAGACGTCTTGCTATTGAGCTGTAGAGGTTCCTGCAGATGGTGTGGTAGGGGTAGAGGTGGAGTGACACCAGGCCTTCTAGATGTGTGATGCATGTCAACAACCCATTCGTCTTGGTGCTGACCACGGTGCCTCCACAGCAGGAATTGGTTGGTCATCTCCACCAACACAAAAGCGGGACTCATTTCTGAAGATGTTCTGAGTCACTCCATGACAGTCTGGCCATTGCAGTCTTTGCTGATTTGACGTGGGGTTAAGGGCAGTTATAGTTTGGACCGTGGACAGTTGATATCGAGCCCTCTTTTAGGAAATGCTTTGTGGCTAGTGCTGCGGTGTACCGAGCAAGGCTGAACAGATGGGTGATTACATGAAAGGTGAAACAGGTGTGTGTGGTGTAGATAGATACTTTATTGATCCCAGAGGGAAATTCAAGAAACACTGGATAGGAAGAACCACACATGGAACGAGACATTCACTGCGCTGTAGCACCTCTTCTCAATCTATGGAACACTGAAAGAAAAGTCTATTGATTGATAGTGAGGATGAGGACGAAAGATGACCTCCCACTGGCTCATGGGAGATGGAGTTCCTTAATCCTTTTAGAGACTCAAGTGAGACGGCAGGCATGAGAGAACTACCTGAGGAGGAGTCTTCAGCAGGAGGCGTGACACAGTCAACAAAGTCGAGGGTTCTTATCTCTCCGCCAGCGTCTTGTTTCTCCTTCCACGTTACCATGTTAAGTGGTGCGGCAGCTAAATGCAGTTGCCTGAAGTGGCAGAGTGTATCTGCTGCACCATTTGGGTGGAACAGGAAAACAGCCTCAGCTTCATGTCCGACAGAGTGGTCAGCACAGGCGTAGCTGTTTTGCAGACTGTAGCTGTATGTTCAAAAACAAACTGTATCTACTCAGGCTCAACCAGCAACAGTGCAGAGTACAATGCTTTTATCTTCACCAAGATAGCTCTGAACCAGTGGGTGGAGAGATAGGGGTGGTATTATTCTAATGAGCTTAAACCTGATGTAGGAAGAGGAGCTGAATGTAAACAGCTTGCTCTGATTTAAAAAAAAAACTGACTGGGTGGTCTTATTTCTCAGTTTGTGGGTTGATAAGCCCTCCAGATAGCCAAACGTATGAGCACTAATGTATTTTACAGTTGCATGCAAAACTTAGAGCACCTCTGGCCAAATTAATATCTGAAAAAATTAGAAGTGTTCAAGTTCAATCGGTCACAAAAAGATTCACTTTGAGGGAAGTAACAGCTGTGATTTGATTGGGCATGGACTGGACAAGTTCAATGTTCAGACACTCTTGCATAAAAGAATTGGAGAGTTTTGGTTGGTGCCTTCCCTGGCACAATTTCCTGTAGACTGGGATTTCAGCCACTGCTGGTAGACCCGTATGACCGTCTGCTTCCATACACCTGCAGATCCAGCTACTTCCTTCACACTATGGTGTTTTGCCACGCCCACATGCAGTCACTCCTTTTAGCCAATCATTAACATCTACTCTGGAGCCATTTTCCACACATGGAACGAGACATTCCCTGCACTGTACCACCTCTTCCCAATCTATGGATCCCATCACTCACACCCCACAGGGATTTATAGCACCATCTGCAGGACCCTGAAGTCACTACTGCCTTAAACACGCAAGGTGTCTCATTTTTGTCCTTTGGGCTTATATGTATGTATATGTAGTTATGGTGGTCCTGTGGGGGTCCTGACCATTGAAGAACAGGGTAATAGAGTATACAGAGAAACAGATGGACTACAGTCTGTACCTGTAGAACTACAGAGTGCTCCTATATGGTCAGTGGTGCTCAGAAAATGGACAATGAAGTGCTTGTAATATTCTACTACAACCGTGTATATTCTATATTTACACTGTCCAAAATGACAGCTATGTCACTGTCCATGAACGCTTGTTCTGCGAGTTTGGAATGTTTGGTGAAGTGTGAACCCATTTCAGGCCCTGATCTCTGGGACTCCAGTGATCTGGGCCTCACTTCCAGTGTAATGTGGTATGAAATGGGACAATGAGTGTAGATGCAAGGATTTAAGATTTAGATTTAAGATTTAAATCCCCTTATTAGTCCCACAGTGGGGAAATTTAGTCTCCGCATTTAACCCATCCGTGAAGTGAAAGACCCACAAACACACTCACTAGTGAACACACACACTAGGGGGCAGTGAGCACACTTACCCGGAGCGGTGGGCAGCCCTATCCACGGCGCCCGGGGAGCAATTGGGGGTTAGGTGCCTTGCTCAAGGGCACCTCAGTCGTTACTGTCAGTTCAGGGAATCGAACCGGCTGGTTCCCTAACCTCCAGCCCATGACTCCCCCCCTGGGGGATGTGCTTATAGTTCTCTAATATGACTGAATTTGAACAGATATGTAATTTGGCCAGAGGTGCCCGAATGTTTACGCACATCTATATAAAAGAAGCCAGTGGGGACCGTGTTTTGAGTTAAGGGGGTCTCTGCTCTTTTGGTAAGTACAGGGGTAACAGGGGTCAACACACAGGAAGGTATGAGTAAAGACATGTCCAAAAGAGAAACCAGAAACAAAACAAGGGTAAAGAACTGAAGACTAACACGAACACTACAAAACAATGAAAACAAGAACAAATTTAAGATTTACACCAGGAAAACAACAAGGTCTAACAAAGGGACAACAGCGCGGCACTAACACGAGGAAAAGCAACAGCACAGAACTATCACAGGGTGGAAAACAGAGACTTCACAAACAGACAGGGCAAACAAAGGGGTCTTAATACACGTCCTAATGGGTAACAGATAGGTCTCAGGTGTGGGAGTGGGCGGAGCTAGGGGAAGCAGGAAGAGCTGTGCTAAGACAAAGTAACCAGAGGGGGCGTTGTGAGACACGAACAGGGACAGGCAGACAGAAAGACAGACAGAGATGTAACACCTACTTGTCATTCGAGTTAAGCAACCACATGCTAAAGACCACCTGCAAACAGAACAGCCCTCCTTTAGTTCTCAGAGCTGAGCACTGGGAAACACCGGGAAGCTGAAGAAGGTGCAAAAGTGGGCACCATGTAATTTGATTCTCCTACATCATTAGCATTTATACAGTAAGGAAGAGACCAACTTGTGTGGAAACTGGGAAACGGTCTTCTCCTAATTTGCAGAGAAAATGAAGAGCGGATATTTCAGGAAATGACTTTTCCTGGTACTTATAAAAAAACAGCTGACACATTTTTCTTTGTGTATATAGTTGATGGCACTATGACTCACTGTCTCCAAACTCAAGGGAAATTTAGCTGATTCTCTCCAAAACTGTCCCGTTCCCTCATGCAGGGCTTTAATGATTAATCAATTCCTTCCACAGCCCAGCAGGCTCTGTTTGAGGCTGGAGGACTGATGTGTCTCCGGTAATAAACAGGGTGAATGGTCACACTCAGTTGATTTCAAGCTATTATGTAGTCCGATTGCTCAGCACGAGTCCTCAGCCTTTATCTCTCTTTAAAGGAACATCACACTGAACAGCTCCTATTTAAAACGTCTTTCATCTTTAATGTGTGTCAGTTAAAAGTTTCACTCTTCAATTATGCTGGAAGTTGAGCAGGAAGTGAGGAAGGAGATTAAACCTCATGTGTCTTGTGGCTTTGTGACCCTTAATATTTTATAAAGTCATCTATCTCCGCTGTGACGAACGCTGTTCTGCTTAGATTGCAAATAAACAGACTCAGAGCACAGTTCATGCTTTTCAGCCTTAGAACCGGTTATCACTGCCAGCAAATAAGGCAGCTGTGTATCACTCAGAGCTGAAATGGATAACTTTCAATCAGATCCCTGCTTTCTTCATCGTTCATTCAGATCACATGTGTTTGTAAGTAGTTTGTAATGTATTGTGCAATATATATCACCTGTACTGTAATGTATATCACCTGTAAACCACCTGTAAACCACGCGTATATCACCTGTAAACCACCTGTTTATCATCCATATATCACCCGCATATCACCTGTATATCACCTGTAAACCACCTGTAAACCACCTGTTTATCATCCGTATATCACCTGTATATCACCTGTAAGCCACCTGTTAATCATCCGTATGTCACCCATATATCACCAGTATGTTGCCTGTATGCCACCTGTATATCCCCTATATGTCACCTGTATTATACCTGTATATCACCTGTAAACCACCTGTGTATCATCTGTATGTCACCTGTATATCCCTTATATGTCACCTGTATATCACCTGTATTTTACCAGTATATCACCTGTATGTTGCCTGTATGTCACCTGTACATCCCCTATATGTCACCTGTATATCACCTGTATTTTACCTGTATATCATCCGTATGTCACCTGTATATTCCCTGTATGTCATGTGTATATCACCTGTATGTCATCTGTATATCACCTGTATATCACCTGTGTATCCCCTATATGTCATCTGTATGTCATCTGTATATCACCTGTATATCACCTGTATGTCACCTGTATATTACCTGTATGTCACTTTTATATATTATTTCTCATTTTATTTTCACCCAACAATAGAGATTTATTAAGTTTAATAATTTATCTTATGTTTTGTGTAACTTTAGTCTACTTCTTGCTCTGTATCTGTTAACTGCATAATGAATAATTAACTAAATAGATTTGGATGAAAAGCTGGTTATGAATATGATCTTGTTTTCTGATGTACATTTACTCTTATTTTTCTTTTGTTTGTTTGTTATTTGTCATTTTCATTGAAACAAATTTAAATGAAATGTAAAAATATTAGAATAGTACAGCAAATAGTGATACGTAGTCTAAGCCAGTGGTTCCTGACTGTGCACGTTTTGCTAGATTGGTTAGCTTTACAGCCCAGTCTACTACACCTGTGTAGATGCATGGAACATCATCACTCTATTGCTAAGGGTGCGTTCAGACTCGGCAGGTTTGGTTCAGTCACTCAGGAGCCATGCACAAGCTGAGCCCTGTGTTGTACAATACGAATGGCTCCTATGTGGCTATTTCCTCAGACACTGCAGGAGTCTGAACCACCTTTCCGCTTTGTGTTTTCTCTTGTCCGAAGCTGTTTGTGAGGGCCTGTGTGTGTGTGCTTGTGCTTGTGCTTGTGCGTGTTTCTTACAAATTCATATTTCAAGCTTATGTCTTCCTTCAGAGGTCTTGGGTCACTTAATTTTCCACTTCACAAGAAATAAAATGCTTCACTTATGGGAATTACAGGAACAGGAACATTAGCGGGTGCAGGAATTAAGTGCTTTTGCGGTCTAGGCCCTTCACATTGTGGTGTAGGAAGTATTTATTTGTTGACTGGCTGTCTCAATGTGGGCAGAGGGCAGAGAAGTAAACAGTAAGGCAATCTTAAGAGGCCTTCATAGCAGTGTCAGTGCTGTTACTGCTAACTTCCATTCATCACTGGTCATTTTGCACTCTCAAATCAGTTAGCAGGTTTTGCTTTCCTCCTCATCAAGGTGGGCGAGTCGTTCTCAGCACTGCAGAGACAGCCACAGTGCCGGCAGTGTATGCTGCGATCAGACACAGCAGTGCTGCTGGAGTGTTTATACACTGTGTCCACTCACTGTCCACTCTATTAGACACTCCTACCTTGCTGCTCCACCTGCTCTATGTACATTCATAGACAACAGCACACTACTGCTGCACCGTTCGCGTTGGTCAACCTCCAGTCCTTCATCCAGACGGTTTGGTAGTCGATTCTCAGTCCCACAGTGACACTGAGGTGTCCACTAGCACCACTGTATCTGATCCACTCACACCAGCACCACACAAACTAACACACCACCATCATCACTGCAGTGTTGAAAATGATCCACATAGCATTATGTTCTCTGTTTATGATACAAGCATACTTGTTACCGATCCTTAAGTTTATATTTTGCTGCTATTGCACAGTGATGTCATTTGCACTAATATCGCAATGCTGTGCATATCATCTGCTCTTAGAGATTTTAAATAAGGCTACCTTTATAAAGTCTTTATGAATGGTGTAAAATTAGTTTATTAAAGGTTATTACTTAGTCATAAACTCTTTACAGAGTATTAACATGTTAATAAGCAGTTATAACACATTAATAAAAAGGGGTAAAAATAAGTGTCTCCATATGATGAATATGTATTGAAGCTGGCAGGTTTAACTCTGACTGAAGGAAAAGGCTAAAACCTCAATATCTGGCCTTTAGCAGTATCCAACACAGTGGGTCCACTACTGGACTAACAACAGGTCACTGCTGCCCTTCTTATTTATCTGTGGTAACTGTTTATTAATACTGTTATGGTGTTTATGATCTAATTTCCAACTGTTAACAAACCATTAATAAACTTATTAATGCTGTTAAGTTGTTTATGATCTAACTAACAACTGTTAATAAACTATTAATAAACTTATTGGTGCTGTTAAGGTGTTTATGATCTAAGTAACAACTATTAATAAGCTATTAATAAACTTATTAGTGCTGTTATGGTGTTTATGATCTTAGTAACAACTATTAATAAGCTATTAATAAACTTATTAGTGCTGTTAAGATGTTTATAATGTAAGTAACAACTATTAATAAACCCTTAATAAATGTTTTAGTGCTGTTAAGGTGTTTATGATCTAAGTAACAACTATTAATAAGCTATTAATAAACTTATTAGTGCTGTTATGGTGTTTATGATCTTAGTAACAACTAATAATAAACTCTTAATAAACTTATTAGTGCTGTTAAGATGTTTATAATGTAAGTAACAACTATTAATAAACCCTTAATAAATGTTTAGTGCTGTTACGGTGCTTATGATCTAATTTCTAACTATTAATAAACTTATTGGTGCTGTTAAGGTGTTTTTGATCTAATTAACAACTATTAATAAACCCTTAATACATGTATTAATGCTGTTAAGATGTTTATGATCTTAGTAACATCTATTAATGAACGATTAATAAACTTATTAGTGCTGTTAAGGTGTTTATGATCTTAGTAACAACTTTTAATAAACCCTTAATAAACTTATTAGTGCTGTTAAGGTGTTTATGATCTAAGTAACAACTATTAATAAACCCTTAATGAACTTATTAGTGCTATTTAAGATGTTTATGATCTAAGTAACAACTATTAATAAACCCTTAATGAACTTATTAGTGCTATTTAAGATGTTTATGATCTAAGTAACAACTATTAATAAACCCTTAATAAATGTTTTAGTGCTGTTAAGGTGTTTATGATCTTAGTAACATCTATTAATAAACCATTAATAAACGTATTAAGGCTGTTAAGGTGCTTATGATCTAATTAACAACTATTAATAAACTTATTAGTGCTGTTAAGATGTTTATGATCTAATTAACAACTATTAATAAACCCTTAATAAACTTATTAGTGCTGTTAAGGTGTTTATGATCTAATTAACAACTATTAATAAACTTATTAGTGCTATTTAAGGTGTTTATGATCTAATTAACAACTATTAACAAACCCTTAATAAATGCTTTATAATGGTGGTCTTGTTTTAAAGCGGTGCGCTTTTTTTAAAAAGTGCTTCTTTACTTAGTATTTATGTTGTAATTGTTAGTACTTGTAGTCAGGGCAGTGCACATGACAATAAACTCTTGGATCTTGAATAATACATGCTCTGTGGTGGTCCTGTGGGGGTCCTGGTCTTTAACGAACAGGGCAGAAGGTGAGATAACAATGTATAGAGAGAAACAGATGGACTTCAGTCTGTAACTGCAGAACTACAAACTGCCCCTATACGGTGGGTGGAGCACATATGAGCGATGAGCGTAGATACATGGACCTCGTACCTAATAAAGTGCTTAGTGCTTGTGTTTCTTTCTTTGGCAGCTGAAGCTGGATATTACCAGTTTATACTTATTTATTTCCTTCCTTCAAAGTTCTGAATGCTCCAGATGATGATTTATTTGAACTGTCAATCCGAAACCTTTTCCAATTAAAACGGTTTTAGTTCTGTGCACCAAAATAAGTTCTTTAATATGTTTTCCATTGAATTACATGAGCGAGTTCACACATACTAGAAGTAGGGCATAACTGGTTTCAATTAGTTTATGAATAGCTAATTAGTTTTGGATTTGTCTCGCATTTAGGGGTTAAGAACGAATGGATACATGTGGTGCCCACATCTGGCCACAGCCAGATATCAGTGACAAACTTATTCACGGGGAATGGGTCTAAGTTCAGATGCTCTTTGCCTGCATTAAATGTGTCATAAAAGTGACATGTGGTTCCAAAATATCTGAACAGAGTCCATCATTTTTAAAGAAGTCACTCAGTAAAGGCTGAATCGTCTTTAGCAGAGAACAAAAACTGGTTAGCTTTAGCTTAGCTTTAGCTTAGCTTTAGCTTAGCTAGCACGACAACAGCTCTGCTCACAGGACACGTTCACAACTGGTGATTTAGAGTAGCATATCTAGAGCCAAGATGACAGATCAGCTGTATCCGAGAAACTGAAACTAAAACACAAGGACCTGAATCTCCAAAGCAGTTCAAATGGGGTTCAAACTGAGCTACAAATGTTCATCATGCAGGCGGAAGAACGCCTTCCTGCCCCTTCCTGCTATAATTCAGCCGTCGCCTTGGCAAATATTTAACATGGGCTGTATTGTGGTCTATTTTGTAGAGCACCTGTCACAGCTTAAGGCCGACTAACCATCTAATGGCTCCACTACTGTAACACAGTTCATGTGCTCTACTTGTGATTGGTCTATTACCATAGCGTTCATTCATTGGCTGCTATTTCCTGCTTGTGTTCACTATGCTAATTATTGTGTGAAGTTTTATGTAGATCGTTTATTCATTTTCAGGATTTTCGTACATGTCTATGTTGTCCTGAATGGGTTAACTGCCCCACTCCCATCCATGACACTGAAATTAGGGCATCTAATGCAAGACATAGTGGTGGGACTTGTAAGTCCTGCACAGTCACACAGGAGAGTAGGCCTCTGGTTAGGAACTCCGCTCTGGACCTCTTAGGGTTAATGCATGCTGCTACCCAAACCCACAACTGAGCGCTGACAGTGGCTATTTCCTCAGACACTGCAGGAGCTTGAACCACCTTTCCGCTTTGCGTTCTCTCTTGTCCGAAGCTGGTTGTGAGGGTCTGTTCTGGCCTTGTGTGTCTGCGCTTGTGCATGTTTCTTACAATCCATATTTCAAGCGTATTTCTTCCACTAGAGGTCCTGGGTCAGTTTATTACAGGGCAAATAAGGGATTACAGGACCAGGAACGTTACAGGGTGCACGCATGGAGTGTGTTTGTGTTCTAGCCACTTCACACTGGAGTGCAGGACCTATTTATTTTATGGCTGGCTGTCTAAATATATGCTAACAATAAGGCGACCCTGAGAGGCCTTCAGAGCAGCGGCAGCGCTGCTGCTGCTAACGTTCACGAATAACTGGGTCTTTTGTGCTCCCGAATCAGTAATCACTTTTCCTTCAGGTTTTGCTTTCCTCCTCGTTTGTAACCCCCTGCAGTAAAGGCGTTATGTACATTCAGTGACCACTTTATTAGGTACACCATGTACTAGTCCGTGTACTGTTAATGGCCATATTATTATCAGCCACACTTACCATATAGGGGCACTTTGTGGTTCTATAATACAGGCTGTAGTCCATTTGTGTCTCTGTATACTCCATCATTCCACCTCTACTCCAGTCATCAGTGGTCAGGACCCCCCAATCGGACCACCCCAGAGTTGTTTGGGTGGTGGATGATTCTCAGCACTGTCATGGTTGGATCTGACGTTTCCCCTCTTCCTGTCAGCGCTACCTTTAAGTCTTTATCATCTAACATGATGCTGCTTCTGGAAATTGGAGAGGTTGGTTATTGTCCGTTGGCTAAACTACCAAAAGGGTTTTGTGGAATTTGCTTTCATGTTTGACTTTCTGTGGCAGGTGGCATGTTTACAGCAGACGCTCTTATCCAAAGCAGCGTAGAAAAGTGCTGAGTGTTCAGTCAGAGTATGTGTTCTTGCTATTACAAACATGGTAGAGTCTAAAATCCACCCAGAGCTCAGACGCTGAGTGAACCAGAGGAAGAACATACAGTAGTGCACTACCCAGAAATCTCAAGCCAGTGCTCATAGCGAGAGGGATGATAGGATAATACTGATTTCAGTATGTACTGTACACCAGTTAGCGCTCACTTATGTGCTCATGTCCGTTGTTTGGTTTGATTCTGCATGTATTACTTTTTCTCCACTTGTTTAAAAAAAAAAATTATAATGTGACACTACCTGAAAGTTTAGGATGTGTTGGTTTGAACAGGTTACAAATTAGAAATAATATTAATATAACATTTCAAGTATTAAAATCAGGTATCCGTAATGCATTATCGGTACCTTTAATAAGATCTATAAAGCTTTTCTAATGTTTTATGATGCTTAACATGAGCTTGTGTGATGCTGGATGTACTGATCCAGATACTCGTGGTGGTAATGAGTTCAATGCTCTGACATGAGTGAGTCAATTCCGGGTCGACAAGTAAACAGAGGAATTGACCACAGCAACCAAAACAGACATGGGAGGGCAAGACAGGAGCGTAAATCCAGATACAGGGAAAGGTCAACACCAGGACTGTAACGTAGTGGTTGAGGCGGGATGCAAGTGCATAGTGGATTTATTTGAGTCAGTCCGGGTAACAGGGGTCAAAACACAGGTGGGTGTTACTAAAGACATGTCCATCAATAGAAAGCAGAAACAAAACCAGGGTCAAGAACTGAAGACAAGCACTACAAAACAAAAAGAACAAGAACTGAAAGGAAACGCGGCTAGAATTTATGAGGGGACAACAGCTAAGAACTAACGGTAACACTTTACTGTAGGGTACGGTAATGAAGGCTCCATGACACCTACATAAGCACTTCATGACAACTGACATAAACATACATAAACATTCATGAACACTTATTCCAAAAGGCGCCAGCTGTCATAAAGACTGCTTTTGTCAACTTTGATGTCAAGAGACATAGAGTTTTGGTGACATTAGGTTGTGTCATGACATTTTGTGAGGTGAAATGACATAGCATGTTATGACAACTGACTTTGTCGTATTTTTCTTTGTGTTCGGTATGTCAGGGTGACACAGTGCTGACGATGTGACACAGCTTGATAAAATGAGGCAGGTGGTTAAACTGAACAAAAGTGCTTGTATTTTAAAAGTGCTTGTATTTTATGGAAGGACATTTCTAGAGCCCAGAAGTGGAAGACCTAAGCCGGTGTGCTTGGAAGGTAAGATCTAGTTGTATCTTCTTCTTCCCTTAAAGGGATCTCAACAGAGGAGTCACAGAAAAGTGCTGAGATTTTCATCCTGCACTATTGCTTTCTCTTTAATGCAGAATGAGTAAAGAGTTAGAGTTCGCACATGATGGACTACAATTGTACAAAGACTTTTATAGACTTTACTTCCTGTGTAGTCTGTTCTCTTTAATGAACTCCAGTCTTATTCACCCAGAATCAGGGCCCACCCTCACTACTGTGATTGTGTAGGCCTTGAAGTTTTCAC
This sequence comes from Prochilodus magdalenae, assembly GCA_024036415.1. NCBI lineage: Eukaryota > Metazoa > Chordata > Actinopteri > Characiformes > Prochilodontidae > Prochilodus > Prochilodus magdalenae. Next base: position 80,339 of record JAMWET010000159.1, on the reverse strand, counting down.
TTTCGTTCAGTTTAACATGCTATGTCATTTCACCTCACAAAATGTCATGACACAACCTAATGTCACCAAAACTCCATGTCTCTTGACATCAAAGTTGACAAAAGCAGTCTTTCTGACAGCTGGCGCCTTTTTAGAATAAGTGTTCATAAACGTTTATGTATGTTTATGTCAGTTGTCATGAAGTGCTTATGTAGGTGTCATGTAGCCTTGGTTACCGTGCCCTACAGTAAAGTGTTACAGAACTAACAAAGGGACAACAGAGACTTCACAAACAGACAGGGCAAACAAAGGGGTCTTAATACACGTCCTAATGAGCACCAGATTGGTCTCAGGTGTGGGAGTGGGCGGAGCCAATGCAATGTCATGGCATGAAGCAACCATAGGGGGCGTTGTATGGCATATGAACAAGGACAGGCAGACAGATAGACGTGACAAGGATAATCAGAAACCAGGCAATCAAATAAGAGGGAGAGGCAAATGAGTAACAGCAAAGGGTGAACAGGGATCATATATAAGAATACATAAACAGAGAACAATAGAGAAACGCTTGGAATGCAACACTAGGGTTGGAGTTCTTCACAAGTATTACTGACTTGTGGGTGGGGGGGATGGTAAAAGTAAATGGGAAACGGGTAAAGTTAATTAAAGTTCTGTGGGAGCAAAGTGGGGAAGCAGGATAGAGCGAGGTATTATGGGTATTATGCCGGAAGCAGAGGAAGAATCCCGACGTGTGACAAATGGTGAATAAATGTTCATATCCGGCACATAAACTGGTATCACGCCGCATTATAAGGCTTCATAGCACAAAGAGATATAATGTGTTAAATTGCACATATAGATTTGACCTGTTTCTAACATTACTGTTGAGACACATATCATAAAACTTAATATATTCATTCACATAATGCATGATGGATTCATAGATGATCAATAACATCCCTTTATCTAAAGGCTGTAACGACAGCTTATAAGTGTTCATTAGACGTTATGTGCACTTACAAGATTTTTCCATTTTGAAGATACTGAGGAACATTAGAGTGGGCTCACTGGGTATGCTTATGAAGCATTATGCAAATGAACACAACAAGAGTTATTAAACTTTATGATAACGCTTTTACAGATAATGTTAATAACAGGATAAATATATATATTATAAAGCATTATAGCACTTTGTGCTAATTATAGAACCACAAAGTGCACCTGAGTGCCCCTAAAGGACAATAACCAACCTCTCCAATTTCCAGAAGCAGCATCATGTTAGATAGTGAGGACTTAAAGGTAGCGCTGACAGGAAGAGAGGAAACGTCAGAATACATGCTCTGACTGAACACTCAGCACTTTCCTGCGCTGCTTTGGATAAGAGCGTCTGCTAAATGCTGCACATGTAAATGTAAAAGTAAACGTGCCACCTGCCACAGAAAGTCAAACATGAAAGCAAATTCCATAAAACCCTTTTGGTAGCATAGCCAACGGACAATAACCAACCTCTCCAATTTCCAGAAGCAGCATCATGTTAAATAGTGAGGACTTAAAGGTAGCGCTGACAGGAAGAGGGGAAACGTCAGATCCAACCACGACAGTGCTGAGAATCATCCACCACCCAAACAATACCTGCTCTGGGGTGGTCCGGTGGGGGGTCCTGACCACTGATGACTGGAGTAGAGGTGGAATGATGGAGTATACAGAGACACAAATGGACTACAGCCTGTTATTATAGAACCACAAAGTGCCCCTATATGGTGAGTGGAGCTGATAATAATATGGCCATTAACAGTACACGGACTAGTACATGGTGTACCTAATAAAGTGGTCACTGAGTGTACATAACGCCTTTACTGCAGGGGGTTACAAACGAGGAGGAAAGCAAAACCTGAAGGAAAAGTGATTACTGATTCGGGAGCACAAAAGACCCAGTTATTCGTGAACGTTAGCAGCAGCAGCGCTGCCGCTGCTCTGAAGGCCTCTCAGGGTCGCCTTATTGTTAACATATATTTAGACAGCCAGCCATAAAATAAATAGGTCCTGCACTCCAGTGTGAAGTGGCTAGAACACCATCGCACCATGCGTGCACCCTGTAACGTTCCTGGTCCTGTAATCCCTTTTTGCCTTGTAATAAACTGACCCAGGACCTCTAGTGGAAGAAATACGCTTGAAATATGGATTGTAAGAAACATGCACAAGCGCAGACACACAAGGCCAGAACAGACCCTCACAACCAGCTTCGGACAAGAGAGAACGCAAAGCGGAAAGGTGGTTCAAGCTCCTGCAGTGTCTGAGGAAATAGCCACTGTCAGCGCTCAGTTGTGGGTTTGGGGAAGCAGCATGCATTAACCCTAAGAGGTCCAGAGCGGAGTTCCTAACCAGAGGCCTACTCTCCTGTTTGACTGTGCAGGACTTACAAGTCCCACCACAATGTCTTGCAGTTTATGTGTGTGATTATGAATGCTTATGCACAGGCTTATATCTAGTAATATAAAGCATTATAAAGACTTTATAGATCTTTATGAATGCACCTATAAAGAATTATGGATACCTAATTCATAGAAAGTGTTACCATAGTCCAACTTCTTAGGATGAAAACTTGCTTCCTCTGTTTGTGACATGTGCTTTCTGTCTCTGTCTGTTCTCCAGTGCTTGGCCCCATCCCAGCTGAGTGTCAGTGCAGGGATCTGGAGCTGGACTGTGACGGTGCTCACTTTAAGGACGTCCCCATGGTCTCCATTAATGTCACCATGATGTGAGTTCCGGCTCGCGTGTGGCAGGAGGATGGAGGTTCGCTTGAAGTGTGTTTACAAGTCGTCGCTCTGAAGCGCGCTGGCTGCTCGGGTGTCAGAACACTCGTGTAGATCACTGCATGAGAGATCAAGGCATCCCCGGCTGCTTAATGGATGTTTACCAGGAGACATTTGTCTTGCGGGGAACACTGTAAACTGAGTCTGTAGGGGTTTGGTACACACTTTGACTGAATTAGTCTCGGCACTGTCGGAACAACGCGGCTGCGAACACTCACTCCGGTACATAACCGATCCGGAGTGCACATACATGGTTGACCTTTTGCATAGCCAGCCTACTTTAGTCAAAAGTTTTCTCATTGTGTGTCTACAGAATTAGGCAGATGGTCGTATCCAGTGATTAGCTGTAGACTCTGAGAATGTATGATAGCTAATACAGATAGTATGGAGTCCAGACGTCTTACGCCATGATACCAAAAAACAAGAGTCAGTGTGGATATCATCCAATCAGACAAAGCAGGAGTGCATTTTAAGAGACTCAGGGACTCTTCTGTCCTGTTCAGAAGCCAGTGGAAGTGCCAAGTTAGCAGAGTCTTGATGTCCTTAAGTCTTTGTCCTTAAGGTATTGTAATGGTTGATTACGTGCACTTGACTATTGCGCATGCGCACTGAGCAGTAGCTCTCTAGTTGTAGCCTAGCCTTCTGTCTGATGCAGCTGCTTCTAAGTTACTCCGGACAGTAATGGTGAGATGTGTGGTTACTTGGGCCATTAAACGCCACTTCTACCCCGCATGCAGTGTGTCCTGGGTGTGTATCTTCAGAGAGTCCCGGGACCAGTGCCTTTTCCCGGGTCTGGCTCCTGCATCGCACCTTTTCACCCTTACAGTATGCAGGGGCTGGCCTGTACCATATAACTGCTGTGATGACTGTGAATGCAAAACCAACGTCAAGAATCAGACTAGGGTCTAACCCGGCCTATGATGAGGAACAGTTGAAGAGATCAGAACGCCAGTAAGGCCTGTGATTGGCTGATGGTGCCACGTGACCTTCTGATGCAGCGTTGGGGTTGGAGTTTGCGTGAACACTAGTCTGAGCTACAGAGCGAGAGGGCAACATAACAGCGACACGATTATGACACTTCTGTTCTGTGCAGAAAGCCAATGTTCCACCAGAAGTACGCTCATCAGTGCACACCTGACCATTGGAGCCGTTTCTCTGTAACCCAGAAACCAGCGTCCGATGGTTTGGTTAAGAGTCCGTTTATTTTGTAGAAACAGATGTGTTTTATTTGGTCAATTGGTACCGTGGTCAAGGAACAGACAAGGGCCAGAACCAGTCTATGAAAGCCAATGGAAGATCGTACTATGATAGCAGGCTCTTGATGCCTGTCTTTGTCCATTCCCTCCAGGCAGGCGGGGAATGGGCTGTTTCTGGCTTTGTAGCCAAGCATCAGGGTCTAAAACCTTATGCGGGCAGCAGCAACAGGAAGCCAGGCAATGCAGGAGTGGAGTGACATGAGAGAATACAGGAAGACAATTGAAGACAAGCCATGCTGCCGCTTTCTGGATCAGCTGTAAGGGCCTGATTGCCCGCATAAGAAGACCAGAGGGCGGATAAAAGACAAGAACGATAACTCGTCTGCTGAACAGTTCCCCGGACTGGTACCTGCACAGATGTATAGCTGTTGTGATGATTGTGAAAGAGACTGAATATCAAGATGCTTTGCTGGGGGAACCCCAAAACCAGTCTCTGATGAGGAAGAGGTGAAGGAGATCAGAATTCCAGAAAGGCTTGTGACACGGTTATGTTCGGATTCAGGTAATGGCCTGCCTTTGAGGGACAGACATGCCGGGATTCGAATTTGGCCTTCTTGTTGGGTCGTCTTTGGTTCAGTTAGCTCAGGTTCTACTCAGTGCCTTCCCTGGCTTTAGTCCATTTCCTATTCCCAGGCTACAACTACCGCATCAGTCAGGGTCTGACCCCAGAGGACAGAGGCACCCACCAGGAGGTTACCTGTGGCTTGACTGCTTGTTCTTTAGAAGACAAGAGGCCATGAGATCAAATCTGCAGTCAGATGTTGGAGATAGGAGGTCTCTAATGTAATTATTGGCCCCCCATGTCAATACCGGTATAATGTTCTGCATACAGATCCAAGCATTAAGCAATGTGCCTCACCAGTTAGCCTCCATCCCCACTACACAGGCCAGATAGAGGTCTGTTTATCTTACTCTGAAGCATTTCTTCATTGGTAATCTAGGATTCCATACTGGATTCTTCGGAGCATGCAACATAATATGAACCTTGTTTATGACTTTATGGCTTTAAAGATCAAAATAATTTCATTGAAAGTGGATTGTTTTGTTTTTTCACCAAAAGGAGAGCCAGGAGACAGGGCTAGGGGGCTAGTCTTGGAACTAGGTATTGATTCTGGTTGTTTCACCAGATGGCCAACTCTCCTAACCAATCATAGCCTAAAGGTATTTGACCTTTAACCTACAGCTATAAACCCCTGATGATAACCCTTTTCCAGGATCCTGTTGTAAATGCGTAAAAGTTCTGTTCCGGGAATACAAAATATATAAACTTCTACACACGTATACACAAACACTGATATCCGACACATTCAAACATCAATCAAAACTTATTGTACCGTGTGGGTTCTGATGAATCACCAGGTAATGACCAGGTAAGGGGCTAAATATGACAGATAGGTATTGTGATTCAAATAAGCTTAGCATGAAGGTTAACGGTGATGTTATATGCTAGTGGGTGGGTTGGCATGCCTTGGAAGCATAAGCAATAAGCAATAAGCAGTGAGCTAGAGACCAGTTCTGAACCCATTATTGCCCATAAGGAGCTTTTTGGTCAGCAGCTGCAACAGAGCAGCTAAACAAACTGGAATTAGCCGAAGACAAACAGAATACAGTCCAGCACACATGATGAGCTGGTTAACTGGAGCAAAATAATAGTCAGGCTAATTCAGCAAATGCTGAAAAAGCTGTCGCTGATGCCATGACGCATGTATGGCTCTGTTCGTTATACAGAAGGCTTTATGTCGGGTTTGCAGTTTGAAGTATTGCTCAGTTTACCTGGCACCTTGAGTCACCTCATCACAGCATGCAAACTGACACGCCAGCAGTGACTGTTTTTGCACCTTCAACAATATCAAGCTGTAAGTCACACAATTCAGTTCTGCTTGATCTTTTTGCTCGGCATGAATGGAAAATATGTTTCTCCATTTCTCCATGTATCTCCATTTTAATATTTTTTTACAAATCAGGCATCATTTGATAACATGAGCTGCTGTTTCCACAGTGTGATAAATCCAGGATGAATGGACCAACAGAAGTGGCCCAAAATTGCTGGTTCCTTTGGCTTACATTGAAATTAAATGAGCTTCCTATGAAGTTGCCATTTTGGAGATACATGTTTTTCTTTGGACAGCAGTGATATACACTTAGGTGGACGGCTGTCATTACGGCAAACATTTTGCCCACAAGTCTGTACTCCGCACGAGTGGCCAGCTGGTACAACGCAGGGGTGATTCATTTATCAGTGGGCATGGGTTGCCGGTGATTGCCATCCATTGGCCCTATACAGGGGTTGGACAATGAAAGTGAAACACCTGTCATTTTAGTGTGGGAGGTCTCATGGCTAAATTGGACCAGCCTGGTGGCCAATCTTCATTAACTGCACATTGCACCAGTAAGAGCAGAGTGTGAAGGTTCAGTTAGCAGGTAAGAGCACAGTTCTGCTCAAAATACTGCAATGCACACAACATTATGGGTGACATACCAGAGTTCAAAAGAGGACACACTGTTGATGCACGTCTTGCTGGCGCATCTGTGACCAAGACAGCAAGTCTTTGTGATGTATCAAGAGCCACGGTATCCAGGGTAATGTCAGCATACCACCAAGAAGGACGAACCTCCACCAGCATCACGTAGTGACCTGGCCACTATCCTGCAAGAAGAATGGCTTAAAATCCCTCTGACCACTGTGCAGGACGCAGTATATGTCATTCCCAAGACCAACTGACGCTGTATTGGCTGCAGAAGGAGGCCCTACACCATACTAATAAATGATTGTGGTCTAAAACCAGGTGTTTCAGTTTCATTGTCCAACCCCTGTAGATGGTCCATATTGCATACCCTTCCGAAGGTTGCTTTCGATATGCCGAATCCAAATCTAGTTTGAAAACAGGCTCTGCAGGTTGTACTCCTGGAACTGTCTGGTATGTTTGTGTCTCCGGTTGCAAGGTGGAAATGAGGTTGAAACTGGCTTCTTATCTAAATGTCCCATTCTGTCTTGGAATGGTGCAGCAGTTACAGGAAATTCAAATTAGAAGCCATGTTCAGCTTCATCAAGGTGGACGTCGCCAAGGTGGCACAGGCCTCATTAGGTGGGCCATTTCTCGTCCTGCCCGTCGTCCCTGAGCTGCAGACAGCACAGCTATAAAAAGATGACAAATGGCGGTAAAGATAATTTTAATTAAAGCACAGTCCAATCTCTCCATCGTGCTGGTTTTGATGCAGCCCCTTAATCATGGTAGCCTACCTCGCCTGAAGTTTGCTCACGTAACAGTAGAGGATGGAAACGTGGCTTAATTTGACTTTTTCTCCCTGACATTTTAAATTTAAACTGCACAAATAGCTGCACCCAGAAGGAATTGACTGACATGAATGAAACTTGGTGGGTGGTGTAAGGGTGAAAAGGTACGGTGCAGGAGCCAGACCCGGGAAAAGGCACTGGTCCCGGTACTCTCTAAAGACACACGCCCAGGACACACTCCATGCGGGGTAGAAGTGGTGTTTATTGGCCCAAGCAACCACACATCTCACCATTACTGTCCGGAGTAACTCAGAAGCAGCTGCATCAGACGGGAGGCTAGGCTACAACTAGCTCCTTCGTCCCGCACAGAGAGCTACAGCTCATGCACAATAGTCAAGAGCACGTAATCAACCGTTACAGTGGGTTTGACATTGTGACACATGATTCAAGTTTCACCCTCAGCCGACCCCACAGCCACATGAGCAGTGACTCCATGCATCATCCTGTTAATGCCAGTGCTGTGGGCAGACGGCTGCACGACACAGGACTACATGCACACAGACCATTGGGACAACTGTCCTTAACACCACGTCAAGGTCACTGCTATGGTGTCACACCAGACTGACATGGCACTCATCTTCATCTTTTGTCTTGGTGGAGACGACCAATGAATCCTTGTGTGGAGACACCATGGTCAGCACCAAGATGCATATATTGGATATATTGGATGTACAGGATGTACAGTAAGGTGTCAGCAGTGCAGATACATAAACCTATAGCAGAAGAGATTCGGTCCTCACCTGTCCTGGGAAGAGTTAAAGAGCCTGATGGCTCTCAGGACAAAGGATCTCCTGAGTCTCTCTGCGGAGCAGCTCTGTCACAACAGCCTGCCACTGAACTTGCTCCTTTTGTCCATAATGATGGTGTGCAGTCGGCGGCCATCATCAGCCATAATGAACAGCAGTTTGTACAGTGTACAGCTGTTTGTGCAGTGTACAACAGCACCGCAATCCCACACCTCCTTCTGAGGGCAGCTATTCTTTTGATGATGAGTGTATAACACTCATTTGGAGCTGTTGGATCCATCTGGATCCGTTGGGTGTGTCTAAACTTTTGACTGGTAGTGTAGCTGTACCTAATGACTACGAATGGGGCCGCCACTGCCACTGGCTTGTGTTTGCGTTGGGCAAGCAGCACATCAAAGTGCGAAAGACGTCTGCCTTTTGAATCACAAGAATCCTTGATGAGTTATTTCATGCCTCTCCCACTTAATAACTTCATTTTTTCGTTTAATTTGAAATGAAAGTGTCAGCAAAGCTGTTTTCAGAGCGAGTGTTTTGCATCTGAAAATGAGACCTTGTTTACTTGCTGTTCTGGTTGCCGTTCAATTCCAGGCCTTCTTAGCCTCCTCTATTTTTCCAGCATAACATTCTCAGAAGTCAGTGGAGAATTAAATAATGGCATTATATGTAATTATGATAATACTATTCTCCACGCAAAACAACCGTGCTTCTCCCACTCGTTTGAGTGCCGTCCTCTGTAGAAGCAGTCTGACTATGGTTCGCGTTAATCTATACCACTGAAATGGATATTTACGTAAGGTGGGTTTCTTAATCAAGGCTCGGCGTCTTCCATCACGGCCCAGTTTTGTTCATTAGTATGCTGCAGCTGGGCATGGAGCTAGTAATGGAGAGTTTGGAGAGTTTGGACAAGGTAGATCGAATGCATAGTCACTCTCTCGTTTTAAATGGGAACACTGTCTGCATTCTGTTTCCCTCTCGAGCCTCTGAAGACATCTCAAACACATACACTTTGTAAAAGCGCAGTCTTTTATTAAGTGTAATGCTGTTTGGGGGCCATGTCAGCAAACAGAGCTTGGGCTGCGGGAGTGAAGAGGCCACCAGGGCTGCGCTTCCGACAAGAACGCTCACTAGCCTTTTAATCCACAAGTTTTTACTGTTTGGTCAGCATGCCTACAGATTTAATTCTGGTGCATGAACATAGAGACTCTTGATATACACTCGTCATCTAAAGAATAGCTGCACCCAGAAGGAGGTGTGGGATTGCAGTGCTGTTGGGAAGGAAGATAAAGGTCACCAGGGACAATAACTGATAATACATTTAGACTGATATGATCAATATTTATTGAGCTACACATACAGAAGTCTGTCTCAGTGTGGAATAGGGCCACCGTGTTTGCTAAACCAACATGCCAGACGTCTCGGTATGGAGCTGTAGAGGTTCCTAATGGTGCCCTGTGATAATCCATACCATGCAGCTTGAACATCCTCACACAGTTCCTGCAGATGGTGCGGTAGAAGTGGAGGTGGAGTGACACCAGGCCTTCATTGGTTGTCTCCACCAAGACTAAAGCGGGACTCCTCACTGAAGATGACCCGCTGCCATTCTGAGTCTCTCCATGACAGTCTGGCACGACACCACTGCAGTCTTTGTGGATGTTGACGTGGTGTTAAGGGCAGCTGTTGTAATGGTCTGCGTGCATCTAGTCCTGCGTCGTGCAGACGTCTGTCCATGGTGCTACCACTAACAGGATGATTCATGGAGGGCATCGCTGCTTACCTCACATGCACGGCCCAGCCTGAAATTTGATCTCATGATGTTAAACCTACCCACCAAGTTTCATTCCTGTCGGTTGATTCTTCTTGGTGCAGTTATTGGTGACAGATGGATAGATGGATAGATGGATGGATAGATAGATAGATAGATAGATAGATAGATAGATAGATAGATAGATAGATAGATAGATAGATAGATAGACAGATGGATAGATGGATAGATGGATGGATAGATAGATAGATAGATAGATAGATAGATAGATAGATAGATAGATAGATAGATAGATAGATAGATAGATAGACAGATGGATAGATGGATAGATAGACAGATAGATAGACAGACAGATAGATGCAGTTATTGGTGCAACTATGTCCAGAAACTCTCCCGTCCGTGCCAGATTGACTCTCAGCTGTTATTCGTGCTTGTGGAGGTATTACACGCTATTAGGTGCATATCAGAGGCAGGTGACTCATTTTTTGTCTGGGAACTTATGCTGTATATCCTACATACATTTTAAGTAAGCATTGTCTATCGGTTGGTTGTGGCTGGCGGGGGTGTCTGATGTGTCTATCAGTCAAAAATAGTTCCTGCAGTTCACGAAACAAAAAACCATCCGTTGCAGTGTAGCCCACCTCGGACACATCTGTCACATCTGCCCTCGTCTCTCACATCTGCCCTCATCTGTCACCTGTCAAATGAAACGACGGAGTGTGAGGAAACAGACTAGACAACACAAAATCTGTGACATCTCATTCACCACAGCCTCTTGCAGCCATTCGGACAGGCGGGTCAGACCTACAGTAAACCAGCATTGCTGAGGAACTGCAAATGTGCTATTGATATCAGCATAATCATTAGATAAATAGACCTTCTCTAATAGCATGGGGTTCATGGCTTGAGTCTGTTTAGTGTGGTGCGATTAACTTACCCGACTGCTCGAATGTGAGCTCACTTTAATGCAAGCATTTAAATGGTTTGCAGTTATTATAGCAAGCCGAGTTTGACATTTACATGAATGATTTATGCCTCTCTGGTGTTAGTGCTGTAGCAATGCTGTGAAAGTCAGACGGCGATGAGATGTTTATTTAATTCATGTACAGCACTTATAGATCTTTATATAATACATTACAGCACTCATTTTCTCCAGGCCTTTTACACACATACACACTCACTCACTCACTAGTGCTCAAAGGTTAGTACATCCCTCTTAAGCGTATCATTGTAATTACGCAGTTTATACACAATTAGATCCTTAACAGTGTAAACAGATGGATCGATAGATCGATAGATCGATAGATAGATAGATAGATGGATGGATGGATGGATGGATGGATGGATGGATGGATGGATGGATAGATAGATAGATAGATAGATAGATAGATAGATAGATAGATAGATAGATAGATGGATGGATGGATGGATGGATGGATAGATAGATACATGGATGGATGGATGGATAGATCGATAGATAGATAGATAGATGGATGGATGGATGGATGGATGGATGGATGGATGGATGGATGGATGGATCGATAGATAGATGGATGGATGGATGGATGGATGGATGGATGGATAGATAGATAGACGGATAGATAGATAGATAGATAGATAGATAGATGGATGGATGGATGGATGGATGGATGGATGGATGGATGGATGGATGGATGGATAGATAGATAGATAGATACATGGATGGATGGATGGATGGATAGATCGATAGATAGATAGATGGATGGATGGATGGATGGATGGATGGATGGATAGATAGATAGATAGATAGATAGATGGATGGATGGATGGATGGATGGATGGATGGATGGATGGATCGATCGATCGATGGATGGATGGATGGATGGATGGATGGATGGATGGATGGATGGATAGATAGATAGACGGATGGTTGGATGGATGGATAGATAGATAGACAGATAGACAGACAGACGGATAGATGGATAGATGGATAGATGGATGGATAGATCCACTGAGATTTTAGTAGTGCCAATGGAAACTTGTGACTTTTTGTGCTACACATTTCAACACTACTCGGCAGCCATGCTCTAGGAGATGGCAGGGTCTTCCACTCCATGGCTGAGCTGTTGTCTTCCCGAACACTTCCCGGACACTTCCATTTCACAATAACAGCCCTTACGATGACCCGGGGAAGATCTAGTAGTGCAGGAATTTCAGGAACTGGCTTGCTGTCACGCTTCAGAGTCTTCCCGGCATCTTCGCTTTCCCGGACTCCACTTCCCAGAGGGCTCCACTCGATGACGTCACGCCCACATGTCCCCAGCCATCCAAACTTCGTCATTGCGAAGTTTTGCCGAAACCCTGTTTTGCGATTCCGAGCGTTCGTTCTATCTGTCTACTCTTTGGTTACGATCTGTTTTCATCCTCCACTACCCCTTTGGCTTTCTCCCTTATTGGCTTTGTTTATCATACCATCTCTGGCTTCCGATCTTCATTTCCGTTCCTCTGACCTTCCTCTTGCCTAGCCCTTCTAAACGTGTCCGCTGCACTGACTGTGTTTCCGGTTTCTGAAAGCCTGCCCCTGACTCTGTTCATCGTCTTGTCCTTTCATGTTGTGTTGTGTGCTGCTGCTTGATTCCACTCTCCCATTGTTGAACAAAACCAACTTGCCATTTAGCTCTGCTCATGTCGGCCTGAGCTCTTTGTTTCTGACACTTGCATTGTTTTACGACAGTGCCATGTCTTCAATACAACCAGGTTTACTGCTTATGGAGACTGCATGGCTATGTGCTTGATGTAATACACCTGTTAGAATTTTGTGTGGCTGAGAAATACAATAAATAGAAAAAAACTATGTCCACATGTGTAGTGTTAACTAAATTTCCCTAACTTGCTGAACCTAATCGCTGCTTTTCAAGTACTCAGTATATAAAATGCTATGCCGTATTCTTAGCCATTGTATGTATGATCATATTGTAATTATCCATCAGCCTGGATCTCACATCTAGG